>VZTN01019135.1:309076-367165 GCA_013400515.1 Erpornis zantholeuca | reverse complement strand
TCCTGCTAACCTGCAAACCAGTTATGTTTGTTATGAAGCCTTGCCATAAACAAGTATAACATGAGTCCTGCATGATTTACTTGATGACCAGGAACATATCAACCCTTCTCACTGCTCCATGAGAAATGTTAAATGTTCTATCTAAATATCTCTTAAAATTCAGTTCATAGAGCTTTAAGTCCTTCACAATTTCTCACAGTTTAAATAAGCCCAATAATCTAAAAATAAAATGATGTGAAGACATTTCTCAGAAATAATGAAAGTCCCAGTTTAGCCGGGTTGCTCCTCAGAGACTCCAAAAAAAAACCACAGGAAAAAGCACAATAGTGAAATGAGTCTCAAAAGCATTTTTAATTTTAATTACTTTGTTACCTCCCTTCTATAAAGAAGCACTTGACTGAAACAAGTCAAAAAGCAAGGACAAGTAAAGGGTAATTTTTATAAATATGCCTTTTAAAACTTTTCATCTCCTTTAATGTCTTTTCATTTGACTTTTTTCCCATAATATTTTTCTTAAATACCTATCTCTCTAAAGCCAATGATTTTTAATAAAATTCTTTATTTTTACCCTGAAAGCTTGCTCTAGGCTTGCAGGCATGAACAGCTTCTTCTTTGTTATTAGTAGCTAAAATAATATTGCCTGCCAGCTAATACCTCAAGATTTTCTCCACTGCAATTTCCACTACCTTCAAATTCCAACTCCTAAAGTGGGAAAGGAGGCTCTGCTCTCATGGAAAGGTATAGAAGCAATTCCCCACCCCACCTTGGTTTTCAAAAGCTTCAGGAAGCCTGCTTTGATGTGTGCATTCAGTCCTGTGCAGTTACAGCCAAACAAAGCAATGTTGGCCCAGAAGTATCCCTGTTTCACCACCAGCCTGGCAGTATTTCCCATATATCCTTACTACCTCAGCTCTCAGACTTATGTCACTGTCGCCATCCCCACCTTCAGCTTTGGTTCTTGAAAGATTTCTCTGACCTTCATAACTGAAAGAGAACAGTAGAACCATATGACCAAAACACACTGTAAAACCCAAAAACTGGGCAGCAAAGATGACTTTAAAATGTGCATTTGTGAAAAAAAACCAACTCACGGTCAAGCCAATCTCTGCAAATCCCTTCTTCTGATCTTTTTATTATGCAGAAAGCTACCAAGAGTATTTAAGATGTTGTTAGAAAAACACACACACACAAAACATCGAAAGGAAAAAGCTTCAGAGGTTATTCACTTAGAGCATTTAACAAACTAAGCCAGTAACAAATATCTACTCGTGTGCTGACAGAAGAATTTCTTAGTGCTCCATAAAGGATCTGGATAGTGACTACACACAAACACAGGGGTGTCAACCTAAGGTTCTGCAGCAAGGTATTCCCTCCTGGAGAGCCACAAGTCTCACAGCACGGTCAGGGCACTCCTCACCTCAGCTTTCTAAATATAAACCTCCTTGCCCTCCTGTGAGCCAGCCATTTAGCTGCAAAATTTCTACTCAGTGAGACACTTAGAAGGTAAAGTGTGGAGGTTGCTGCATGTACAGAACCCAGAATTACCAGCACAGCTCACTGCAGAGCTGCTCAGCAGAAGGGCACTGAAGCCTTAATTTGTTGCCCTTCCAAGTGCTTTGAGCTGCTTTGCTGGCCTTGTGCTTTTATTTGGGTGAGCATCTCTCTAGATGACTCCCTGAAACCACACATTTGTCCTTCCTTTTATTTCATTTTATAGCCACCAAATGCTTAATCTCTCTTCGGTGAGCAAGGATGCCTATTTTTGTGACTCCTGTTTGCTTCCTTGAAAATTCAGATAAATGTGCCTTAGATATATTGGATGTATTTTTCTTCTATGTCAAGTAATTGCTCCACTTAGAGGCTGTGAGTAAACGAATATGATAAAATCTGATTTGTTTTCTAAATACTCAGTATTCATCCCATGAACCCTCTGACAGAGGAGTGCATGCACCTGTACTGCAGCTCCCACTCTTAAGAGTGTTCTCATCCTCTGTGGTTTTCTAAAACTAGGTGGAAGGACTTTTCCTTTCCACAAATACCTGCAAGGAAGAGCTCCCTACTCATCCTGCTTCAAGCAAAATTCTTGCTTGGTAGCGTTTGCTGGTTGTTTGCTGTCTTCCCATGACAACTATCTCCTCTAGCTGCCACTCACAGTTCCAGCTGGATGGGTTTAGCTGTCACCAGAGGTTAATATTGCTTGCTTGCCACTTCCCCATCTTTGGGAGGGTTCTTGATGCAGCAGATTTATCCCCGTGGATGTGATGCAGTGTCTCACAGGAAGCAGACTGACAGCACGCAGGAGCTCAACTCTAGACAAACTCTAAGCTGACACCACAGTGATATGTAAAGTTCAGTGAAAAATTTTACAAGAACTGTGAGCTTTTTAGACAGGAAAAAAATAACAGCTTTTATCTTCAGGGCCTATGCAGCTCTGCATCTGGTAGCAGCAGGAAACCACACTGTAAACAATATGACAAGCACTGCATTATTACCTGTTTATATGCTAAATGACACAAATTAAGATAGAGACACACACACCAAGACTAATTATATTTTAAAATTGCCTCTCTGAAGGGAAGTGATTGCAACCATTATTAGTTGCAATGCAATACTAAAAAAAAAATAAAAATCAGGTCCCATTACTCTATGCAGTCCTAAAATACGCTAAGAGGCAGTTTTTACTCCAAAGATTTCACAACTTAAATTGACAAGCTGCATAGAGAAAAGAGGAAGCTGAACACAGCATTCCAGAGAGTTAAGTCAGCCAAAATATCCACCAATACAGTGACAAAGCTTGCAAGAGAAGGTAGCTGTAAAATCCAGGCTTCACTTCAGTTACAGAAGCTAGAGTTCAGTTAGATCTTATTCTAAACTCTGGAGTTTCTTTTTAGGGAGTCAGTGCAATCCCACTTTCTCTTGTGAATCTAATTAGCTTTTCACAGCAAAATATCCACCCTTTCCTATAGCCAGCAGCCAGTGACTTCTGACAATTCAGTTGATACAAAGATATTTTTAGCCCCATCAGAAGGCTTTTCCAAATGCTCAAATTAGCATTTCCTCATTTCTCTCCTCATCACCTTACACCCACAAATTCATGAGATAGTTGGCAACTTGGCTTTCCATTAGCCCTTGGAAAAGAAACACTAAGAGATCAGGGGATCAGATTTTGTGAGTATAACTTGATGAAAATAACCAAAAAAAATCAGGCTTTTGAAACTTAAAATTCAATCTCAGCTCCCATCTTACCAGAGGAACGATTAGTTTGCCTGGAGCACCAACAGTATATGGAAGAGAAACACAAAGTGAGAAGGTATTTGAACAACTCACCATGACAGGAAAACTGTGATGTCGAACCTGTATCCAGCTATGTCCAAAGCACTCAGACAGGTGCTCAGGTAATGATATGAATGAGGCTGCTTTTCCCCAACAACTAGAAACAAAGCAGCTTGTATTCTGAAGAGCTATTTTAACAGTCAAAGCCACATTAAGAGCTAAATGACATACGAAATGGCTCTGCCAGAGAATAAATTTAGAAGGTCGACATATAACCCGCATGAAAATGACAACAGTGATGGTTACTCGAAGTCCTGCCAGGTGCCCTTTAATAAGCAGAGAATGTGATTAGTGCTGCAATGCAAAGAGACAGCGTGCTGCAACATGACTCCATGCTGGTCTGCCAGGAAACCTTTACAATACAGTCCCTGGCTGCACTGGGATTTTTCATGCATAATAAATAAAGCAACAGACTAGCAGACTCAGGCTCCTTGCTGAACACCAGTGCCCTCCACCGTGTATGCTGAAGATTCCTCCAAACACTACAGCAGCAGAGAGAATTTCTGATTTTTCTCCTCATGACAGACTGCTGGGTCCCCCGGGAGCGAATGTCAGACACATGACTCTATCTGCTGCTTCGGAGGGCGGCGGTGAACATCTAAATAATACTGTCAGCATAACGCAGGGATCTATCCATCAGCCTGCACGGGCTCCTCTCCCCATTGGTGCTCACTCTGCCAGAGAAATAGATCTTTCATAATCTCTTACAGCCCTTCCTCGACTGATGCTTTATACAATAATTCAGTTGGAATCGTGGAACTTTACTAAAAGTACGAAACCTTGCTAATTATGAGGTAGTGGCTCACACGTAGGAACCGTTCAGCCTCCTTATTAAAAAACATCGAACCAAAGTGTTTGGGATGGCATGAATGCCATCACCATTTTAGGACATGTATCACCACCTACCTAAGCTTTGATCATTTTGATCACATTTGTTTTCCAGCTCATAATTGCTATGTTCTTCCAGGATAGGAATATAAAAAGAAAATCTTAACATAGCATCTTAACAAGCAGCTCTTTTACTGCCCCTCTAACAACATTGCATACTTTAATTCACACTGTTTGAGGCATGAGCTGCCATTTGAGTGCAGGGATGTTTTATCCTAATTTCCTCTACGAAGACTACTCTTCCATTAAATTTAGTATTGCTGTTTACTCTTCAACTGCAGCTTCAGAAGGATGTGAATGCCCATGTTATTTATAGCTCTGATTGCACAGAAACCACAGAACACAGAACCTTGAAACTTGTACTAAATCACACAGAGCTAAAAAGACAATGGGAGACAAAACCAACCCTCTTCTGGNTCATGATAATGCTGTTGCATTGAACACACTGAACTCAGTGTGATCAGCCAGGGCCTTGTCTCCTCATATGTCACTTGTGCTTCCATGTGCAAAACACACTTATGGTTGGGTTGGGCCTTTGGGGTTTGTTTTTATTGGTTTAACATTAATTACATGATGCCCTCTCCACTGCCATTAATCATGGGGGCAAAGCAGTGCTGAGTAAGTAACCTGAATAGGAAAAAAGCCAAAGGAGACAGACAAGAATCAAAAGAGTAATTGGGCAATGGCATTAATCACAAAGCCCAATTTCTCCTTGTGAACATCACTGCACCACCACCTGCACTGGCACTGCCTCTGTGGTCACTACAGAGCAGTGTCCAAGTCAGGATTTGGGGACTATCTCACTGAAGGATGTTTTAAAACCTCCACACAAGAAAATGAGCAGAAGTCAGAATTCACTGTGCTAACTATGAAAGTGCAAGAAAAAGCTTTTTGCACTGTCTGAAGCACCCACATGTCCCAACACTTATCCCCTTCAAAACACCACACCAGAAAATGCTAACTTGAAAGATCCACATCTTTCTCTTCCAAACACATAAATTCCCCTTTGAAGGCTGCTTTAAAGTTGGACTTCAACAGATATTAATTAGCTTTTAAAATTGAGCACTTCTCCCTACATATCCTCCAGTATCTTTTTTTTAAAGATTTTTATTAGTTTATACAGGTTGAGAACATGACTAAAAGCGAGACCAAAAAAGATATTAGGCATTACCAAGGCTTTGGGGAGACAGACTATAGAACTGTCATCCTTGTAATGATTTCTGGTGGGTTTTTTTTAACTACCTCCAAGAGCCTTGAAAAAAATTTCAGGGTTTAATTTTTACTAAAATAAGACATTTGCATTTGGAGGTTCTTCATGGCATTCTGTCCTGTGCCCTGTGGTTGCAGCACAGTCAAGGCATTGCTGCATTTTATAGCATCTCTACTTCTGCACAGTTAATATTGCTTGATTATTTAAGTTGCAGCATTGCATGAGCTATGTGCTCTCTAAAAAGATAACTATTCTCTTTTCTAAAAAAGGAGGATCAAAGTCTTCCTGGGGAGTGGGCAGGAAGCTGATAAGAGCCTTCTCCATAAATACTGTTTTTAAACACAGGCTTTTTAGGGTAAGAATCAAACCTCCTTACCTTTTCAGAGTTGAAAACTCTGACTATAGACTCCTAAACCTGGAAAAAGCTCAGCTTTGTCACAGTGATTTAGTTCCATTATGTATATTCAGTCATTCTGTCTCAGTATCACGAAGTTCAGCACTAACATTGCAGCTATCACATTCAGGTAGAAAAGCCACCTTTGCTCAGTAAGTACACACACACTTCTCAGTGTAGCAAGGTGTTTTTCAGATATGCTATACAACACTTATTAAATAACTACCCATTTCTTTCAGTGCAAAAATAGGCTGGCTCCTAAGATGATTAGTCCTTGATTGAGGTGAAAAGTGCAAAGTCTTTTCTTACTAGGCAGGGATTTTTGTTCCCAAGTGAAAAGTCATACAAACATAAAAAATATTACACTCAGAAGTTTTAGAATTAGTGTCACAGTACAACCCCAAATGAAGATACAAATGTGTTTTCACCAAGGGCTAGGAGTGAAGATGTTTACACTTTTTCATGTACTAATAGCAACTCTTAACTCATCAAGTTTAGAAAAGCTGGTACATTTCAAGACAACCAACATCTCACTCTACTTTATATCAAACACTTACCTCATCATCAAATGAAAACTGAAATACTACCAATATAGCCACAAAAAAGGAGTAAATGCCATCACAGTGAAGAGAACAGACAAATTTTGCACTGACTTCAGTAGAAGAAAACAAGAAAAGAGAATTCAAATCACCGAACTGTACAAATGGATGCAGACTATATAAAGTACCATGAAAAAACCTAACTGCTTGCTAGCCTTACAAATCAAACAGCTTGTATCACCAGCAAGATGATTGGAACACTACTTCAGCATTTGTGGAATGAATCATAAATCCAGCCTCTCCGTCCTAAAAATGTTTTCTATTTAAAAGATGGTGCAACAAAAAAAGCACAAGCACATTTGTATATACAACCAGAAATAGTGACTTGAATATTATACTGTTAAAGTTACCTGTCATACTGAATTATTTCAGTTTAAAAGTCAATCATTCAAGTATTTACTAATCAAGAAAGACAGGGCTGATATAGTTGTTAAAAGTGAACTCTGCTTGAATGACAAGTTATTCAAAAACTGTACAATCAAGAAGACATATTCATGGAAATCCATGTGATATCTTTTAAGGACTATAACAGCTGACAGCTTTGAACCAAGACTGACCAGTGATCAGAGAAATCCAGAACAACAAAATGTTCTAAAAAGTCAACTTCTGAAAAGCGTATGTAAAAATTCAGTTCAGGAAAAATTGTATCATAGTTCTTTAGTTCAAAAAAAATTGCAACATCACATTTCTGTTGTCCTTAAAATAAAATTGACTGGCTTCCAGCACTGATAATTTCCCCATTGAATTCAATGAGTGTAGCACACAGCTTAGATAGGCACATGATGTTCTTTACATATGCAAAGTTCTTCGTTTATTGTAACTTTCTGCTAGAATTTCTTTCCCCTACCCATTTTTTCCAGAGATTTCTGCCTAGAAGGCAGAAAGCTTAAAAGGACATAAGCAGAGAGAAGGTTGTTCAAACTCAGTGCTTTGCTTTCATGCACACTGGAGGAATCTGCCAGCAGTACACTTTTACTTCATCAATTCAGCAAGAAACAAGATTGCTCTTCAGTCGACATTCAGAAGCACCAGCCTGACAATTAATACAGGCATGTGACACTGAACAAGTAGGGAGAAGGCACATGGAAAAATCTTTCCTTAAATCCAGCCCTAAATTTAATAGAAGTTAACAAATTCACTATAAGATTTAACTGGAGAAGGATAATTAGAAAGTATACTACAGCAGATATGGAAATACAGAAAACGCCACCTCTGTGGCCACTTAAACAAATCTAAAAAATTAGAGCATGGAAAGCAGGTTGAATACCAAATAGCTGCTTCTCTCTACCTCTGTCAAACCACACTTTAGAAAATTAAGGAAATTCTTTACTTGACATCTCAACACATCAGTCACAGCAATCAAAAACATCCATGTGGATGGAGTGCTGTTCCATTTCCAGCTCTCATTAGCATAGAATCCCTTTCTTCATCTGTCTTGCCCTGTCTATTAATGGGGATAATTATGCTGACCTCCTTTATAAAGCGCTTGAAAATCTACAATTAAAAATGTTCCTAAACAAGTAATTATATATAATAGCAATCATGTATCAAACGTCAGTTATCAACTCATCACATGAAAGCAAGAATCTGATTGTTCCTGGAATTAGTACACAAAATTCAATTTCTTCACCGACATTAGCTTCCTAGTACTTCCATCATTATTACAACAGCTGCATTATGCTAAAATGCACTAAAGAACCTGTCTACCACTGACTGACATTTTGAAGATTTTCCAAGCTTCGAACAACAAAAGACCCAGGACTTTTTTCACCAATCATTTCCATGTTAATAATTTCCATCTCGTTAAACAAAGACACTTTTGACCAGCGTCAAGCTCAGATGCTATTCTGAATCTGCAGCCTGAATTGTTGCAATGGCTCCAATCTAAAACAGGCTGCAGCACTTTGCAAATGTAGTTTCCTGTTACAACCCCTCTCTCCTTACAGGGGCTGGTCTACAAGGGACACATTTTCATCATCACCACTTATCGTCACCAGTTTCTCTTCCTCTTTCCTCTAATCTATATGTTACTTTCCTCCTTTCAGCTGCACACAATGCCCATAATCATTCAGTGTGTTTGATGTGCACATTTTTCTTTTATCTTGTGCTACTAAAAATAAAAAAAAAAGGTAAGAGGATTTGTTATAAAATTAAGCTACTTACCAACTATTGCCAGATTATGCTCTGAGCCACAGGCAATCTGAAAAAGAAATATGAATGATTAAATCAGAACCTGCTTGCCAGTAGGAAGACAGTCACAATTATGACAGGAAATTAAAAATTAACCTGAAACAAACAACTACAGTTTGTAGGATGCAAAATCAAGGTTGAAGTGCTCTTGCTCTTAAATGGAATTTCATTTCTAGCCTCACTTAGGGGCTTAGTGGCAGGGGTGCATGTTTGTTTGGTTTTTTTAATAAAGAGGTATTTTCTTTTCAAAATGTAGTCACCAATGACATTTCAATCTTTTCAAGCAAGACTGGCCACAATTCTGCAAAAACATCACACCCTTGACAACACCCACAGGATCCAACGAGAAGCACAGAGCAAATACAGATTAAGCCATACAGAGACAGCTGAGAATCAAAAGGGTGATGAAGATCTCTGTATCTCTTATCTATATGGCTTTTCCAGATGACTCCTGAAGAACTGCTCGAAGTATAGAGGCTCAGTGTGCTAAACCTGACGTGGTATGATCCCCACAGTCCTTTGCCAAGAACAGAGAAAAACTACCCTAGGACTCAACCCTTCCATTAGCTCATTAATGATGGAAATCAGTAACAAATTTCTTTTCAAAGCAAACTTATAGTCAACGTATTTTCATCCTTCTTTGCAGCTGCTGTGAACGTGCTGATGTTTAAGTTGCTTTGGTGTATTGAGTTTTTGTACATTCTCCACCAACGATGGTAACAGAGGCACACAGAGCAGTCCCCAGTCCTACCACAAGGGCTTGTCCTTCCCACAGAATTCTTTTTGCAAGGTCGTTGCCAGCATAATTATCTGATGTAACAGACTTCACTTCACACAAGGTTACTCTGCCGAGTGTCCTCAAGTTTTTAATTTAACTAAAAGCAACCCCCTCAAAATCCTGTATCTGGTTCACTGTCTTGCAACTACTTGTTCATTATACCTACTAGTGAGCTGGAGAAAATTAATAAGCACATTCTTCTTAAAGTATATTCACAATGGCAAGATATAATACAGGACTGTATGCTCAATTATATTAAAAAATAGAAGTCCGTATCATCAAATGCTTATATGGTTCTGTGCATGCATAACTTTATAGCTTTTACAGCCAGAGAAACAGCCATAATCACCTCCATGTCTGCAGAACATAAACCCATAGAAGTTAATAAAACAGACCTTGTGCTCAGCTCACTGTGCCTGAGTATTTACTGGTGAAGGGACACCCAAGACTAACACACTGAGTAGCTTGAACACTCGTGTTACAAATGAACACCACAATCACTGCTAATCACAGTCTACCCATGTCACAATGGCTACATGAAAACATTCGGGCAAAGCCATCCCAACACAAGAGTGGCAAGGAAGAAAAGAAAGACTCCTTGGGATAAGAGTGCTTAGACAACACATTAAAGCATTTGGGAAAACAGAGCAAGAAAAAAATTCACATTCCAACATGGGCTCATCTTCAGAAAAACCAAGACAATACAGCAGGAAAAGCAATGCCTTTGCAAGAGCACTAGCAGGACTGCATCAGGTCTTTTATTCCACAATACTGCAGACAGGAAAAGCTCCAAGTCCCGACCATTAAAATACATAAATCACTGCCATACCCCACATCACTATCCTCACCACAAGAATGAGCAGGGCTGGCTGCTAATGCCTATTTACTGGCTAACGCTCCCACCTGTGCTTCTCAAGCTTATAAGCTGATGCCATGGAAACAAGATCCACACATGGAAACACATGCAAAGGGCTTACTAGCAAAAAAGCAAAATTCTCTTTTTCACCAAGTGCTGAAAATTGGATGCACTGAAGTTGCTGCAAATAGAATAAATAAATTTTATCTGAGGTGTGAATAATCTTGGCTAATTCCCTAGGAAATACACTGATACAGGCAAAGATTCAAAAGCATCGGCACAAAAGAACTGCTCGGGCTGGTGGCTGACACTGCCAGGACCCACTCCAGAAATACTACATTAGAAAAAGGGGAAAAAAAAATAGCCCCACACAAACAAGGTGTTATTTAGACTGTAAAAAACCTCCCCTGACAAAGCAGCATTTTTTTTCCTACATCCAATAGCAGCAGGTACAGAGCCTGCAAACCAGATAAAAGACCGCCGGCAATCTCAAACAGCTTTGCACACGTAGCTATTACCCTGGCCACTATTCAGAGCCCCCCACTAGCCACTATCAGGCTGTGAGTCCATCAAACCAGGAATGGCTGTCTTACACAGACTGGCCAGTGCTGGGCAGCTGCCCCCCATGGCAGCCACTCATGGCCAGCACCTTGTTGCTCTGGGCCTGACAGAGTCTGACTTGCAAAGCACACAGACACCTCTTCTTGGGGGGGTAAAAGCCACCTCAGTGAAGTGCCAGCTTTGCTAACAACAGAAACCAACCAAAATCACAAGCTGCTGAAGGCAGTGCCCCGGATTCACCCTCGACAGCCCAGAGCAAGGACAGCACACACCATGTGCCAGCAGCAGTTCTGTGCTCCAAAGCAGAATTTGCTCGATTTAGAGCACAGGGCTCACCACACCTCTGCCTTATCGCAGGGTGTCACCACCTGACAACACAGACTGACTTTGTAGGAACCCCCGAATAAAAAAAACATCCTTAGAGGACTCTAAATTTAGCTTCCTGGAACACCTTGTTCATCATCCATGCTCCTTGCTACAGGCTATACCATCCACCCACAGGATTCCTTCTGGCCCGCACACCTATGCCTCTGGAGCTCAGGGGGGACTACACCACAGAGGTGAAGCAAGGTTGCCACTGCTTAACATTGAAGCCTTGCAGGTATTTCACAATATCTTCCTTACAATAAACTTTGAAATGTGGCACCCCCTATTCTCCGTGACTCCCCACAACAGGCAACAATCAGCCAAGAATGATGGATTTGCTGGTACAAATACAGACCAGCCAGAGAACAGCACTGCTGAACAGATGTTTTATGCTTACATCAGATGTAATAAGCTCTGCAGTCAGTGCAGGTCACTGGGAGAAGCCTGGTATTTACTGCAGTAACTATAATTTTCTGCCTACTTCTCTTCTGTCCCCACCCCCAAGGTGCTGCAGAGAAATTAAATTCCAACAGACTGGGTAAGTACATTCAGGGATGCTTATAAACAACAACAATGCTTTCTAATTTGGCAATAATTTTACATTGTGTTTTAATTGAAAAAAAATCACTTATCTTCATGACAAATCAGAGAGACTGTTACTAAGCAAAGCATTCTGTGAGCTTAAGAAACACGACCCCCTACACAGAAAACAATTCACACTAAAGTTCTCAGTTTGGAGGGAAATTTGAGAAGAGTTGTGAAGGATATTGTGATCTCTATATAAATGATCTCAAAGCACTTGAAAAATGTCTATAAGGCAGGCAAAGAATGCTTAGGGACCATTTCACCCAGAACTTATTTACCTTATTATCTGTGCTCTTTCAACCATATATAAATTGTTTGTTTCTTCCCTTAAATTGTGTACTAGCAAGCTGTTTTCTAACTAGCAATGGCTGTGGTTCAGATCCATCCATCCATCCAGATTTATCACGTGTGATGTAAGCAGCCAAGGGACCAGCATTTTATTAATCATAAATAGTATGATAAATAGTATAATCACAGACATAAGCTGCAAGGATGGTGAGGAAAGACCTTAGCACAGCAACCACAAACTCTGGGCAAAACACCAACATCTTTCTGCAGCCTACCTGTATGCTTATGGCCCTGTCCTAACAAAAATTAATTGACTGAATGCAAAATCAGTGGGTTATGCAAAATAGAAAAAATATTTCATTTAAGATTAAAATATTTTTCTATCTTAAAAGCACTTTATGAAGAAGTACAATAACATTTAGTACATGTTTTATAGACATTTCCATATATACGTGTGTATATATATAAAAGACAAATATATATATGCATCTTAAGAAGAGAAGGTTACCTACTAAAGAAGATGTTAATCAGGGAAGAAAGTTCAGACAGAGCACCACCTTTTCCATCTGGGATAGAGATCTCACCTTTGCAGACAGCAAACAAACATATACAGGACAAGACTCCTGTGGATATTTAGATATACAGTCTCCCTTGGATTTCAAAAGGTAATTAAGAGACAACAATATCTTTTGTCAACCATCCCCAAAGGGACTTCTGAGCATTGTAACAAAACAAGTCTGACAAAGTGTATAAAAATCCCAGTTTCAGGCTAGTACCATGACCACAAGACTGTTCTTTCTTTTCTTTCTGTAACCCCAGGGCTTTGAGTGAGGATCTGCTGCACAACCCACCAGGAAAAAGATGGAATCAGAACTGCAGGCAAAGGCAACCTCCCACTGCAGAAGAGGGGAAAGGACAGTACAGGAGAGGGTGCAAGAAGAGGCACAGGGAGCTGGACTCACAAGAAGGTTTGCAGAATGAAAAATCACAAGGATCCCAACCTCAGGGTGTTTAGCTAGAAGAACATAAATACCTCAATGCCATTTATTTTTGTTTCACAGCCCTATAAATGCATGTTAATTCCCTTCAGTGCAATTATTTCTCACAACATGAAAAGCTGTGGAGGCTTCTACCACTTCTTAGAGATGAACACATGATGCACAAAGGAGATTTTTAAGGATGAATGAAGATATATTTAAGTTCCATGCAGATTCTAGTTTCTGTCTTTCTAATTGCATTAAAGCTTTTTCAGGGGGAGAGAGGGCAGGGGGCAAGGGAAGGACACCTTTGAAAGGGTGGGCCCATAAGTACTTTTACTCATGGCTTTAGCCATGGTGTTTCATGCCTCTTGACAAATTTCACTGTAAGGAAATTGCCAGGGCCAGAAGATGGCAAATTTTATTCCTTCTGCATCAGAAGGAATAAATGGAAGGAGACGAGGTGACCGAGAGACTGCAGATCAAAGCTTATGTAAGACAGGGGAATCTTCTCTCCCAGAGCTGTTCTTCCATGTCCTTGATTAATGTATCCTAACAACAATTTGTACTGTTTGACACACTCAGTGCAACTACATTTGTATGCAGAATTCTATTGATGTGTAAAAATAAAGTAAAAGGAATCTAATTAGCAAAGCTGTCCTGCTTCCAATGATCCTTTACTAGGAACTCTGTGTTCCTCTTCTGGATCATTTGACTCCTGATTGATAAGAAAGCAGCTTGCTAACCTAGTCACATTCCTTGGCAAGCACAAGACTAAGTTCAGTTTAATGCAGAACATGTTCTTAGCTGCTGGCTGCAGCAGGTGAAAAGTAAGAGGCCCAGTGTCCTGTAGTTCACAAGACATTTTCCATTCTTCATCAATCTAATAATCTTACTTTCTACTTAAGGCAGATTTTTTTGTAGTTGTGTGATTGGCTTTTTAGTTTCTATGTAGTTTTACTTTCCACTGCAACAAGAAAATTACCAGAGGAATTTAAAGTGAACCCATGTACTAAAGTCTGGTCTTCTCTAAGCACACCTGACCAAAAGCTAATGTGCCACAGAAGAGGACCTTTGCAAGCATGGAGGAAGAGAGGAAGCATTAAGACACTGCCAGGATGCAGTAAGCTTTCAAAGAAGATTTTATAGCTCTCTGTAGCTTCCAGAGTTATGATCTACACCCTCCACGCCTGAAAGTAATTCCAAGCCTGCTGCCCTTGTAGCACAAGACACAAAATGCTTTTCCCCCATGCAGCATTTCCCTTGCTTCTCCACCCACTGTTTTCAGAGTCCCATCTTCCATCATTCAATATCTTGCCCTGCCAATTGTCTTACAGTCACCAAAAACCCAGCTGGCCAACACCAAGAGCTTTCCTTTACACCCTCCATGCCATGTGTGACATATATATGTCTCTGCACACGTTCCCTCTCTGACACTAACCACACATGAGAAATTGCTCTGCTCTCCACTGACTGAGCACCACACTTCCAGATATGCCTTCGTGTAGTTTAACAGGGTGCAGTTGCACTTCTGTGATTCAGCTGGTGCACCTTGGGTCTCAACTGCTTGCATGAGATGGAAACATTTGCTTAGTACAAAGCAAAAACAAAACAAAACAAAACAAAACACAAACAGCAATAACATAAAAACCCAACCACCAATAAGAAAAAACCCTCACAAACAAAAAAAGCCCACCCACACATGCACAACCCCCACCCCCAAAGAGCCAAAATAAAACCATATACCAAAAACCAACTAATATTTTAGTATCAGATAGGAAACACCACAACCCCAAAACCCTGTCATTAGTGATCAGGCACAGGAGATGAAAATAAAAGATGGAAAGAAATGCTAGTTGTTAAAGCAGTCAACATTTTCCTGAAGATTTACATCACAGCAACCCACATGCACTTCCTAAGTCTACTTGAAAGCATGCGAGGTCACATTGAAAAAATTAAATATGGACCATTTGCCTTAAGCTGAGGATGGAAAGACTGAGGACGTCAACACAGAGTAAGATCTGTGTCCACCAATGAAAAAAACCTCATCTTTAGATGACTCCAGAACAATACAAAAGTTGCTGAGATCTCAGTAAGAACACTCACTGGGATTAGGTTTTAGTAGAATGACAAGAATGTAGCCAAAACAAGTGTGATAAAAATCTTTAGAAGTCAGCAAGGTCAGCTAGCTCTTCTCTCTTGCCTGAAGATTTTCCAGTTAGTTCTTGTATCCTTCTTCAGGCAGTTCTCTTCCTTCCTTGGGGTGCAGAAAGTATTAGCATCTTTCATTCCAGGAAAAACAGGCTCTGCCACTTTCATATCCCTCAGCCTCACCACTCCATCAAAATTCTCCACTTTTGTAATCAAGACCTCAGCACAAAACAATTTTTGTCTGTCCCTCCATCACTTTTAAAATGAACCAAGTCATGGTCATTCAATTTCAGCTTGTTTCCTGCAACAAGCTCTCCATTCAGTCTTTGTTATATTGTAAAAATTAAAACTAAAGTATCCCTTCTGATTGATAAAGAAATCATTCTTCACAGCAGCCCTGTTAATGTGTATGTACTCCTAAACCTATGACTGTGCAGTGAAAATCCCACAAGGCCAAAATCCCCACTAACATTACAGACATCCAGATATGAGCTAGAGGAATGGGGTCTTCAGCAAATGCACAATTTTACCCAAGGGAACTTCTTCACCATTTGTCTCGAAATTACTTTGATTTAGATTGTTTCATGCACAATTCCCAGCTCCTTGCAGTCACAGTGCCACTCTCTCCTAAGCTGAATGAGAGGCACCTTACAATCTGTTCAGGTTTGCTTTGGGGACTGCAACTGCTTTACTCTTTACTTGAGGCCACAAACACCATTTTGACATAAGAAATTAAAGAAACGAAGACCAGAGAAACACAAAGTTTCAAAACCTCCTTATACTCTGATTTGTCTCTACCATCAACACACACATCCTTGTGATCACATTATTCTGATGTTTTCAGGTCAAGAATTGTGGCTTGCAGCGTGCAAAAAACCCACTTGGTATTTGTCTTTTCTTCTATTCTATTGTACATGTAAACAGGAAAAAGACAAAAGTTCACTATAGCATACAAATGTCATCATTATCTATCTGAATGTGCTAATTTCCAGTACTCTGAAATTAATGAAATGGTTCTGTTAAACAATGCTTACAGACAAACATTCTGTCACAATATATATCATTATCAATCATTTTATAGGCTTAGAATAAAAGTCATGACAGCAAGTTATTATTTGGCAGCCAGATATTGAATTCCACTTAAACAACCACATCCTTTTGTGGATGTATAACTTAGTTTTAAGTTTTTCAACAGAATCTGGGTTTCACATCTTTTTCCTTGTGGCAAAACAGTCCAGCATTTTTAAAGCATTTGGAGTATTTTCTGGAATATTCAGTGCAGCTAGAGAGAATCAGAGTGCAATCAAACACACATATCATGGGCACTGAGCTCTCTCAGGAACTCAGCTCTCCCCTAACTGTGCTGTTACTGCAAGATGTGTCGCTACAATTCTTCTCCACAACAAACACACTGCAGTGAACTCGGGACACGCAGCCTGCAGGATTACACAATAGCACAAAGCCTGGCATTTGTTCAGAATTCAAAAGAAATATAGCACTTCTTAAAAAGTTCATACCCTCAAACAACTGGCTGTCAGGGTGTTCTACTTGGATGCTGTGAGGAGGCAGACAGTGTCCCTAAAACACCCCCTTAAAGGAGGCAAGTGCTGTAGCATGGCCGTGGCTGTGGCAGCCACTTCATTAGGGCCAGAGGGAACTGGCCCCACCAATGTCAGGTCTGACTTTGCTCACCCTCCATAACCCTTCTTTTCTAGCATGTGGGGTTTTTCGAACATCCTTACAGTATTTTCTTCTTCCACACACTTTTCACCCATGCTATCCTTCATAAATAACTGCATCCAAAACTCCAGGCAGTATCATCAAAATAATAGCACTAATGATGTCGTTATGGAATACGACCCTTATTTTACAGTGCAGAGGCTTTTTTGCTTCTTCCAGCAGTAAATCCAAATTTATGATAGAATTTTGAACATCTCAGTTCGACTTCCAGCCCTGGGATGTGGGAAGACCAACTTTCAGGGAAATTACTAAATGTTCATGAAAGCTGTCATACAAAATTGGATTGAGCTTTCATTTATGTGTTAGCCCTGTTGACCTTAGTGTATACTGCTGCTTGTGTAAACTGGGAGTACACAAGTACAGTGTCATTGAAGGAAATAAAAAAAACAACTTAATTTTCAAAACATTTTATGTTATTTGAAAGAAATGAGGAGGTTATTTAAAGTACAGAACTACTGCTGTGCAATATCATTAGAAGCATCCTTTATTGGACCCAATGCCTTTGGGAAATATTATTCAGGATAACTAGCAGCTGTTCAAGAATGCAAATCTTTGTCTGATTTCTAGCATGACACTCACTGACCTCTCCCTCCCCCACAAACACGCACATAAAAATAAAAATGTTATCAAGTAAACTCATAGCCAAAAAACCACCAGCATGTTAAAACCTTCTCCTAAAATATGACAAAATAAATAACCGAGAAAAACAAAAACATTTTTCATTCACCAACTACCTCAACTTGAGGACAGAATTTTCTCAGTTCATTTACTTTCCAGAAGAGCTGCAGGCGTGCAGCTTCTGTATCCTTGTACAAAAATACCAAGCCATGAATTTTGCTGACTGTCCGCTCCCTTACCTCTCCAAATAAATGGTGCTTATGTCTTCAGGGTATCATGTAACTCTGCTCTTCAATGTTGGATTCTCTGTTTCTGTAGCACTTACTAACAGCACAGCTCCCTAAAGCAAGCTTGCTGGAAATAAATAAAATGCAAACTTGCTAAGAGTCCAATGCAAAAATTAATAGGAAAGCTCTTCTGAAAAAATAAGAATATAATTTGAAAGGACTCAAATAGAGACTGAGCCCTAATGCTAGACACAAAGGAAGAATTAGGGAAAAAAAACATGTCTGAAGTGACGCTACACAGCTGATAAAAAATGCATTTTTATTAAAAAGCTGAATTACAAAATCATAGAATCATTTAGATTCAAAAAGAGGTTTGAGAACATTGTTAAAGATATTAAACAGGACTGGGCCCAACACTGGGCCCTGGGGAACACCACTTGTGATCAGACACCAGCCGGATTTACCGCCCAACTCCCACCACTCTCTGGGCCCTAACATCCAGCCAGCCTTTTACCCACTGAAGAGTGCAGCTGCCCGTGCCAATTTCTCCAGAACACTGTGGGAAATGGTGTTAAAAGCTTTACTAAAGTCCTGGTAGACAATCCACAGCCCGTTCCTCATCCACCAAGCAGGTCACCTTGTCAGAGGAGATCAGATTGGTCGAGCTGGACCAGCCTTTCATGAACCCATCTGATGCCCTGGTTGTCCTGTACATGCCACGTGATGGCACTCAGGATGATCAGCTCTGTTATAAACAGCTGAAGAAAGTTGGCTTTTGTATGGAGACCTTAATAAGTTTGCTCATTGAGTTGTAAAGCTAATGGGTTCTCTCACATGTTAATGAAGGTGTTAATTATGTTGGGAGGTTAATGAGGTTGTAGTAGTGCGGGTTGGTGTGTTGTAATGGGGGTTTACTGTTTGGAAGTTGTACCTCTGTGTTAGAGGGGATCACAGAAGTTTCTGGGCTTTGCCAAGAGGGAAAGGTGTGGGTGTCAATCATCATTAGCAAAAGGGGAGAACAAGGAAGACCCCACTGCACTACTACAATGCAATCAGACCAATGTATGGGGGTGGGGGCAGAGGAGGAGTTAGCTTCAGCTCCGGGGTATGAAATGTCTTTGCAGGCCTGCAGGTGGGCCTCTGGCCATACCCAACCTGTGGCTAAACACCCAGCCCTGCTCCTTTATTTGGTCGTTCAGTGGATTGCCATTGTGGGTCTCTAATTGTCCATTTTGTAATTAAGTTTATAAATTCCCTTACTGTTTGCAAATTGGCTGAGTTGTTCTTAGCACGCTCCATGACGTTCCCAGGCACCAAGGTCAGGCTGATAGGCCTGTAGTTCCCCAGATCCTCCCTCTGGCCACTCTTGTAGCTCAGTGTCACATTCGTCAACCTCCCCAGTGCACCAGCACTGCTGATAAATGATGGAAAGTGGCTCAGTGAGCCTTTCCCTGAGCTCCCTCAGTACCTTTGGGTGGACCCCTCTGGCCTGAAGACTTGTGTATGCCTAAGTGTTCAATGACCATTTCCCCTTGGATTATGGGGGCTTCATTCTGCTCCCTGTCTCTCAGCTCGGGGGACTGGTACCCAGAGAAAAACTGGTGGTAGTATTAAAGACTGTGGCAGAGAAGGCATTACACAGCTCAGCCTTTTCCTCATCCTCTGTCACCATGTTTTCCCCCACATCCAATAAAGGATGGAGATTCTCCTTAGCCCTTCTTTTGTTGCCTATGTATTTATAGAAAGATTTCTATTGTCGTTTATGGAAGTAGCCAGACTGAGTTGTAGTTGGCCTTTGGCCCTGCAAATTTTCTCCCTGCAGGATATCCCCGTAGTCCTCCTGAGCTGCCTGTCCCTTTTTCCAAAGGTGATTTTTTTCCCCTCCGAGTTCCAGCCAAAGCTCCCTGTTCAGCCAGGCTGATCTTTCACTGGCTCATTCTTCAGCACACAGGGACAGCCTGTCCCTGTGCCTTTAGGATTTCCTTGTTGAAGAATGTCCAGCCTTCCTGACTTCCTTGCCCTTCAGCATTGCCTCCCAAGGCACTCTGTCAACCAGGCTCCTAAACAGGCCAATGTCTGCCCTCTGGAAGTCCAAAGTAACAGTTCTGCTGACCCCCTTCCCTACTTCTCTCACTTCATTTCCTACAAAGGGAACAGGATGGATAGCGAAGGTTCTGCAATGTGAATTCATTTAGAGTTCTTGAATCAAAACTCCAGAAGAAGTTCATAAAGCTCGATAAATGGGCAAGACTGAGGCAGACAAAATTTACCATGGTCAGGTAGAGCATAATAAATCTTTTTGGATACCAGAAAGAGTAATTTACACTGTTCACATATACAGGAGACTCTAAACTAGTTGGAACTTCCAGGGGAACTATATAGTGTCACTGTAAACAATTCACCAGAAACATCCATTCAATGTATAACTGCAACACAAAAAGCAAGAAATTAGATTAGTTTAGTCCTAAGCACACAAACAGTCCAGGTAATTCTTTAATATCAGTGACTCCACTAGAAACATGCATTTGATAAAAGACTTCAATTTACAGTGATCTTTCTAGGACCTCTCAGAGCTAATTTATAAATTTTTTTGGCTTTTTTATTTTTTTGTTATAGTAATTGCAAATCTTTATAATTTCCTGATCAGAATGCCATACACTGTCCAGGCCTGACAGAAATCCAAGTATATTACACCTGCATTTGACATTGATGCATTTATCAAGCTTTTATCTCATAAAAAACAGATATCACATTAGATTGACAAGATATATTTTCCGTAGTCACATACTCACTGCAAGCAACTACATCATCATCCTTTAAACTTTTATTGATCAAAATTCATGTCAGCCACACCATTACTAAGCCAAGGCAAATACCAGGCTGACAGGCTTAAAATTATTTGAGTCATTTTGTTCAGTCCTTTAAAATGCTGGCAGGGCATTGTCTGCCAACCAGTCTTCTGAAACTTACCTGACATTCTGGGAAAAAATTATTAACATCAACAACCTATACAGCACTTGGGCCATCTCTCCTTAAATTCTGAAAAGGAAAAAGTTTAGTCTTGATTTTCAAAACTCCATCTCCAGAGGCTGAAAAAATGCTGGTATAGAGAGGAGAATCCCATCCCTTGATGACACTTCGACTTTTTCCCCCAAATGCAAAATAGAAAATACTACTGACACAAAATTTGCCTTCCCAGGGTTTTGCCAATAGACATATTTAAGATGTTCTAGTATTGACAGTGTATAGTCTCTTGTATTTTTCTGAGAGCAAACTCACCCTCAGTATCACAGCTCTTTTCCTATTTCCAACTTGTTAATAACTGAGAAACAGGTAATGAAGTTTTTAATATAAAATGGCCCTTTCATCCTATGAACCTACTTGATTCTTCCTGAATAAATTGTAACCACAGACATTCATATTGTAATCACGACCTTTTCCATAAGCTTTCATACTGAAGTGTTTTGTTGCATCATGGCTTAAAAGAAAGTATTTTGTTCTTTGATAGAGACTGGAAGGGAGTTGGCTAACCTAACCAAGGTGGGGAGGGCAGAGATATTGTCAGTGACTTCCTGCATTAATTCATCTATCTTCCTGCTGCTCAGAAAGATTACAACATTCCCATGTGCACAGAAGTCAGGCTCCTATCCTCCTACTGTTAAATCACATTTTTCCTGTTGCTCTCACAGGGTGGCTCTGTAACAGCGCACAGGAGTCACCAAGACAGACAAGACAATTTTTCAAATAACATTTCAGGAGCAGTGCTATATTCTCATTATAAAAAGGAATGGATGCTTTAAAATAACTCCCAAAGACAGGAACACATTCCTTAATACTACTAGAGAGTCTTTGTGCAATATATTGATTAGAAATCCCTTCACAATAACCTGTTTTCCTTTCAATTTATAAAATATTAGTTACATAATATGTGGTTTATAAAATTCTAGCTTCATCTGATACAGCAGTCTATGCCACTTGACAGAATACAAAATATAGATACTCTCAAGAACAGAGTTTTAATGTATTTTATTAAAGTGGCAGCATTTTTGCAACAGATGAAAAGTACTGCAGGTTATATTAAAGTCAACAGCCCACCAGACTTCACCACTAATTACAAAACACACCCACCCCTTGTGCATTTGTAATTCCAAGTGGCATCACTGTTCCAGCTGGAAAAAAAGAGGCAGCAATTCTTCCTATTTCAGAATCTTCCAGACATTTGGTGAACTCATTTAACCTAAAGTGAAATATGCAGGCCAGCTAAGAATAACAACAACAGGAAACCCCTTCCTGGATATTCTTGAACCTGACTAGACTGAACAAAACCCACCCTCACCTGCCTTGAGTTCCCAGTCAATCACCTTCAGAAGTGATTTACTCTCACAAGGAAGGTCATCATGTGCAAAAAGGTTAAGAACTACTGCTCAAGTGTGCCGTGCAGGAGGTGAACTGTGTGTTCTCCTGCCCACATGAGGTGTTTACACACTGGCAAATATCAGGAGTGTTGGAGTCTGTCAGTAACCAAAGTTTTTGCCATTCTGACTTGAGCACTCTCTGGCCAACACACCATTCCTGGACACAGAACACTTGAGAGCTGGAGGTCACAGTGTCTTCCCAGTCCATTAATGCACATGGGGTTAAACATTTACTTCTTTGCCCAGACTCTCCAATATCCATGCTAAATAAAAGCTACATCCTCTTAATGGAGGTGGTCTCTGCACAGCACAGCTGCCCTGCTATTACCATTTCAAATAACAATGGCAATTGAAGTCAATCACTTCCAATTACTCAAAACACATTTAACCACTGCAGACAGAGAAAAAAAAAAACAACCAATATCTGATTTTCCAGCTATTTCAGTATATTGGGTTATCATCTTCTGTACCAGATTTCACCTTAAAAATATCTGAGGTGTTCCAAAGTACACAGCCGCACTTCATTCCCAACTACTCAGCCAAAAAAAACCTGGAATGGCAGTTTTAAGCAACTTGCCTTTCCAACCTAGTGCTGAAACACTGTGGTACTTACTGGATGGGGAGAGTTTGGTTAGCCACAATACCCTTAGAATCATACAACCTGAAAAATATTTGCATTAATTAGCTTAGTTTTAATTCAAATGTTATATTATCCAAGAAAAGACTTTTAACCTGTGAGGGAATTTCTGTTACATTTCATGTCTTTTTGAATCTTTACACCTTGGTCATATTTGCACCCAGCATGCAACCGTTTTTCTTACAAAATGCCTGAAAAACTTTTTTTTTTTAAGAGCTTGCACCTCTCCCATTGCTCAAAGACTGTTTCACAGGACTACTGCTGGAGATGGAAGCCATCCGTTCCTGAGCTCAGAGGATCAAAATATTCTGTAATTCAACTGCTGAGCACCATTTGTCATACATGTTGGACTATTCTGGCCATTCATTCATTGCTGAATTCTTCACATCACTCGTGTGAGGTGAAGCAAACCATCTGCAAATGTCATACACACTTCTTTTCCTGGAATACTTCTCCTTTTCCTTTTCATCCTCACTTTTCACCTCTGCGGTCTCCTACTTTCTTTTCTTTCTGTGTGCACAGAAGGGACATCCTACATTCAATGCACAAGTAAAAGAACAACTGAGCTAAGTTACTGGGGGAAAAGAGCTAATAGATGAGCAAATGGTGTGTGCAGATGTTTTGGGTCACTTTTAAGTGAAAACAAGGCAGTAAAATATTCTGCAAATTTTCCTGGTGGTCTTTACTCTGTAGTCTGCCTGGGTAAAATGATCTCCTAAAACAGAAAGGGAACAAGGACTGAAAATAAAGGGGGGTGCAAAGTTTCTCTTTTCCCCTCCTGTCTTGGAAAATTATCAGGCTTTTTGAAATTTCCCATATACTGTTTCCCCATTTTTTCCTATCCTCAGTTCCTCACCAAAGAGCAACCAACCTTGTATACAGGAGAAAGCAGACTACTACTGCTAATTTACCCATACAGAGGAACATATTTAGCACAACCCTAAATTTATCATTATTAGGAGCATATAGAAGTCCATACTTAGAAACTAAATTTCTATTTTGGACCTTCCTGAGAACAGAAGGCAGAGCTAATTTTGAAACAAACAGAAATAAGAACAAGCCCAAAATTATGCTGCACCTTTAAAAAGAATAATTTCAGTAAAAGACTATGATCTACAGAGTGCAAAAATTTTGCTTCTTAAAATAATTTTTAAAGGAATGATTTTTCACATGCTTTTTTACGCAGGCTCCATCTTGACTAACAAACATCAAAGGCTAAATTGTTCATGAGACTGCCTGAAGAAAAAGGTTCTTTCAGGTCAGGATGAAGGGCAGTAACATTCACCTCAGCCTCAGCAATTAAGAAAATTGTTTCCATCTCCACAGGCATCAGTCTCTTGAAAACTGAAGGAACAATGTATTCAACACAAACATGAATGAAATGTTGACCAGACAGAAACAAAGACTAAAAATATACTTGGATAACAAAAGACTCTTTTGGAGGGGAAAAAAATGAGTAGCTAGGCAATCCATTAAAATTATTTCCCTGGCTTCCATTCAGATGCTGTCCAAGCATAGCTTCATTGTTTGGCATGTTGCTTGCATCTCCTCACGTCACCTTCATTCTCTCACTCAGATAACCTCAGATAAAAATATACAGAGCCCTATTCTAGGATTCAGCAATATTAAACCAGCAGCCAGCAGCAAAAACTGGGGCTATCTTGACTCATAAAGAATTTTCAAAGCCCTTATGAGCTACGGAGAGGAGGGAGGGTCAAAGCTTTCATCAAACTGAGGCATAGAACTCCTTCAGGTTCACTTACAAAGCAGGACGTGTTTGTTATCCAGGGTGAGAGGGACATCCAGTTACTGCACCTGGACATTCCCACAGGAAGGTAGTGCAGCTGAGGGAAGGGAATGCTGAATCTGACATCCATTTCGTCAGCCTAATAAATTTTAGATTAATTACAGAAGATTATTTCCCACTTCACTTCCACATCAACGGCTTTTTTTGTTTCTCAAGCCTCTTCAAGGCACAATATTGGTATGCTTCAGTTATCTGCCACTAAAACACAGAACAGGACTGCACACACACCTAACTGTTCTGCAGAATATATAGGAATGAATGTGTGTGTTTGTATATATATATATATATGGAAAAAAAAATATTTATCAAAGTGAAATTGCAGGAGGTAGTTCTGGTTGATGGACTCCCCCAACACCCTCTCAAAGTAGCAGAAAATTGCACCATGAAGCCGACAGGGATATTACCATTATTATTATTGTTGTTGTTATTATTATTATTACTACTATTATTGTTATTATTATTTTGGTTTAAGAAAATGCTGACATTTTAGGGTTATAAATCAGAAATAACCAGCTCACTGCCCAGTGAGCACAAATTAGGGCTCCTGCTGATGAATGATCTTTCCAGCCCACCTTTCTGGCATCCCTTGTGTGCTCCTCTCCACTCCTCCACCGTGCAGCACACAGCTTTTCCAGCTCTCTTCCACTGCTCACTACTGCCGCCTCACTGTCACAGACAAAAGGCTCCTCTCCCTCTGCAGAGCACAAAAGGGGACATACCTTGCCCTGTTGCTGTGTTGCTGCCTTGCCTCTGCAAATCACCCTGGATTACCACCACAGAGCAACAGAGAGACAGAGTTGCAGCCAGACATCAGCAGCCCTTCCATTTTCTGCATGGTTCTGTCTTATTAGGCGCTGTGCCTAAACTACCAGCAAAACTAAAAGCAAAATAGGAAGGACGAGTTTGATAAGGGAGGCCTTATCAGCCTTTGCTGCCGTCAAACCCACCAGAAATGGGGGAAGGGAGGCCCTTTTAAAGGCAATGCTTTTCCACACTGCAGCATCCAGGAGCCAGACTCGGCTGAGCACACACACACAATAGACACAGTTGCCGTAGCAACAGCATCACAGGGAAATTTTTCAGCAAGGCTTCTCGCTTTTCACCGAGTTTGCTTTCAGGTTGCCACTTAGCACAGGGATCTGTACAGATCAGACAGCATCTTGCATCTGTCTGGAGCACGCCTGCATGAAAAGACGTGACGGCCACGCCACAGGGGAGAGTAAGGCACGGCACAAGTAAAGCAGGGAACCAGGCTCTCAAACCAGCCAGCACACCATCTGACAGCAACAGCTTGCAAGCTAATATATTGTCACCTCACAACAGACTAGAAGTGTGATCTGTTGGAATCAAACATCTTTTGTTTTGTTTTCTTAAAAATTATTAGCTTTCAATAAAGATCTACGGCACGTTTCTGTAACAAGGGGCGTCAGTTGCTAATAGTGATCACCACCTCAAAAAAAATTCCCCCAGAAAAAGAAAAAAATAAAACCAGGGACCATCTAAGCTGCTTGTTTTTACACATACTTTTATCATTCCACATGCTGTTAAAAGGCAGTGAAAGTATATGGTGCAGCATGTGTCTTGAGAAAAAAACTAGTCACAAAAAAGAGCACTTGAATAATTTGCAAGCTTAAACTACACCAGTGAGTTATTTACCTTGTTTCATTTGGTCCTTCTAGTTTTTCAGATAAACAAAACACATCAATCTTTTCCCCCTGAAATGGAACATTTTTTTTTTTACTCAAACATTTAAGCTGCAATCAACTGTCATTACCAAAAATAAAGAATAAGGATTTGTTCAAAACATAAACAACAGACTCCTTGACAAAACACTTCTTCATCAGCTCTTTCTGCTTAAAGGAGTATTAAACTTTGGCATTTTCAAGGTTTTGGCATGCAATCTCTTGACTGGAAAGCTGCAAAAGTAGCCCCCACATAATCAAATGGCACAACAAAACTGCTTTGCAACTTGCACACAGGATACAAACATCCAAAAAGACTGGAAGCTGGCAAAGAATCAAAACTAATCAAATTAAATAGGACTGCTCCTGCATTTATGTCTTTCTATCTATAAAGATAACAGCGTGTTCCTGAAATACATCTTTATGATAAACAATAGGTAATTTCAGCATCAATTGTGTATATATAGTTCCAAGCAAATGGCTGTCACACCATACCAGAGAGCTTCATTAGAGGAGAGTGCTTCAGGCTCCTCTAGAAGACAGGCAGTTCAGAAACTGTCTGCTACAAGAGCTGCAGAGACACAATTATATACCCAGGTCTTGACAGTTTGGGAAAAAGAATCACATTAGCTTTGATGAGTTTTAGAAAACCTTCAAATTTCTTGGCCCTCAGTTAATAAAGGACATTGCAGCACAATACATATTAACTTGCCTCTGGAAGAACAGGCAAGCACAAGACAAAAGAAGCTACTGCAAGAACTTAAACAGGAACAAGCTGAGTCCTCCACCATATAAAGTCATGACTAAGGGTAGCCTAAGGAAGATGCCACCACATAAAAAAACTTATTCCTGTTGCAGGAACATTTTGAGTAAAGTCTCCAGCTTGAATTAAGAAAATATGACCATATAATTACAATTGTCCTTGTGCTCTTAAAAACTTCACACACACAGCAGCATGGTAGAATCAGGTATCAGAGGCAATGCTAGAGAAGGGGACACAAAATCACAGGCACCAAATTCTGAATTACTGTGGAAAAGAAAACCTATCCCTTACAATGGAAGGCATCTTCAATGAATAAAACTGGAAGGAGACAAAGCAAAAACTATTTAGGCAGAAGCTAACTCTTAGCAGGGCTGGGAGAAGGGGAAGAAGGCACCTTTTTGCTATGCACATTTCGGTGCACCAGAAAAATGCAGGTGAAATTTCTGGGTGAAATAAAAAAAAAATCTCATCATCCTTTATCACTAATACATCTGCAGAAGAAACTCAGTTTGAAAGGAGCTCCCAATTAAAAGAACAGGAATAGCCTTATTTCAAATATAGTAGAATATTAACAGTAAATGCAAAATCCTGAAACCGGGGATTTGCATATTAAGTTATCTGCTGCATTTAAATCTGGGTATATTAGAAATTCTCTTCTTCTGAAAGAAGAGAACAAGTAGCTTGATTCCCCTTGCCCTCACTGAACTTCTGACCAAGGTTTAGGAGTGTCTGGAAGTCCTTAGCCTCTATCCTAAATAAGATAATGTTCCTCATCACTCAAACACACATCCTAAAAGCAAAATACAAGGAAGAGAAATGTTAGCTTGTAACAGAAGTCTGCCACTCCTACTCACATATTTATAGCAGCAGGGTTGAGCAGAAAGGTTGTAGAATTTAAAATAACGATGAGGATATTAAGGACTCTGAAGAGAAGTGATCATATGGGGTAGGACACGAGGCACAATGAAAAATGTGGTCTAACAGTGCAGCTATCCCACTGGGAAAGCCATCTACAGGTTAATAAAGCATTCAAGGGAAATGATGATCAAGTACTGATGATACAGCTTAAAACAGCAGTTTTGAAGAGCTCCCATCCAAAACTAGAGGAGAAAGGGTTGCACATTAGTTATGGGAGAAATTCCAAGTCCATGGGGCCTGAAATTAGGAATTACATTAGAATTTGTAATTGGCCATACAACTTTCCAAAGAGACTGTTTTAATTTCAAGGTCAGAACCACCAAGCACAGAACACCTAAAGCACTGGGAACATCATAATCTCCATTAGTAACTAAAGTTAAATTATTTTAAGGTATTCTTGGCCAACATGGTGTTGTGATAAGCATTCTTATGACAAGTTTCTCCTGAGAGGAAAGGTTTGCATCTCTGAGCTCAAACTTTGAGAAGCTTCTTTAGGAAATTATTAGTTTTAATATGAATTTTTTGATTGGTGGTCTTTAAGAAAACAGCAATTTTTTTGAAGATCTAAAAATAAGTACATTTTATGAAATGCCCCATCTTCTACTACAATAAGAAAAGCAAGGGAGAAATTTGCTTAATCCAGTTTGCAGGAACAATTGTAAACTAAAAGCCAATTGCAAACTCAGAAGAGCCAGAGAAATAGGTCAACTTCTCTCCTTACAGGTGACATGGAGCTGACAGGACTGAACAGGATGAACACACTGTTCACCTCCATGGCAAGCCTGAAGAGGTTAATTAAAAAAAAAAAAAAAAAAGCCACAAAAATCCCTACATCTCCTCAAAAGACTCAGAGTTCTTAAGAATCCCTCTACAGGCCTGTCTGCAGTATTGTCAAAGGATTTAGTCATTCCACAGGGAGAGCCAAAGATTTTATAATTTTTTAAAATGAGATCTGATTAAAATTTAACACAGTTAAATAACATATCTAGGAATTTAAATACCCTACTTCTAAAACTGATGGCAAGTGGAAATTGCAAGACAAGCAGGATCTTTGAAAATCAGCTTTGTGTGCCTAAAACAGCAGAGTATGACTTAAAACCAGAGCTTCAAAAACTTTGGGCTACTACCTGCTCTTTCCTATCCAGACTGTCACAACACACTGCCCAAGTGTGATGAGGTTTGGGTGCCTTTCATTATAACAACCCTTTTTTAAAATAAAGCTTCTGTTCAAAAGAGTTTGACCCAAAAGAGTTACATCCCAGAGCACTGTGTTGCCCTCAGGAGAATCTTGACAGACTGGAGATGGGCAGAGAGATGGGCACAGCATTACTGTCTGAAATTCAGCAAAGGCAAGTGCAGGGTCCTGCATCTGGGGAGGAATAACCCCATGGAATAACCAGTACAAGCTGAGGGCTGATCTGCTGGAAAGCAGCTCTGTGGAGAAGCAGCTGGGGGCCCTAGTGGACCTCAAGCTGTCCATGACCCATCAGTGTGTCCTTGTGGCCTAGAAGGCCGGTGGTGTCCTGGGGGGCATTAGGAAGAGCATTGCCAGCAGGTTGAGGGAGGTGATCCCATCCCTCTGCTCAGCCCAGGTGAGGACTCACCTGGAGTGCTGTGTCCAGTTCTGGGCTCCTCAGTTCAAGAGATTTGGAGTTCCTGGAGTGGGTCCAGCAGCTGGAGCGCTAGGAAGATGATGAAGGGACTGGAGCATTTCTCTTACAAGGAAAGGCTAAGGGAAGTGGGCCTGTTCAGCCTCAAGAAGAGAAGATTGAGAGAGTGCCTCATCAATGTCTGTCAGCATCTGAAGGGAGGGTGTCAAGAAGATGGAGGCAGGCTTTTCCCAGTGGTGCCAAGCAATAGGACATGAGGCAATGGGCACAAACTGATGCACTGATCCCAAATACAAGGAAGAACTTCTTTACTGTGCAGGTCTGGAACAGATCACCCAGAGAGGTTGTAGAGTCTCCTTCCCTGGAGATATTCAAAAGCCATCTGGACAATCCTGACTAATGTGCCTGAACAGGGAGGCTGGACTAGACCTCCAGAGGACCTTTCCAACCTTAACCATGCTGTGATTCTGTGACCAAGCTAGTATTCATATTCAGCAAAATACTACTCGGGTGAAAATCTACTTCACAGGTGACACAACTGCAGGCCTAGAACAAGGCAGCACAAGCAGTCATAAGTCCAGAAAGTGAGCAAAGACCACATACAGTTTCACCTTCTCCTTTACTTATCACATCAACTCCATATCCATGACTAAAAGCAAAATAAAAGAACAACTAAGAGCCTTGATAGCTTAGCAAGACCTTTACTTGGCATTTCAACATAAATAGCACAAAAAGCACTGTGCGATCTTGTCCACCATGTGGTACGTGCTGTAAATTGTCTTTTTAGGAACTGAAGTCATCTCCCTTCAGAGTGAAAGCCAGGGAATGCTGTCACTGCTACTGTTGGCACACATTTGCTTACCCCTCTATGTTTATGCTCCCTGTGTCAAGCCTTGTGAGCTGGAACAGCTTACAGAATTATACAAATGCAGAATTGGGGAGGTTAGAAAAATCTGCATAATGCAATATGTGAAGGCAGAGCAGAACGTGAACCATGAGGTGGTCAATGGATTCCCAGAGCAGCTGATTCTGAAAAGCAGCAGTCACACAGAGCATTGGCCATTTCAGTAACCTGCACTGGGAAATTCACAGGATTTATCTGCAATACCCATAGTAGGGAAGAAAGTTCTTTTTTGTTTTGATTACTCTGCTGAATTACCACAGTAAAGCTGCTCTCAGATTTAAACCTAAAACTAATGCTGCTAGCATCCCTGAATTTTAATGTATTCAGTTCCCTAAACTGTCTGTGCTACTACAGCAACTGAAGGTGTCTCAGTCTGAGGCATTTATTCTCCTGTCTTTGAAATGCTATTAATGTTATCATTCATTTATTACATAGTCTGGTAATTATGACACTGAGGATGTCTCTTCTTTCGAGTATCCAAGTTGCTTACAAACCAAAGCCTTGCTTTCAAAGGCATTTTCTCAGCGTCGTTCTACATGCATCACAAAATAAAACAGAAGACTCTTCAGTGGTCTGAGCACTCCACACAACTGATTTCCCTCCAGTCACGATGAGGAAGAGTTCTGGTAGAATGGTCATCTGCCCTGTCCGTGCTGTACCAGCGTGGACGTTCTGTTCTGCACAACAATTCAAGCCAAGATTAATTAAAGCAGGTTGAAGACACATGATCATGCCCTCTGCACCGCCCTGCTTTTCTGAGCATGAAATGGCTGCGTCCCAGCTCCTGTTCTCATTGTGTCTCTGACACCCACACCTTGAGACAAACAGGGTAGCAAGTATGGGGCTACCTTATTTCTTCTTCAGTTTTTATTTTAACCCAATCAATAGTAATCTCTCTGCTTAAGTCAACAAGTGTTTGGATTTACACCATTTAGCAAGGCAGTGGAAGCTTCAGTGGAAGCTGAGAACATAAGAACCTTGCAGGCTTTGGCACCTGAAGTCTGAAGGCCTCTGAACCCAATCCTCTTCCTTTTTCTGGATTAATAACTGATTCATATTCCAAAAGATTGCTGAAAAACATTGCCTTTTAGTATGGACCTCTCCCAAGTGACAAACAGACAACTACCTTTCTGTCTTTCCTTCCTACTCTTAGGTCTCAAATCTCAAGTAAATCTTTGTGAGTGAAATACATTATTTCTCAAATAAATGAAGTATCATGAAAACAACTATGTCTAAGCCTAAAAATGATTGTGTTTTTTTTTTAGTCTATTATCATCCCCTGCTTTAGATGTCCTCTTTAAGGTCAGGACATGGACGAGCACACAGTATATCAAAAGGCTTACAAAAAGGAACTATTTTGAGCCACAACAATTAAGCTCCATAGTGACAAAGGCAGTCAGCAGAGGAAACAGAAGAACTTCAAAATTATCTTTTTTGGTTCCTTTCACCATATCCTCTCACACTTGAGCAAAAATTCTTATAACAGCTCTTCTGGGAATTTTTTTCTCCCTTTCTTTTGTAGTTTCCACTTCTTGGGTAATTTTGGCATGTCCAACTGGTTGCTTAGAGATGCTTCATTTTTTATTGCTCTTTTTCTGTTTGTACTGTAATTTTATTCTGAATGTCACCTCTAGCAAGACCAGTTTTGCAAGTGAAGCAGGAAACACTAGGAAAAGCCTTTTTAAACAACCACATTGAGGTCTACAGAGCAGCATCCTACACACCTTTTCCTCTCCTACATCTGGAAAGTGTAGCAAAGAGTCCTTAGCAACATTTAGCACTGTCTCACACGAAACAGCAAACAAGTCTCCAGCAGACTGTCTTACAGGACAGGATAGAATGGTTTTGACCTCTGGCAGTGAATGTTTTACTGGAAAGAAAGGAAAAAAATAAAATGGGCACTGCCAAAACCACCCAGGAAAGCAAGTGTGTATAGTAGGGCAGAGAAGGGAGGATAAAAGCAGCAGCCTCTCCAGCTTCCAGATGTGCCCACTATCCGATCCTAACCACTTGCTGAGCCCCTCTCCTCTCTGATGCTTTGTAAGACAGTGCCATGCTGTGGACGCTCTGCTCGCTGCCGCTGCACTCTGCAGTCTCTGCAGGTACAGTAGGCCTGTTTCCTGACCCACTTTCCTCACCAATCTCTATTTAGCTCTACGCTAGTGATGCTCCTGGCATGACAATCAGATACTGCAGCCTGCAGTGCAGCTCGTTACAACACATTCGCGAGCTCCGAGTAAATCCAGTGGAAAAGTACTGTATCAGCGGAGCCTAATTACACTGAAGTCATTTTCATCAACTTACGTCAAACACCACAACAACGCAAAAGTGTTCGAGAGATTTAAAAGATGCTTTTTTATTTTAAATCTACTAAATCTGCTAGGCGTAAAGTAAATCCAAAAAGATCTTTTCTACTCAAGGGCTGCAAATAGTAAAAGCTATTAGAGCTAGTACCTTTCCTCTGGATTACCTAATCAATCTTATTACTTGTGCCACTTAAAACCTGCCATAATTCTTTCCACCGTCATTTATTCTTAACTGGAGAGGGACTCTGCACCTCCATGTCCAGTGAAACTGTAAACCTAATCTCACTACAGCTATTAAAATTATCTTCTTACGTGCATGAACCAAATTTCTCCTTCAGACACAGCCACTTAGAATTAACTTCAAATCCTACTTGCACTTGCAGTTAACTTCAGCTTTTACTTGCACATAACATGTGCAAGGGATAAATTTGTTTTGGAACATTAGTGATTATACCAGACAGCTAAGACTGTTCTGCCTCCGAAGTTAAGGTGTAATAGGTGAATACCTTTGAGATCAAGAAATTGGAGTTTGGTCATATTTCATTTATCTGCAAAAAACCCCAGGCATCTCCCTTCCTTTGTACAGAAATATTGTAACAAATGACCACAACCAGAGCCTCAGTTAAGAAATCCAATTGCCAAAGCCCGTAAGTTGTATGGTAGTAAGGCACTATAGTATGAATCTATACTTCCTTCCTGGGCACTGAAGTGAACTGGAGAGTTCTGCAGTGAATACAATGCAGGAACACAATATATTGCTAATATTTTGCACATAGAAGACACTGAGATATGAAACATCCAAGGATCTTACCAATTCTCTCTTTGGCAAGAAACTGTTTCTGTTCAGTGGAATATTTTTGTACTTAAACTCAGATCCTTAGTCAAAAAGTTTTGAGAGTTACTCAGAATCATTATACCAAAACATTTTAAGTGTCTTAAGATTAGAAACACTGAAACACTGAAACCAGCACAAACTTATTGACTGATGATAAATATAAGCAGCAACAGAAAGTTAAGTACTGCAACGTACCCTGTGGGGCTATGAGTGCCTTACAGGTGTGGATCATTTATAGAAGGTATTATGTACAGGAGGGAGCATGAGGAACAATTATTCCAAAGCAGTCCCACTGTGCACAAGCACCAGTTAAATCCTTTGCAGGAGTTTATTCATGTGCAATATGACCAGTTTTGCTGATGAGCAAGAACTATTACTAAAAAAAAATTCTTGTAGCTTGGCAGATGCCACAAACTGATGGCATGATGGTGTTGTTTTTTGTTTGGTTTTTGGGTTTTTTTTTTTTTGCATTTGCACTACCATAATCACACTAATTTACTAAATAAACCAAAGATTCCCAAAAATGGACCTCAAAGTGCTTATGTAAAATCTCTACAACAAGAAGTCTGATTATCCATTAAGTGGGATGATACCAGCCAACAGCAAGAGAAAACAAAATTAAACATCCATCAGAATGTGCAATTCATCCAAATTTCATACCACAGGCACCTATAAGTATATGAGTCATTATTATAATGTACAAGGTAATTATATTTCATCACTCATTACCTTGACCCAAGGAGGACCTCTCATCTTCAGATGGAAGATGCAATCCAGACTTGCATTTTTATGACTAAGGAACACTGTGAGAAGCACATCTTACATAAAGCAGCACCCTTAGACTAGCAGCTGTGGAGCCACAGAAGAAACACAACATCAAAAAACTACTGTAGTAGTTTTACCCACCAGTGCCCTCACACCAAGTATTTCACATTTAAACCCAAGAAGACAAGCAGACAGAATCCAACAGGGCTCTGCAGGAAGGACACAGTTTGGGACAGTTGTTAGTGGCAGATCTACCCTAACTCACAGACACCTGGCAAACAAAGAAGGTATTTAGAGGTACAGAGCTTCTTTGTTCCTACCTACAGATGGGATCAACAACATCACTAAGAGATTATTTTGCTGCCTTGTTATTTATTGAAGATAAGATCACCCTCAGGGCAGTCCCAGGGCAAAGCAGAGATCCTCTTGACAGTTTTTCCTCAGGACTAAATTTTACAGCTCATTTGATTTTAGCTAACTGAGCCATGCACCACAAAACTAAACCTAGACCTTCGGAAGTTGCTCCTCTAACCTCACATCTACACAATTCAAGTAGAGAATTGGCCTCCCACAGTGAGGCCTTGGAGTTCAGGAAGAGCAAATTAGTTACTATACTGGTTCAGCCCACTCCAGTGACAAGTGTTTCACAAGCACATAACAGAAACCCTTGCTAGACAGTTACACAATAACATACAAAGTCTATTTTTAGGGTCCATAACAGTTTACATCCTTTCAAGAGATTATAGAGATCTTTGTTTGCTTTTTTTATGTGAACTTGAAAATGCTCAATATTGGCATCCAAACAACCACTGAGCCCTGCTATGATATATTTCCTTCTCCAAGCATTTGTTATTGTTTTTAATCAAACAAAAGCTGTCTAGGAATCCAAGGCTCTAATCTGAATTGTTACTGCTTGAACATCTGTTAAAAAATTCTGGCTGCAAAAAAATGTAGAACAGATTCTGGTTTACATGAAAACTACGTAAATAATAAATATCTGGCAAATCAAGAAAGCACTTTAGGGGATATAACCTAAGAGGGAATCATTAAATTGCTTCTTAGTCCTGGACTATGGAGTCAGAGTAAGAGAAAAACCACAAAATAAACATTGGTTTTGATGGTTACTCTCAATGTTACTGTGCTTCATAGGCTGACTCCTGGTTGATTTGCAAATCCACACATGCCCCTGGGAGTGGGATCTCAGATCGTTTAGCATCATGGCAGATTTCCAGTTCTTGGCAGGAGGGTTGTTTTTCTCCATGAATCAGCAACTGTCCATCACACCACAATCTGTGAAGTGAAAAACCCACCTCATCAGCATGAACTAAATGCATGTACATGTGTATCCATCACAGAGGACTTTTTGGTCTCTCTCTCTCAACAGCCCACATGTGAGGACTGTCATTTGCACAAGCACATACATGCCTCTGAAAGCCAACCACACAAGGAAGTGATTTATCTCACTTTCTGCAGTCCTGTACTGCTTTGGTAACACATCATCTGCATGGTAAGCCTTTAAATGCTATGGTAAGGAACACAAACAGCAACCCATCCTATTTACTGCTTTCTCCTATCAATGGGCAACTCCAGAGCCAATGCCACTGTGGTTAGCTGCAGAACAGCTGCCTGTGCCTGCTGATGGAGAGTAAAGAACATTTTCATTGTCAGATAATGCTTGCCAGTAAATGCATTCTAAACACCCATCAGCAAGGAAAACAAGAGCAGATAAGTTACATTTGAAACGTCTTCCTGAAACGTGCTCCAGAATTTTAACAGCTCTCTATAATACAGATGATGCTTCTAAAAAACTATGGCAAATGAGAATAATGCTGCCCCAGTACAGTGAACTTATTGTCAGAAATACTCTGACAAGCAAATAATGTATTTTGGAGATGTATTACACAAAAGAATGTACTAACAATTCCTCATTTTATTCTTCCTGTGTGTTTCTCTTCCTGATACACAAGAGATTGCAGTATTCCTATTGTATGGCATTGCTGTGCTAATATTAAACAGCAACAGATTTGCTAGCTGCTCAAAAAGGCCATTTTTTGAAGGAGGCAGGGGAAAAAACTACTATAATCAGAAATTCACTCTTAAAATTCAGGAATCAGCCACTCCCCGCCCCCATGATTCCCAGTGTAAACTCCTAGAAAAACTATAACCTGATGCAGTGGATGAAGCAGTTCAGCAGAATGTCTGGGTTTTCACTGTTTCCTCTGTTTGAATTCTATGTCCAGGGCATTGCAAAACTCACCCAAATTTCTCTTTTTTTCCAAAATCTAATCATAAAACCTATACTTCAGGGATATAGATTCACAACTTGAGACTAAGCATAAATTCAGTCAGTAAATTGGTTTTGTTTCTTGCAGTATTAATTCGCACATGAACTGAAGATCATCTAGTACAGAACAGCCAAGTTATCAAACTGCAGCAATGCTGTCAAAAGGAAAGCTTTTTTTTTTTTCCTTAAATGCAAACATGCATTGGTAGCTACATAAGGGTGATCTATGTTTACACAGCCCAGAGCTGGATTTAAAACCAATTTTAACAGCCAACTGTTTCAACTTGCATGTAAACAAACATACTGCATTTCTTCATTAGCTGGAATTTGCTGCAGTCTGTCAGCCATCTGTACTGTCTTGCATTCTGTTCTCTATTCAGAGCACCACTATCAAATGTTGGTGATATAGTATTGCTCTCTTTGGAGACATCAGGACTACACTATAAATAGTTTAGAGACATAAACCACTATTTCTAACAGTTGTCTTAATATCTGCTTTCTCAGAATGCATTAGGTTGTTCTATTTCTCATCCAATTTTGGTTCTTGGTACCTTTTTTTTGCAGATACGAGGAAAAAAGATTTTATTTTGGCTCTCAGAGGTAAAGAGCAAAAACTGCAGCCCGAGCAAGACTTTATCCAACTTCTGCACCCCCCAAATCCGGGATGCAGAGACCAAACCCCAGAAGGTAACCCTGCAAATATCTGCAGTGCAGCACGAGGGTGGCTGCACAAGGCACGAGAGCCAGGCTGTCCTTAAACCAGCCAGTTTAGGTGCTACAGGCAGCCCTGGAGCACCTGCACAGAGAGGTGCTGGCTGACCCACGCACTCCCTGATGTCACATCCAACCCAGCCCAGCCTGGAATCTTGCACTGTGCCGCTGCAGCTCTGTGCTGGAGCTCAGGAGCTCCCAGAGCCTTGCAGAGCCCTGGCTCACTCCAGCCAGCTCGAACACCAGCACACCCACAGCTCCAGCAGTAGGGAGCACAACCTGGTCAGTGCTGCTTGTCCCCAGCCTTTTCCTGGGGTCACAATGCCTGCAGACCCACCTCTGAGCAGCCTTACAGCCCCCTGAGCTCTGCAGCCCCCTCTCCCCCGGAGGCTTTCCCGATGGCAGCACTGCATCCCAGACCTGGGGCTGGCAGGAGGCTCCCAGAAGCCAGTGCTGGCACCATGAGTCCCCTCCAGCCCGCAGTCAGACTCTGGGCTATTGGGCTGCTCTCTCTACACTGGTCCAGCTCTCTCAAGCAATTCCAAGGGGACTGCAGCACATCTGAGGACACCACCCAGACAGTTTAGCTACCGAACTGAGCAGTGTGCACTACTTTCAAACTTCAGAGGACTGGTGATAGAATCTTCAGAAGAACATAGCTCAAAAATCCAAGCACTTAAATAAGAGGCTTTTGTAGGTTGCCGAGTCATCCTCTCTTTTAGGAAGTCTCTCCTCTCCAGGAGGAGAACTGGCAGCAGGACAGGAAACCTGAAACACACCTTAAACCCCAATTTTCCCTCTTCTAGGGACAGCAGAGCACTCAAATATTACTTGCATAACCAGTACCACTTGACAAGTGATGCAATTACAAAGCTACTTGATACCCATGTTAGTTTTTCAAAGCGAAAGCTTCAGCTCACCCAGTGGATGAGTTTAAAACTTTGCAGGAAGAACTTGATGCTCTGCCTTCAAGTTGACTCCCAGACTTACATCATACTGCTGATTTCAGACCTGGAGTGCTATAAACCCACCTTCTTCCAAAAGAACAAATTTGCTGCCCTCCAGAAACAGACTCGTGGCACATTCGTGCAACACCAACAGAGCCATCCCTGATCAGAGGTGTCAGAACTCTGAAAGCTGATTTTGGTGGTAAAATTACCAGGAAGTGAACATGCCTTATTCTGAGAGATCCATTTTGGCTTCAATTCTCAGTTTCTGACTGAGGAAAGTGTGGTGAAACACTATCTAATTTTATTATCCTGTCAGCCATATACAAAGGAGAGCAGGACTCACTGAAAATCAAACCACAAGAGTTTGCTATCCAGTGCTCCATGACTAAAATTTAACCTGCAACTCAGCAGAAAAGTTCTGCACATTTCTAACCCTCTGGATAAGTTTGGGGTTTTTTTTACAGCCTAATAAATCTGCCACTGGAAATCTCTTCCTTTTCACAGCTTGTGCCTCTTTTTCTGGAACAGCGGCAACAAAAATGCCTACACCCTTGCGTCCAGATCATTTTCAGCAGAATTTTTTGTGTAGAATTAAACAAGCCAAGTTGCAGGCGTGAAAGCAAGCTGCCAGAGAGGCTCACAGCCACAGAATGCTCCTACAGAGCAGCAGTACCCACTGTTACAACATGAGCAAAATAAACTCTGACATGCAACCGTTTAGGGGGATAGCATACAAAACAATTCCTTCTTCCCCTTCGATGCCTACACTTATCAAGCAGTAGGTTCAAAGTAGGGCTGGGGGGTAAGAAAATACAGGATTGTTTCCTTCAGGTCTATTTCCTTCCGTGACTGAAAGAATGAAAAAAATGCAGTACCACTGTCAAAATTTTCCAGCTCTATTTTGACACATCATCTCTCAAAACCAGCCTGATCTAAAAATTTCAAGCATGTTTAACTCAAGAGCCCTTGACAACATCTAATGCACAGGCTATTTATCATAAATTGAGGTGCTTATTTTTGGACTTCACCTTGAAACAGCAAAGAATGTGTTTTGTCAGTACCAGAAAAGTTTACAATTCCTGCTAAAAGTAGCAATATTATGCATTTCAATGGTATTTTACATATACTGCAGAGATACCCCCAACTCTCTGCAAAATTCATTCAGCATTACAGATGTGCATACTTTGAACTCAGTGTGAAATCAGATCATGTTGGGAACCACTATGACTTGTCCTCTCTACATGAACCATTACTGGATTTAGCACTTTTAAGTAACTAGTGTGATTTGTAATGTACTTTTAACATGTTAAAAAAAGTGTAACTTTTTTCAGCATTTCTCCTTTGCCCATTTCACAATTCTTACACACAATGATACCACTAACTTCAATAACCCTCTGGAGCTCCACGACTTCAGAGAATTTTGAAAAGTTTGCAAACCTGCAAGAGACATCCTTTGTAATGCTAAGTTTTATGTATGAAAAGACAGCAATTTCACACTTTATCTCTTGCCCCAAACGTTGCTGTTATACAGAAATTCAAATTAATAGGTATCACAGGGGATTATAGGTTTAATGGCAAGCTGCATTCAGAACAGTCTTTTTACAGTCTTTGCCTTTTAACCATCTCAAACTTTTTCAAGCACTTCAAACAATCTCAGTCCACCATGGCATCCTTTCAATGCCTTCAACTAAATTGATAAGGCACCTTTTCAGCTACATATATGGGATGCATCACTTCAGTGCTGTTCAGATTTCTGACCTCAGAGCACACAACACCAGCAGCCAGCATCTGTGCTACCAGCACTAAAGGAATCAACAACTTGGACAGTCCACACGTGGAAGTAGTGCTGACCCTTCCAGCATTCCAGGAAACGACATTCCAGGAAAGCCTCCAATAAAGCAGTTTCCCAATCAGGTTGGCATCTTCACTGGCAGGGAGCCATCCACCACAATACTTTGCCACTTGCTCTGCACGCAGAGTAGACCCTTCTCCTCCCCATCCATGTTGCAACCAAAACACATTTGCAGAAGGTACCCAAGCATCCCCCTACAAAAGTGCTTTATCTGCCATGAAAAACTATCTTCCTTTCCTTATCCTCCTCTGCAGGGGGCAACTACTAGGAAGTAAATACCAGCTGCTCACCATCCACTAAGCCTTGAAAAGCCAAGGCAGATTGTAGCAAAAGACTTGAGGTGCTTTAGGTGATTTGCAAATACACAGCTCTTCAAACCGCAGTGATTTCATCATGCCAAAACCAGACCCACAAGCAACATGGTCTAGAAGAACAGCAGCTTTGCTGCTCTTGCAAAGAATTGAAAAGGTTCCTTGTAGCTGTCCTGCAGATTTCAAAGAAAAATAAAACCTTGGGCTATGTGCTGTTTTTCCCACAAATTGATTGTGTGGCCTTGAATTTGAACCCAAAGTAGAAAGTCCAAGCATATGTAAAAATAAATAAATGAAAAACAAAAGCCTTGTTTCTAGCACAGTTATTTGTGGATAAAGCTGACTTAACATGTCGAGCAATTGAGTTGAAAAAGTTAGCTTTGTGCTTAAAGGTTCACATACCGCTGTGAGAAAGAAGAAAAATAATGGGAACTTCTTCAGACAAGCAAAGATCCTTAAAAAGAACTGCGGACAGCATACATGATTCTAGATGACTAATACTGCAACTCGGAAGAAACACTCAAATAAAAAGGATTCTCATGAATCAGGACAGTCTTTTTCAAGAAACATTTTAATGATGACAAAGTCACATCTGTGTCACCTCCAAGCTCCTCTGTCTCATTTTCTGTTTACCCTTGCAGAAGAACACAACATTGCAGACATCAGGTTTTTTAATTTTCTGAAGAGCAGAGCCCATTTTTAGTGAACTAATTTCAATAGCCTATCTGTCACACAGCCTGTGCATCTCTTGCTACTCAAAAGAAAACAGAGGACAGTGAGAAGGACACAGAATTAGACTTTGTCTTATAAATTTAGAGCAAAACTGTCAGCGTAAACCAATCCAACTGATCTTATATGACCAAAGAGCAATTTATGCTAGAAGATGGCACATAACTAGAGAAACTGCAAAACAAACCCTGAAAATCAAAATGATCATTTTAAGCCTCCAGATCAAGGACTCTGATTTTTAGTGCATGGATAGTTAAATTGCAGAGTAGTTTCTCAACTCTTTCTTTTCTACTTTGCAAACTTTGGAGTACAAGGAAAATAAGAACAAAGAGGAGAGGACAGCTAATTTTAGTGTTTCTGGGCTAAAACAAAATAACAACAAAGAACTACTGAACCATGAAGCAGTTTTTCCAAGCTGCTATTTCAGTTACAGTCTTTCTTTTCCCAAGTCAGTGCTGGAAAGAAGATGCCAGCTTCTACCCTATCAGAGTAATACAAGCACCTTATTTTATCCAGAGGGGCACATTGAGAGCTCTGAACTGCTTGCATAATGCTTCTCTACATTTTGCTGCACCCAAAATGTGTATTATAGCTGACAGGAAAAAAACAGCATGATTTCAATTTCCTTCTCTCTCACTGGTTGCCCCTAGTAAGAAGTATCTCTCCTGCAAACTGAACTTGAGACTTGCCCATTACAACTACCCTGAAAACTCATCCCTGACAGCTTATTATTACAGCACTGGACTGAAGCTTCATAATTCTCAGTCTCAAGTATGTGTGGAAACAGTTTTGAGGACAAAACCAAGACCTCAGGATCACAGGATTATCCAGGGTCAAAGTGACCTCTGGAGGTTCAGTCCAACCTCCTGCTCCCAAGCAATCAGCCATGAGATCTTTTCCATTCCACGAGGCTCACATGGTACAAGCTCCCCAGGCAGCCTGTTCCTCTGCTTGATTGTCCTCGTGGTGAAAAAGGTTTTCCTTACATTAAGTCCAAACCTCGTGTTTCTATTTGTGTCTTTTGTTTCTCCAAGTTCATCTTCTCGATGAACCTCCTTGTAGGTACTGGCAGGCTGCTATTCTGTACCCTTGAAACTTTCTCTTCTCCCTGCTGAACAAACCTAGTAAGATTTTCATCATGAGATTTTCATCCATCGGTTTCAGTTAAGAGTAAACAGGGTACTGAGACAGTTACCTCCTCAAAACAACCCCAGAAGCTTTCAGGTCCTAAAATAAATATGTGATCTTCAAAGAAACTGCAATCATTTAATGACAGTGGACCTTTGAACTCTAGATTTTTCTATGGAAAGTTCCCTTTTCTGCAAGTATTTACTCAGAACAACCCATCTTATGTTTTCAGCATCATCAATACTACTCTAGGGCTGAACAAGTCTCCTACAATTTAAGGATGAATGGATTGGTTTTAGTCACTGTTTCAAAATAAAGCAAACTGAGAACAGTGGGTGAACACTGAAATTTCTCTCCTGGGTAGCAAATTACTGCAATAAATTTGGGCAACCAAACAGAAAGCTAGAACAGAAAATGCTATGCTGCCCTCATACGCAGCAGCATTAAAATATACTGGGTTAGGTTCATAATATTGCTGTTAGAGTTCGCCCTTCTCTAAGGATCTATGTGCTATTACTCTGCAAATCTTCACAAGAATAAATTATGCTTTCCAAGCATTAAAAACACATTAACGTGACATAGGGCATGGAAAATCCGAACTTCAAATACTTACTGAATCCAATAGATCATAAACCAAATCAGTATTAGAAAAAAGAAGAGGGTTACATTAACTAAAATAAAGCTCTCTGAAATAATTAAGTGATTTTTCAGCCACTGTGATAACACACATTCCAATGGCTTAGATATCAGTGAAAGAGTCATTTAGACACAATTTCACTTTTAGTCATTTACTGGAACTCATAACCCTCTGGCCCAATTCCAGAAGATTGCTCAAATCCAATGTAAAAAATTTCAAGTCAGCCTAAGCAGCCTATACTACGCCACATGAACTGTAAGCTGCCACAAGACACACACAGCAACACAACAGCACATTTTAAAACTGTCTTCATTTTTCAGTGCTCTTCAATTACGTTGAAGGAAAAAAAGTCTTGACAACAAACATTAACTTCTCTCACCATTTCACTGACTGTGTTATTAGCCAATTCATTCACTTGTCCCCCATAAGAGACAAAGTCATTATGCTTATTCTTGCTCATAAATAAATGTTTAATTTCTTAAAAACATTTGCACGGTGCTGAAATCTGTTACACTTAATCATCCCCGGCTTTACCTTACTTCTCAAATCAATAGGCCTAATTAAGCATTCTCTGCATAGCTGCATGTAAAACTGAATGTTAGTCAAATGACAATTAGAATATTGTTATCCAAAAACATTTGAGAAACTCAGTTGAAGCTACAACAGTGCTGTGAAGCTAAATTAAAACCAAGATTTTTTTAGATAGACAACATGAGGCTGCAATCTTGCTATTTCACTTTGGTACTAGAACCTGAAATTTTATGTTTTCAGGATTTTTTGAAAACGAGTTTTCAATACTTTTTTTTTTTAAACCATCACAATTATCAAAAGCCTTTCAAGGAAAAGTTGCCTTAACACACATACTCAGCTTCTCTCAGACTATCATGTCATCACTACCTTAAAAGAATCTAAGGTACACACCTTTTATACCCTTAGTTTCTATGACAGCCACCAGAAATTGAGCAATCTTACAGCTTTACAACATGGTGGGCAACTCCTCTGGGTACTGCAGAGCTCCACTGACTTGAATGCACCTCTCCATATCAACACTGGACTTGACCCAGGAACTCCTGCTGCATTTCGGGTCGCCTGTCAAGAGTACTACAGAGCTGAGTGTTGTCTGCAGAAGAGTATCAATGGGTTCTCTACAAGAGATTTACTATGAAGAGTTATACTGCACATAGGAATGCTTGCTGGCTTTTACCTCATGCCTTTTCTTCTCCTCTGTCCATCAGACACTGAAGTGCTCTATTTAACCATGTGGGTTTTACCCCTCTTCCTTTTGCAGCTGTTTTCCTGAGATAAGCTCTGAACTGTGTTGCTGTTCCAAGCCAGCTCACCTGCAAAGACTGTTTGAGAACCCTGCCCACTGGGACATGACTCAGAGCAGGAGACAGGTACACAATGCTTTCTGCTTTTAGCATGGCAATGAGACAAGAGCAGCAGTACAAACAGTACTTTGCAACTTCTAGATGGGAAGATGCAGTTGGGCTTACGCACACTCAGCTGACACAATAATTTTGTAGTCATGTAAATCCACTGGTGCATTCCTTCTGCTCCCTCAGGATTGGGAAGTTTGCCTTGTTATGATGGACAATATGCTGGTCTTCAAGTCTTTACACATCTCCATCCAGTAATGGCAGGTTTGAAGTGTCTTACAAATACAGAAAGACAGGAGAGAAACATTTGGGGATTTTTCTACATGCAGCAGTGCTGATACTTTGAGAAAGAGGTGGAGAATGTAACTATTGACCAAGAAGTCTTTTATTAATTTCAGCAACTCTGGTAGCAGAATCTGCCAGGAGAGGATGGGGGAAATGTGCTGCTACATAGCCAGAGCAGCTGAAGGAAAAAGACTATTTAAGGATCAGGCAGGTCAGCTCTAAAACCCAGCTGAAAAGTTTGACACTGATCCAGGGGAAATAAAAGTGCTGCTGTATCTCACCTCAAGGTACTACCCTTAGCTGAAAAAAAAGGATGAGTAAGAAGCCATACCTTCAGGCTTCTACAGTANGAATATATAGGATATAGTGTCCTTGTGACAGTGACTGGCAGGCCTGAATGCTATCCCCCTGAAGGTCCAAACTCACTGTAGACCTTGAAGAGCTTTCAAATGCCAAGAACACCTACTTATAGCCACATTTTGGAGAAGTCTTTATAACTTTGGAGAAAGTTTCCTTTTCTCTAAGAAACAAACTTTTCCCTAAGAAATAATGCACTGAAGTATCCAAAAGTTTATGGCCAAACACACCTTTTCAAAAGAGGTAACAAAGCTGTCTCTGCAGACCACCTCTCCCAGGTGCAGCACTATGACAAAAGGTGTGACAGGTTTGTTAGGTGTGCAGCTCTGGCTGCCCAGCAGGCACTCCAGATGGCTCTCAGCAGGGCTACACAACAACAGCTCTCTTGGGCAAGAGAGCAAGGGGAAGAACAGAGGAAAAAGCACAGCAGCAAAATACCTCACAAGGAACTCCGGCTAAGGCCTGTGTAATGATTATGGTCCCACATGAGAGATCTTTGTCAAATGAATGATGAGTGAAGGCAAATTATCTGAAGTGTTGGGAGGTGAAACTTGGACAAATGCAAAAAACACAGCTTGTCTAATACCAGTTCTCTAAAATGGAAGTAATCCTCTTCAATTATTTCTAGGTGTATGTAAATTTCTAGGTGTATGTAAATCACACGTAACAACAAAAACAACACTTCTAATCTCTGCCTTACCATGAATTTAATCAAAAATTACTGAGTGAATGACATTAAAATGGCCTCATTGAGGAACTAAGCTGGAATTCATATATTCATTTTTGCTAGCTCAAACATAAAACTAATTTAACACCACTGTTCCAAGTGTTTTAATGATTTTGATGCCTCTTCCCATTGAGTATCAGCCAACATGCAGCACTGAATAAGAGAGATGGAATCCAAAGACAAGTATTATTTGATATATTAAACATTTCTCTTAATAAATGTATAGGCACAATACTAGTGCATCACAATCATATTTATCTAACATGATTTTGGACTTTGGCCCAGATTCCTCAAACTATCAAAATAGAGTGCTTAGCCCCATAATTACAAAAGACAAGAATGTTTCTCTTGCAAACACAGGACTCTAAGAGAAAGCACATGCAGTCTCACTGAATGGAAGAGATGTTTCTGAAGCATGTTACCTGTTGCCAAAAAGATAATAAACAGCAGTATAATTTGAAATCTCTGTAGTAGCATGGGTTATCTAACAGAGGTTGTCAGTAAGTAAAGCAAAAGATGGAGAGTATGGGCAAAAAAAGGGCTGAAAGAGCAACCTGGAAATGTATATTTAATTTCAGTAGAGGTTCATCAGTAGTCCCTCACATACTTAGCATTACTAAATTTGAAGTCCTCAGATAAAATGGCTTTATTAGAATTCTCTCTGGCATGGCATGCTGAGCATGAATGCAATATAAGTGAATAAATGTTCCTTTCTCAGTGGCTTTCTGCCAATCTGACTACAAAACAGAGGCCTCACACACAAAACCAGCCGTCCTTGAAGACCCTGAATACCAGCAGTGCACTCCTGACTCATTTGGCCATGAGACATTGAAGATGTCTCCATGTACCATGCAGAACAGCAGAACAGGACACTACTCTGTCCTCATTTGTCAAAGAGATGGGGATGGGGCACATCATCTCTCAAAGACATGAAAACCACATCAAATCTTATTTCATATCTCTGAACAGCTTGTCAGCTAAGTTAAAACATTTGTATCTTAAGATTATTAAACACCATCACTGTAATTCATAAATACTATCTTAATCTTTCTAAGTAAAAAGACACAAGCATTTTGCTTTTCATGCTCCTCCAAGCAGTCTGCATTTCAGACTTGCTGTGACAAGGAAAACCAGAGACAGCAAATTAATCCTGTAAGACTTAATGCAAGATGAACCAAGAGAGAGTCTAGCCTTCTATTACTCTGTTCCGAGTACTTTCTCATTTTCACAAGTTGCAAATCTCAACATTATGTTTTGTTTAGAGGATTTATGTCTAACATGTAAACTGGACCAAAAAAATCCTGAGAAAGTTTTACAACTGACCATGTAAATGCATTTCTATAAGTCTCTACATTTTTCTTAGCCTCAATTCTGTGTGACAGAGGTCCCAGATAAAAGTTTGAGTAGAATCAGCAGTATCAAAGAGGAAGAAGTTGTAGGAATATGCAGTAAAACTTTAAAAGTGACTGTCATCACAGATTTCCATTATCTCATTTGTTTTAGGTTACTTGGTAGAGTAATCATGAAATAATATTTTGTATTCTTTTAAAACAGAATTAGAAATCAAAGTACAACAGGTGCCATGAAACAGCAAAAAGAAGATTGTGAATATTTGGTTTCTGAACACTGACAACATCCCCTCCCACCACAACCTGTGACTTGCATTCCCAGTGAAAACATTAGATTCACTGTGAAGCGAAAAAATCAATCTGTGTGTTCTAAAGAAGCTGGCATGCACTTTCAAAGTAATCCTTTCAGACATGGAAAATTCAAATTTTCAAAAGACAAGCTGACACCTACGAGCTCAAGATAAGATCACTGGTAATAAAACTTAGGCTCTGTATTTCCAGCACTGATAAGAACTGTTTTAATAAATGTTCTCCGTGCCCAACAATCCACTCAAGAAGATGAAACAAAGGGTAGCATCAAATAGAGGCTTCAGACTTCATACACAAACTGGGAATCAGTTCTTCACAGACATACTCAAGGCAGACTAGTTAAGGTGAAAAGACTGCCTTCTGCCAGCTGCTCTAAATGTAAGGTGTTGAGGCAGAGATTTGCCTCACAAATCCACAGCAGAGTCCCTTGTATATACACCTGTATATTGAATTAAGCCAGGTGGTCTAAGAGCAACCAGTGATACAGTGGGAACTTTGAGCAAGCTGCAAGCAGCCAACATGGGAAGTTACTGCAATGCTTTCCAGACTTCAGTGCAGGAATATTTCTACCACTTCTACCTTTGAGCCAGCCCCACAGCACCTTCCCCAGCGACAGCTGTAATGCTAAACTGCAAACAGGACCAGACTTCTACAGAGATGATTTTGCAGAGCTTTAATGTATGACAACCACAGATGAAGAATCAAGATAACACCTCTGTTCTCCAGCAAACACATTCATTTAACTAGTGTTTCTCACCCACTGAGTTTTTAAGGTGCTCTGAAAGCAACTACAGGGCATTGCTGATGTGCTGAACTCACCACCACAGCTACAACAGCTGAGCCCCAAGTATTATATTCCCCCCCAAGAGAAGGCTAATGGCAGGACTTGCAGTCTCCCATCATGCCACAAACATTGCTTAATCTCAGCAGGCTTGTCTGCAGTCAGGTGAAAAACTTATGCTTGCCTGGTACCACAGCAGCCTCAATGATTTAATCCACTGGGAAGACTTCACAGCCAACAGGGAAGACTTCAGTGACACAAACTGGAGAAGAGCCATCTCCCTACATGGTTTTCATGGTAAGGAAGAAATACATTTAAACCAAGAATTTGAAATACCCAGAATAATTAAAAACCTTGCAATGTTTTCTATCTCACTTCCTGTCCTTATCTTCTGGCAAGATTTTGAAAAAAAAACTTGTAACTGTGCTCCCAAAAGTCACAAAGTTGGAATTTTTTTTAATAATTATAAACAAATTAATGTCTAAATGTTATAGATATAGAGCTGTTTACTCTCAAAGTGGGTGCTCCTTTTTCCTTTTAAATGCACTACCACAGTGAGTAATACATCTTTTAAAAAAATCAGGATGCCTTTATCTGATCTTTGTAGTGGTTAAATCCTAAAAAAGGAGCAGTAGCAGATTAAGAAGTCAAAGGAAAGAAAAAAATCAATTCATTGTTTTTCTATTTCTGGAATTTACTTTTGTGTGTTTAAGTCATAAACCCTTTCCCAAAAGTAACGAAGAAGGATATTCCTTCATTCACACATTAAAAAGAAAAAACACACCACAAAACCATGAGAAACAAAATAGGGGGCCAAACAGAGGAGATATGAGCAGGGAATAAAATCCAAGAAACAAAAATCGTATCCTATGTTTGCATCAGAACACAAAACAACACCAAGTACAGCCTCTTGACATATACAAAAGCAATAAAGGAACTGCATTGTTATAAACACTGGCAATGTGTCTATCATAACACTTAATCCAGTGTTAGACACTGCAATATCATTGTCTTATCTGTTAGACAATGTTAACTGGCTTTCATCCCTTCCCCTCAGTATTCTCTTGTGAGGTCCAGCAGAGCCTAGCTTTTTATTATTTAATTGGTTTTTCTTTCTATAGAAATGAACCATGGTCTTGGATTTCCAAGGCTCTAAATGGGTTCACACTTTCGAAATCAACAAACAGTGGAGGCTGCAGGAAATCCTTGACAATTCAAAAAAATAAAAATAGCTGGACAAAAGGGATTTCCACTGAAGCAATCACCAGTAAGAAATCTGGCCATTTAATACTTGTTAATTTAACACTTAACAACATTATGCCAAACAATGTTCTGTAAAAAGAAGCACATTCTAAAAACTCCTTACTGCATCCTGATGCACTTGTTACCAAGGAAGGGATTGTTTACATTGGTTTTACACCTGAGAGGGGAAAAAGGAACTACAAAAACGGGAGCTAACGTGGCAAACTGTAGAAGGAAGCATGTTCAAACTCACTGCTAAGGAACTGTCAATTTTTTTTGTCTCTGAGAATTAAATTTTTTAAAAAATTTTTGTAAGGTTTTTACTTACATTTTCTATGAAAAAAAAAAACCTGCAAGGCATACTTTTTCAATTTTTGCTGGCATCTGATTACATGCAAAATCCACTGAATTTATGGAGACCTCAGCAATCAACTGCCAGGAGACCAAGAAAAAACCATTAGGCAGGTTTTAAAACAGGAGACAGTTTAGTATTTTTGTCCTCACAGGACTAGATGAATCACATTTACTTTTTCTTCCCCTTCCCCCTCCTCCTTCCACAAAAAAAGTTCTCTTGGTTGAATGCTGGGGTACACAGACTGTGTTAGACCATGTAAAAAAACAGAGTCCAGGAGTAGCTTCTGCCTTTGACAACTTCAGTTTAAATTAGAGAAAAGCAGACAGGAGGCAAAGGAGATGAAGCCACCAAGTGGGAGGACACACAGGTCCCTGAGCAGGCTACCCAGTACAGCAGCCTTGGAAAGCTGCTGTGAGCCACAGCAACACCTTCAGCACCTCAGCAGAAACACGAGTCTCTCTTTGCTGAACCTTTCACTAAAGCTTTACAATACCTTCTAACCTAAGCACACAGGCCAGAAAGAATGGCAGGGCCCAGAGTTTGAGTGACTGTCAGTAAGTGAAAGCTGGAAACATCATGATGCCTTAAATGGCTACCTAGAAACAGACACTAGACAGGAATAAAGGAGGGATTTATTTGAAAGGTATTCAGATGTACACTTTTGGGCTCTAGAAGGTCCTGCCTCAGTGGATCCTAAAATGGACTTAAAATGGAAAAAAGGTCACAAGTTCTTCACACTTTTATATCAGCATAAATTCACCAACCAGAACCCAGCCAAGGATGGAATTTCCCCAAGCTTACCCCTCCTCTCTCCAAGATGATGGTTTACAGTTCTTGGTCTGAGTGTTCTTGGAGAGCAAGCTGAAGAGGTTTTGTTATGTCTATCTCAGCATAAGAGAACAGCACTTAACAAGCTACAGGAAACTTCAGAGTTACAGTAGCAGTACAGGACTTGAAAAATATAAAAGTTAAAACCTAAGGCATCAATCAGACAAATACAAACAAACGCCACCACCAGCACAAAAGTACAAACATAACCCAGGTCCAAACCAAGTCCAAAACCCCTAAATTAAAAGCAGGGACAAGCAGTCTGTGTGCTGGCACTGCCTTGGTGGGTTTATTGCCCCACAGTGAAAAAAGGGTTTGAAAGGACCAATGTTACAGCACAACAGGTAGAGTTGGCACCACTAAGCTCTCTCCCATCTCATTCACCTGCAGTAACCGACCCAGTAATGCAGTAGATTCTCTACCATCAGAATGCACACTGCCTATTAAAGAGTAACTTTCCAGCACTAACATTCTTCTTAAGGAGACAGGAAAACAATGAACAACGAACAAAGTCGCTTCCGCTAATTCAAAAAAATAACCCATTAAAAAGACTGTTCGATTAAATTCCTGTGAGGGTGACTTAAATGATGTATTTCTCCTTGCCTATTTTTCCCTAAGATTCCTCTCTTATAAAGCCTGCCAATAAAATTCATCAACATAACTGAAATAGGAAAGATAAGCAGCATTTACACCAGAAGTTTCTTGACCTAAAGTTCTGGGGTCAGCCAGGTAAAAAACAATTACTCTAACCTCAAATCATCATCATTTTGGCATTATTTTTCCATCCATAAAAGGAGGAATGGATGAGATTTCTTTGCAGAGAGATTTCTTTGCAAATTGATAGCTTTGTTCCAGTTCACTACAGTTTCATATTGATTTTCTCTCGTTTTAGCCTGCACTGATTTGTTAATCCCTTCTCTGAAACAGTCCTAATGACAAATCGAGAATGAAAAACTGAATGCTTTAGGGCCTTTTCCACCAACTTCTAGCTTCAAACCATATTTTCACTTGCACTTGGAACATGTCCATGCACTTACCCTAGGTTAGATCTGATTCACCTTAAACTAGGTTGGGTGCATTTTACACTGAAACCTTCCTGTTCAGGCTTCTCATGGATGAACAAGGCAACCAAAACCATGCCAGTTAGGCAGAACTGGAGCTCTGTCACCTTCCAAGGTTGCTGCTCACAGAGACTTTGTCTTAAAACCAAGTACACTTTTTAAGTAATTTTGCAGCACTGCCCACAGTTGATTAGCAGGCATTAACTGCATCATGCATCTGAAGGGCATTACTGAGAATTTATGGCATTTGTTGGAGCAAAGAAATCCTTCCAAGGTGCAATGAGCTGGATCACAAGCTGTCTCTAAGCTCAGAGCTGCAGTCATGGTGCACTCTTACTAGAACAATCCATGCAGAAGGATGGGACTCAGCCAGTATTTTTAATTTAGGGAATACAGTGTAAGAATAAATAGATGAGAGATTTACAAGAAAGTAACTTCAATTAGTAATTTTACTACTAATAAGCTCATTAAATAGAGCTGCCAATTTGGTGTCCGTGTTAGGGCCTAACACTGACAGGGCCGATGCCTGTCTGCACAAGCCATGGATACTGCTGCAAGTACTTTTAGTCTCTTCATTTCCTGATACTTTCACACATCTCCAAGTGAGGTACTCATTTGGAATTCTAATTGCAACACACCATCAAGTTGAAAATTAATTTATGAATTATGAAGATTAAGCCTTGCCCACAGTCACATTTGTAACACCTCAGCCATCACATGCTGGGTGGGTCTCCACCTCCTGACTTTATCCCATATCAGTCCTCTCCTACACCACTCCATCTGTCAGGAAATTGACCTTTTCTAGTCTCCCATGCAGACTGCAGAGCAGCCTGGCCCTGGCTGCCACCTCACTGCTGCAGTACAACCCCAGCAGACCAATTTTGGTCATTTTAAACCAGCCCTCATCTGCAGAAGTGATACTTGGAAAGCCTCTAGTTTGTACCCACACAGCATGTGCTGCTCCCTGGCACGCAGAGGCAGCGCGGGAGTTCTCCTTTGCCATTCCCTTGGTGTGACTTTGGTTTCCCATCTCCCTCTCTGCAATGCCAGCTGCAGGGAAATTGGTAGGAGTGGCAGGAAGCACAGTGCTGGGAACCAGTATCACCTCCTCTTTGCTTTCCAAAAATTACAGACCCAGAGTTGGTGAGCTAGGCTCTGCTCATTACACACTGCTATTCTTAACTTGCAGAAATGACTTTGCTATGAATGTTAAATGCCTCTCTACCCAGGCCATAAGATACTCTTTGCAAACCACCGTCCTGTCTTAATGGGATAAGAAAAGCACAGAATAAGTGGCATGGCTACCTAGGTAAAAAGTGGCATTTGGGTTCCAGCAGTTTGATACTGCTCTCAATTTCTTGCAGAGAGAATGACAGAGAGAACTAACTAACCTAAGAAATAAATCCTGTTTCCTCATTGCCTGTGACATGACTGTAAACTCTCAATGTTCTTGCAGTGCTGCCAAGATTAGTGTTACTCTCCTACACAGGGCATGCAGAGCACACAAGCACACCTAATCCAAAACAGACTTGCTGTATTTTGTATGCAGACTATGGTTTCAAGCTTCTGTTACATCCCATTTGGGTTTTTCCCCCCCAGAAATCATTTCAATAATTTGGTCTCTTATTTTCATCCTTAATTGTAATTTGTCACTCACACAGTGAGCTGTACTCAGAACACACTTCTCTGTGGCCTTTATTTTCCTTTATTGTCACTTAAAATTAATTGATAAGCCAAGAACTTGATGCAAGAATATTAAAGGGACCATCTCTATTATATTAAAATTTTCATAACTGCGTCTCTAAAACAGCATAACAAAAATCAATCAAGGAAAACTTAACAAGACCATTTCTCAAAAGAAATGGATCAAGACCAACCCATAAAAGACAGCAGTTAATAACAGGAAAACAAACACCAAAACAAAAAGTTCACAACACACACCAAAGTACTAGCAAGTGAGAAACTACACGTCACTTCAACTTTTTTTGCATTTACCTTCTTCCCTAACACACAAATTGGGTTTTTTAAGCAGCTGATTGGATCAGTTACTATACATATATTCTCAAACTTTGAGAAGTGACATCTGGTATAGCAAAGTTCAACTTGTTTCTCTCCCACAAAAATACAAATCTTTCATTCTGAGCATTCAAAATAAAACCATTTACAGTAGCCAGTCAAACAACTAAGCCTTCAAAAGCCACACACAGAGCACAGAGATGACATACAATAATGTCAGGTTATTTCTTCTGATACCCATTAAAGTCTCAACTATAGGTTTACTTACAAAGAGGCCTCTAACAAATTTCCCTGATAAGTCAAAACCAGTTGGACTTATCAAAAGCAAAAGGTTCCATTTTCAATATTATTGTGACTACATGTTAAGGTAATAATGTGTATACATTAATCTATTAGTTATATAAACAATTAATTATCATCATCAGATATCTTAGATTGGTCTTGTAGGCAGCTGCTTAATAGTTTGCAACATGAATGGGGAAAATAAAGAAAAACAAGAATATGCTAAAAGCAAAGCTATCTTTCAAACACTTAAACAAAATGACATCTTACTGCAACTGCACTGAAAAGAACAGCAATAAACTTTGACTGCAAAGCGCCATGAGAACGTGGGCACTCATGATGTCATTCCCTGAAAAAAAAAGGAATTGGAGGGAGGATCCAAAGCAATCTGTATTTCACAAGGTGAACATGCACACTGGAACCATGGACCACAGTAGGATCAGGATAAACACAGTAGGCACATGTTGTCACGAGTCTATCAGTTATTTTCGTTCCCTGACACTACTGGTCCGTACACCCATCATCAAGACTCAAGTTGAGCGATGGTTATTTTTTGATTTCCTAACTGAAATTTCAGAGATCCCTCCTCAGAAAACTGTGATCTAGCACAGCTTGCTTTGAGTAGAAAAAGACATGATGAAAACATGGCTCCATGTGAAGCCACGCATATTCAAAATAACTGCAGCCCTTCCTTCCATCCAGCTTAGCAAGAAACATTCAGCACTGCACAGACACTTCTCACTTGTTTATTGCTGCAGCAAATGTTTGCTGCAACGTGAATGACATGCTGAACATACCACAAACAGTAGAATGATAGCTATTAAAGCCAAAAATATCAAACAGACTGGAAAAGCATTTTGACAAGGAGGAAACATTAAACCAGATCTTTGTAGCATTTGCTAAATACAGAGACTCATCATATTTCGGGCCATTTGTATTTAATTGTGCTTTCATCTGAAGAGCGGTGGATGAATGCGCAGCAGATGAGTCAGATGTTCTGAAGAGGTCCCATCAAGGACGCCCCACAACACAAGAGCACTGCCTGCAAAATGCCTCACACAACTTCTTCTCAGTGCCTTGGCCTATTCCATGCACCAAAGCACTGAGAAGAAAACAGCAAATAGTCCTGCAAAGGTAAAATGCAAGAACTCTAAACACATTCAACACCAGGAACCTCCATACTTTTAAACCTGCCAGGAAGACACACTCAGATTAGTGGATAATTATCTAAAACTCAGGCTTTTGTTCCTCCTTTGCTTCAGTTTAAAGGAAAGAAGTGCTCTTATTTCTCAAGGTCAATGTTTTCAGTTGAAGTCAAACTCACAATGGAATAGGTCACTCAACACTTCACAAATCAGGTTTTGAAGTGGCAGACACAGACATTAGAGCAGTGTCAGTTCAAAGAAAGGAGAATCCCTGGTCTTTGTGGAGAAAGTAGGCAAGCCATGGGCATGGAGACAGGGAGCAACACAGGAGGTTAAATCTACTGCGCTGTCCTTGAGGTAAACTCATGTATCTTATACTCTCCTCTAATCCTTAGATTAGTTTCTCCACTTTGGCTTTAACAATATTAACTGAAGTGCAGAGGCAATCAGCAGACCACAGCTTTGCCAAAAATTCAGTTGAATCATTAAAAGTGATTTATAAAAATAGACCATGAATAAAAATCATCAGTCATAATCCTCAACTGTTAAACTCTCTGCATTAAACACAAAAATTGGAATTGTTAATTCAAGGTAAGCATGGAAAAGAACTCATCTTCTCTATATTCCTTTCACTTCGGCTCTCAAATCAAATCCCATCTCCATAGGACAACAAATGGAAAAAGGGATAGCTTATGTGTCAACAAAGAACAGCTCACTCTCCATAGCCTACATACTGCAATTTAATGCATTTTCAAGTATAAATTCTAGCTTTGGCATTATTTTGTAACACTGAAGTGAAACAATTTAGGTCCTTATTATCTGTTTTTCCTTTTCTAATCAACACAGCTCCTCCTAGGATGCGTATGATCCTCCTGAATCATCTTTGTGCTGTTATCTCTGCAAAGAATGATGTCTGCTCCAGAACACTGCCATTGCTAATCACTCAAATCAGGTCTCTCACAGGTCTATAAGGAGGAACAGTGCTGAGGGTAGCAGAATAAAGATGAGATTGTTGTTTCTCTTTCTTTTCAAGGCATATGGCTGAATTCATCCCTTCACTTTCATGGATCACTTGCCCTGCCAAGGATAAGTTCCCCTGTGCAAAAGCTGCAGCTGCCTTGGCTTTGTATTGTTTGAGAAACGACTGAACAATGTGCTTGAGGCACTGCACACAGCACAGATGAAAAACAGTGTGAAGCAGTTTCAGAAAGGGAGTTGTCTATACGTAACTAATGACAAGAAGTAGGGACAACCATGTCAAAATGGGTAAGAAAGCTGTCTGAGACTCAGAGGAGTTAAAAGTGACTAAACATTAGTACAGCATCATGGGCTCTGGAGCCCCAACCAGGGTCCCTCAGGATGGCATCCCCTCCCTCCAGCGTGCTGTCAACACAGCACAGCTTGGTGTCATCGGCAAACTTACTGAGGGTGCCCCTCAATCCCATGTCACCAACAAACTGAAGTGGTGGCTGAAGAACACCACTCCTCACTGCTCTCCAAGTGGACATTGAGCCATTGACCTCAACCCCATGATCACAGAGATCCTGCCAGTTTTTTCTCCACTGAGTCACCCACACATCAAATCCATGTCTCTCCAGTTTTCAGACAGGGTGTCATGTGGGAAAGTGTCAAGTGCTTTGCACAAGTCTGGGTAGATGATGTCAGTTGCTCTTCCCTCATCCACCAATGCTGTAAGCCCATCATAGAAGGCCACCAGATTTGTCAGGCTGGTAACCAAATTTGCTGTGGTGAAGCCATGTTGGCTGTCACCAATCACCTCCTTATTTTCCATGTGCCTTAACATAGTTTCCAGGAGGATCTGTTCCATGATCTTGCCAGACACAAAGGTGAACCTGACCAATTTGTAGTTCCCCAGGTCTTCCTTATTTCCCTTTTTTAAATCGGGGTTATGTTTCCCTTTTTCCAGCAGGAACTTCACTAAACTGCCACAGCTTCTCAAGTATGATGGATGGTGGCCTAACCAATCACTCTGTCAGCTCCCTCAGGACCACAGATATATCACATCAGGCCCCATGGACTTGTGCACCTTCAGGTTCATTAAATGGTCTCAAACCTGGTCTTCACCAAGAGTAAGCAGTGCTTCTCTCCTTGTCCCTGCCTTTGCCTCCTGCAACTTGGGTCATGTGGCTGGAGAACTCCTGGGTTGGTTGGTTGTAACTCTTCAGCCTTTTTTTGGAACAAGGCCACTCCTCAGAAGTTTCACAGGTTCTCTTTAATGCCTTGCTAAAGTTTAGTGCCCTGGATAACTATGCTCTGAGAGTGGCACCTGGACAGATCATTAATCAGATTTTAAGCCAACTAGGCTACATCTTTAACAAAGTCCACCTTCTCTGCTACCTGTTCTCCTATCTCTGCTTTGCTGAACATGCCCTCTTCTTCACTCACCCTACAATTCCAACTGGAGACTTCTCAAGGAGCACGAGAGATCGAGAGTAAGCATAGTGGGCAGAAATTCTGGATCAGTCATCAACCACATGTCTCAAACATATCATAACTTTTTGTTCCTGCCCCCACAGCACTGGGAATTTCCACTCTCCTCAGCTGTAATACAAGCCAGGAGAACTATTTATAGGGCTGTGCAAGCCTCTCCCCTGGATCAGAGGGACCACCAATTGTGTTTTGTGGGGTGCTGGTCAGGAGTTTCAGACAAAAGTAGTGCTGCACCTGGGCAAAGTCTCACCTCTTCTGTTTGGCTGCACTGCAGGCACAACTTCCACCTGCACACACTGATACTTGAGAGAACCTGGAATCTTTTGCTAATGGAAAAGCTGATTCCACCAAGGAAAAAATCAGTTCCTGAATGCAAAAGCCTTCTAAAAGAAATAATTGAATCATATTAATTTCTGAGCTTACAGGAAGAGCAAGCAAGGGCTTGTGCTGCAGCATTTGGAAGGGTTCTATCAGGAAACTGTTCTGATTATTTTAATTAAAAAAAAAATAAATTAAA
>VZTN01019135.1:262887-303446 GCA_013400515.1 Erpornis zantholeuca | reverse complement strand
TAAGGGCATCACCAGTCCTCCTGTAACAGCTATGGATTTGCCAGTGAGAACTCCTATACTCATCAAGTGGGCCAAGGATTCCTGCCATTCCAAGCTACATCAGGTGTCCCCAAACCTGGTGATCAATTTAACCACAGGCATGTGGGCAACAGACAAGGGATTTCACACCACTACAAGCAGAGGCTCATATGTGATCCAGCCAGCAGCTGGCTTTGCACTGTGACCCATTCCTACTAAGAAAAAAAAAAGAGAAAAAGGAGAAAATCATCTGGTCCTCTTTCAGAGCCTCCCAGAGATATCAAAATATTGAACACCCAAGGACTTGTGTGCACACATGATGTAATGGAAAATACTCAGCTAAGCAGGTGAAGCTTTGAGGATGTATGAGGCTCACCAAGAGAAGACACCAGGACCATGACAATCTTTAAAAGAGACTAAAATGTGCAAAGCACAGAGTGAGAGCTCCTTAGGCCATAGTTTACGCCAAAAAACTTTGGACCCAAACAGTTTTCTCCCCATTAGGCCACCTGCATTCACTGTGCTTGAACTAATTGTGACAGGGAAGGTGAACCAAGCCAAGGAATTGATCTGGCTGAAAAATAGCCTTGGGAAATGGGAGCTTGGCTACAGGAAGTATTGCTAAAGGCAGTGCTGTATTAAATAAATTTAATATTCCATACGATAGACTAGACATAATTTGCAATTTCCACGACATGCTAAGTCTGTCATGCACTTTACCAACAGATCCATCTTTACCAGCACTTTGGACATCTTTAAAAATCTAAACAGCTTTGACTTTCTTTCATTAAAAACCAGGCATACTCCTCCTTTTTTGCTTCCATAGTTACACCATGTCTCAAGATGGGCAATGCTCAGTTAATGGGATTATTCCCATACTTAGCAGCATGCTTCACAGCTTTGAAAGAATGAACAGCAGCTTTGAATATGGCAAATTTCAGGACTTTCCAGCTGCCTTAGAAGTCCTGTCTCTGGTTTGGGTTTTAGATGGGATAAAGATCATTTTCCTTTTAGAGGAGAGACTGGAAACATGAAGCACCACACAAAGCTCTGGATAAACCACAGGAAAAACTAAAATGTAACAACTTAAATGCACGTGAAGTTGTGTTCATATTGCTGATATTGAACAGATATATGATCTTGGCTGAAAAAAGAAAATGGGGGGATGCCATGAAATCCATGCAATCATAAAACAAAGCTGGGGGAGGGGGTTGGGGGCCAGGGTAGATTTTAAAGCACCTAACAGACTTTGCATTCATCCTGCAATGTGAGAAAATTCCCTCCTTATTTCCCTCCACTCATGATTAGAGAGTCATGACTGCCTCACCAGCTGTGAATCTGGCTTATTTTAAATTCAAACTACGATACATATCTCACTTTTAGACTTTTAATAGCAATGCCTTAAAATGCAGATTGCTGGCTAAATTTAGTTACATGATTAAAAACAAATCTAACTTATCTCTACCCAGCAAACAGAACTGCTGCATTCAAGGTTCAATAGAGGACTTAACTCTTCAACTAAAAACAAAGTCCTAACAGAAAGAAGAAAAAAAAGAAAATCAAAGCACAATTTGGTGATGTCACCAAAAAAGCAAGATGCATAAAACATTAACCAGCTATGGAAAACTGTCTGCAAATGCATCATAGTATACCATAGGGTTTTTGTTCAGTACTTCTGCAAATAAATTCTGCACTATGCTACTACAGCAGTATGAGTCATACACTTTTACTGACATTCTGTATTTATATCTCTATGCCCTTCTGCACTGTTATATGCTTCCTTCCATACAGGCCTCTCTAACCTGGAATTTCCTTCCTTCTGCAGCTGAGCATCTCTTCCTCTGACATTCCCCAGAAAACTGAACAGACATTCAGGTCTTTCTAGAGACCATTTTGAAAAAGCAACACCTTTTAACTATAATAATATGCTGCATGTGCTTTTATTTGTTTCCAATTATTTTCTTGTGTCTGATTTCCTATTCTTTTATCTGTAAAAGGACTGCTTAGGTGTTTAAACCCTTTGAGGCAAGGTCCAGGTCCTGTTTCAGAAAATCTTATTCAAAGATTACAAATTACAACATAGGCATGTTTTCTAGACCATTTCATGAAAAGCATTCCCTCTAGCTCCAATGTTAGAGCTAAACATTTAAACATTTGTGAATCTGCCCAATTTGGAGAAGGCAAGCAAACCTGCTACTCTCAATATCCCATCACCATCTGAGCCTCAGAAGGAACAGGTATGTGTCTGCAAGAGATAAACAAAAGGAAGGTAATTAAGTTCCCAGGGCTAATATTTGCCTTGTCAAAAGACTCTAAGGCGTGCTGTGGAAAGGCAGACACAGAAATAGCAAAAGAATTGCACTGGAATGGCAGCCTGAAGGAGAACTAGGCTTTTTCACTGTTGTCCACAGGATGAATTCCCAATAACCAGAGACCAGTTGCACAAGAGATTTCACTAGGTAATAAGCCTCAGACATGCATGATTCAGAAGAGTCACAATGTCTACAAAGAAATAGAAAGCATTACAGAAATAAAGTGTTAGAATAGCAATCCTGGGATTTGCTAAGTGGCTTGAACTTCCTCAGTCACTCCAGAAGCAGCTGAGTTCTACATCCGATGGAGTTCAACACTAACTATGCTCTGTTCTTAAGAAATAAAGTACAAAGAGGAGAACAGTACCACAAACCCAACAATGGCACCTCCAGAGCCTCCCAGGAGAGCACCCGCCTTGTTCAGAGTCAGAATCATTAGAACAGCAACCACAATTGACTAAGACAGAGTGGGCTGTGCACCTCAAATAATGAACAGTGTTCCCACTGACAGGAGGAACAAAACAGTCTAAAAGAGGATGGGAAGGAAAATTCATACCTTTTGAAGTCGAGAGATTAATAATGAGCAATAAGGTGATGTATTCTCTCTGGAATATCATCCCAATTTCTCCCTCCACCCACAAGAAAGTTTAAGAGTTGGGCAAGGGGGTGGAGGAAGAAATAAAAAAGCACAATACAAGATTGCACCTGTGCATGGCAAGGTTCTTAACATCGAGGAGAGTGCAGAGAGAGTGGAAAAAGGTGTAAATGGTTGCATAATGGTTAAAGCATTAAAGTGGCATCCAAATGCCACTTATGCCCTGAAAAAATTCCATCATATACAGGGGGACACTATCCAGCTAGCAGAGTTCCCTTCTATTGGAACCCTGAAAGCTGAGAATTTTAAATTCTCTGTGCTGAAGGGCACTGTTCCACAAGAAAACANTTAGATAGTGTCTTATAACTGGATATAAAAATCTGCACTGCTGAACTTTGGGGTTAGAATATTGGGTTAAAAATCAAAATAATTTAGGTGGCAAATCATGATTGGACCAAACATCCTTGAAAAACCTTTGCAGAGCCAAAGAATAGCCATTATATAGTTTTGTTCCACCTTGTTAGCAGAACTTACAGCTTCTACGACTGTAACATAGATAAGAATTAATAAACAACAGAGTCTGAACAAGAAAATCCCATGTCTCCTGTGTTTTCATCCCAGCTATGGGAAGTGAGGGTGAGAAGCTAGAAAAGAAGCCCTCACTGCAATACCCTTCAACCCCTGACTTCTTGTTCCAGCTCAGACCTCTAACTCATGAGAGCTCACACACTAAGAGACTGTGTCTACATCTCTTAACACTGTGAGGTGTTTTCAACAATTCAGAGCCACAGGCACAGAGCACAGCGCGAGTCTAAAAATTTAAAAACATTTTAGAAATGTTACTAATGAATGCAATGCAAGTCCATCCTGTAAGGGAATCTGAAATTCCCAGCCAAGAGGGAATGATGCTGGTGAGATTTACTGCTGATGCTCACCCAGTGAAGCAGTAGCTGTCCACAACTACATCTATATAGCTACAACATCTGCATCTGCTTGCAGTGCCAGCACAGCTATGTTTAAGAATTCCCCAAGTGTTTATATGAACAGGGTTGTAATATAAGTATTGATGTGCTATGCTGCCTGTTACTATGAGGGGTTTAGGTTTTAAAGTGAGAGAGGGGAGAAATAAGAGAACTTTTCTCATTAGTAGTAAGGAGGGGACACCAATGAAGAACAAAAAGCTCCTGTTTTTCCATAACTTATTTTCTCTGATGTTACAAGGGGTATTGATCAAAAGAAGCAGTGCCTTCCTATTCATGCATCACAGATTACAATGAGATAGGGCAGCTTCTAAAGAAACCATGTGTTTTCTCCTGTGCTAAAACAGGTGGCCAGGTTTTTGTGAAGTTTGTTTGAACACAGTTCTGGTGAACTAGAGGAATTTTAAGTAACTACCCAGATCTTTAAATCAGATGCAGCAGAAGTTTGCTGTATTTTAACTATCAGCCTCCACCTGTGTGCATGGCCACAGTGTTTTGGAGCTTTGTGGCATTGTGTGTTCTGTTTATCTCTAGCAAAGAGAACAAGCAAGAGGAGACAAACAAAAAGGGATTTAACACCCTCCTTTGTACTGCGTGACTTGTCAGGATGATTCTTCAACCCTCATGAACATCTAGGAATCCACACTGCCACCCTTTTATTGTCCCCACAGCCTGACCTTCACTTCTGGATGTTTTATCATCCATCTTCTCTTCAGTGAACAGCTTCAGCTCCAGGCAGCTGTGTCATTAGCAGGCACAAGCCTGAAATGTGCATACAGGCAAATTCCTGCAAAATATCCATCAGCTACAAGATCCAAAATTCAAGATGAGAAATGCCAAACTGATTTTCAGTTTGCTTTCTATTTTGGAGTAGAAAGGACAAGGAGAAAAACATACCCCTAGAGGAGTTTCTGTATCTATATTTTGGGCAGTTTTGTGAAGGTAAATTTTTGGAAATTCTAGAAAAATAAGATTTCCTATATTTGCGGTAAAAAGATCTTAGCAAAACTGGCATAAAGCACGGTCCCTGAACAGATCTTTGACTACACAGCGTTTTTTAGATTTTTGTCTTTTAGTTAAATGATACAGAGTAAAAGGGAGAATGAGTCACATAAGGAAATCCCACCCCCTAGGGTTTTTCTCCTGCATGAATCAGACACTAATACCTTCTATTCATCCAGGTCTTTGTCCCCAAAAAATTAAACCATTGTGATTATTTTATTCTTATTACATACTGTGGGCCCCATAATACTGGATAGAGAATAAAGCAGACCTGAACCACACAAGCTCTTAAATCCAGCAGAACATCCCAAAAACCTTAAGTGTATCCTAAGCAATACAGAAAATGTAACTCCCCTGCATGTGCAAGGCTCAGTCTCAGTTGTTTGGGATCCATACAGAACATATGTGGCTTCACTGAGAGACAGTGAAGTCCAAATAGGAACTACAAAAACAAGAGGGAGTTCACCTTGAGTTTCAACTACCACACCACGAACTGGGCTTGAAATAGCTCCTTCTCTTCCTACGTAAAAGAGGGCTTACAAAACCACAGAAGTGTGTAAAACAGTTCGCAAACACCCCTGCAAAATCTGGGGTAGGAATAACCTGTTTGTTCCTCAGTGCCACGGAGACTGAGCCTCAGTTCACAGCAGGAGCTGGAGGCCAGCTGTAGATCGTGCCTCTCTGAGCAGATACACCCAGAGCTTACTGACAGCTGTTCCCACTCCCTGGACTGCCTCAAGCTTATTGGCTTGGCCCTCTAGCTTTTGGTTGTGTGTTTCACGAGGTAGCAGGTTAATCCTGGGTGTTGTGCTCTCATGGTCTGCACTTCCATGAGTATCATCTTGAAAGAAAATTAGTTTGCAAAAGGCACGGACAAAGTAAAAACTGATCTGGAGATCAACACCAACTTAATTCAAAGTTAAACAAAATTCATATACATTTCTACTATAAAGAGGAATTAATCATAAAGTCTGGATTTCAACAATATTTATAAGCAAGGCAATATTTTTTCATGGGCTATTAAAAAATCATTCATCTTTAACTAAGGAAATCAAGTCACCAAGCAGCACAGGAAAAAAACACTGATTTTGCTTAAGAACTATAACAAATGTTAAGGGATATCAGTTGCTAACCACACTTGTGTATTTACTAGATTCAAATGGTAAAATATAGATGTCATGGTCAGTCATGGTATTTTCAGAGCACTCAGAAATCCAGCCAAGTCAGCTGAATGCTGACAAATACACTAAAATTATAACCCCACAAACTAGAAAATACCCTGCTGCACATAGTTTGTAAGGCAGAGAAACAACTTCATGTTACAACAGCACACAGACATTGCTAGCACTCAGTGATGTAAAACCCCATGTAACAAGTAACTGTGGAAAACTGGAATTTTTCAGCACAAACTTGTGTTAGATTGTTCTGTGGTTCTTCACAACTAGAATACTTTAAATAAAAGCCACACTCTCTTGGCAGATCTCATCATACTACCCAACTATCAGAGCCATTCTACAAGACAACAGAGTTGTTATTGAAAATTTACAATTTGAACTGTTGATATAGCTCGTGACCTACCATACCTTACATCAAATTATTTATGTCAAAATTACTTCAAGGTAATCATGAAAGGAACAATCTAGATGGGCTTTGGGAATATTTTTCTGTTTGTTGCTAGGTTTTAAGAAAAAAGAAGTTCCTGAAATGTACTGTTTTTCAGAAGTACTCAATTGCCACTAAGATCTTAAAAAGCACATTACCTATGTTTGAATAGTAAGACTCATTAGTGAGCATTAAACCAGAATAATTAATTACTAAACAGGAAATGTCACTTAAAGATTATGATAACAAGTATTCAATGGCCTTTAAGTGCTGCTAAGGGTAAATAAATCAATGCACTTACATGTGTAGACTGTGCACACATAGACAGCTGTCTTCAGAAGCTGAGGTTAGAAATGCATAGGTTTAAATGAAGTTATTTGAAAATGCAGCAGCTGCTTCTCTTCTCAAAGACCAATAAAACTAAGAGGGCAGAGTACACATAACTTGTTCTTGGCAATTAGTTACCATGCAGATTAATTCAGCTATCAGGTAATGATTGCTTCCAGCTTCTTATTCTACACAAAGTGAATGCAAAGCACTTCTACCTTACTAAGGATTCCAGCTGTTTGTCTGAGACCATGTTATAGCCATTGTGCATAGCTGCAGAAATTCTGAAGCCCAAATTCTCACTGTTTGTTTTGTGCTCCACATCAATTCTCTACACTAAGAGCTTTGAGTTGCCAAAATTTCAATCAATCCCATCATCCTTTTACGACATGTAAACTATGTCTTATGACAACATCCAAAATGAAATGATAATTTTTTTTGCCCCCCGCTCATACCTCCCAGCTGGAAAAGGGTGTAAGGAAGAACTCCCTAACCCAGTCTTCCTGTCCATGCTCTTTTTCCTGGATAACAGGCCTGATAAAGAAGCATCATTGTGGATAGCTGCTTGGACCCACAGCATATGGGAGCCTAGAAACTGAATGAAAGGCTGAGAGGCAAAAAGGAGGTAAGTTATATGGTGTCTGGCCCAGTCTGTCACAGCAGCAACCAAACAATAGTGGCCTTGTGAGTTGCACAATTGGATCTTTATTAATACCTATGAATATGGAACTTGGAGGCAGCTTATGACAGAAGTTAAGAAAGAGTCAATTTTCTCTTGCCTTTACCTTTGCTTCTTTTCAGCTTCAAATAGGTGAATTGACAGAGACCCAAGTACAATGTGAATGATTTCAGTATGATTCAGGAGAAAGGGTTTAACATATAACAAAGTGGAAACAGTCAAACAGAAGAGCAAGTGGCTTAGAGCCAGCAATTCCAGCTGCAAATAGAAGAACTAGAAAGACAGGGACACCTATGGTCAAACTCACTTATTTTAAGGAAACTTGTATCAGCTTTGTACCCTGGTCTCACAATAGTTTTGAGAAGAGAGGTGTTTTCAATACAATTATCATCATTACCATTGCAACACTTTAATTTGCTTTTAAAGATAAAGAAAAAATAAACCCCCAAGGAATAGCTCAGAGCCATTGAGGTGCCCTTCTCGGCCCAAAAAACTACAGCTCCTCTTGCCCAATTGCTTTGGCACTGGAGGATACTGAAAACAGAACATACACCACATTTATGTGCAGACTTACTGCACACAGGCACATACTTGTTAATGTATCTGACCTTTTTTATTATATTTGATAAATATATGGGTATTATATATAAATTATGATAAATATACATAAACTGCAGCAATCCAACCACAGAAGTCAAAGGGGGGAAAAAAGGAAGAAAGTTAGAGAAAGTAATGAATCCCTTATCTCACCCACTAATGACTCAAACAAAATCTATACCAGATTGTAAACGTGCATTTTTTTCTGAACGCTTTTTAAAGATGAAAATTCTGTCCAATTGGGACAGTTACATTATTTAAGTCCACAACAATCATTGTTCCCACTAGTAAAAGAGAGGATATGAAACACAAAAAAAAAAAAGAAGGGGGAGGGAGAAATTCAATATAATAGTCCCTCTTTCCACAGATGTGGCCTAAAGCCCCAGAACATAATGTTGAATGAGGACTGAGTCATTTTCCAAACTCCTCCAATCATGGAGTACTGAGTAAAATACACCTGGACAGGACTAAGCAAATGTGAATCACAAAATCATAGAATCATTACAGTTGGAAAAGAATTCCAAGATCATCAGGTCCAACTGTCAACCCAGCACCAAAGCGATATCCACTAAAACACATCCTCAAGTGCCATATCCACAGGTTTTTGAATACTTCCAGAGATGGTGACTCCCCCACTTCCCTGGGCAGCCTGTTCCAAGGAAAGAGCAGGCCCTTCCATGAGAGGAAGCCATAGCCAGAGAAACCAGGACAGACCAGCCTCACATACCTTATCTTCCCCTTCTACTACTGTGGGAAGGGCGCTCTGTGGGCTGCCCCACATGTAAGAGGGGCAGAACAGATATGGAAAATGTTTGATAGCTGTTTTCCTTCTGTTGAGCTCATTTTTACTCATGCATTAAATTTAACAAAAATCAATTTAAATCCTCCTCTTCCCAGGCCATCTGAATCTCCATTTGTGAGCTATGACATTACACTGGCAAAGGGAATTTCAAATATTGAGATTTCTTTGTCCTTAATGCCAATCACTGATGTTTCTATTTTACAATGAGTACCTTCAATCAAACTTAGTGACAGTTTAGCATCTTCCTGACACCTCTCTTTTCACACAGAAATGATATAAGATGGCATGCACAGCTATTTACTGTACAACTGGAAGTTCCTAGCAACAAGGAGAGGCAAAAGAGGGATGGTGACTGAAGAAACAACTCAATTACTCAAAAGACAATGTTTGCAAGATTCTGTGACAAAGCTTTGCATATGAACAACTCTCAAAACTTGATAATAACCTTTCAGAATGCACCTTCAGTACCCATTGGAGCCAACCTCCCCTCCACTGAATGAATTTCTTCAAGATTTTGACAAAAGTCACATAGAAGTAACTCCCAGCAGGGAACAGCAGGAATAGCAGTGTAGAATCACAAAGCAGACACACAGACACGCACACACTCTTAACTTTTCCTGTTAAAAAATAAAGCCAAGGAATGATGCCAGCCCATGAAGTCAAAGAAAATTCCAAAGTCTTCTAGGTATTTACAGCTATCTAGAACACAACTTTAAAATAATTATTGGGCAAGTTGAAACACTAATGAGATGAATGTGTGATGGAACAAGGAGACAGCTCTGAAGACAATAGAGAAAACAAGGCAATTTCCATATGCTTCTAGAATCTTTCATCCTGTTACTGCACACTAAATTTCCCACAGTTCCCAGTGTTCATTTCTGAATTTTGGTTCCCTTGCTTGTGCAATTTCTTTCCCTCCCCTTGCCATGCTCTACCCTTTGCAATCAAATGCAGAACCTTCAAAATAGGCCCTGAAGCTTCAAAATTTACCCCCAAGCCAGATGGACAAAGGCTTTTCTTTTTTGAACACTCATTTCTTGAACTCAAGTTCTGCTTCAAAAACGTTCGGGGGTACCTATCAATTTGCAGGTTTTGATTAAGCTATTTTCTAGTATTTTATCTGTAGTCCCAAGACCCTGCATCCTTCCACATGCAGTAACAGCTACCTCATGTAGGGCTCCAGTTTCAAACTCTCAGCTACCGTGTCTAAAAAGAGACAAGCATTAAAACAAAAAAAATATAATCGATTATATACATATACACAAATTAGTGTTTGCTGTCCTAGGGAGCTGCTGAAAAATTCAAGGTAGAGGAAGTTTGCTTTCCAGAGGAATGCTGCAGAGCCTGGATTCAAGAGCAAACGGGAAAGGACCTCTAGTGGGCCAAGGCTGTGCTGCTCGGGTGCCAGACACATCCTTCCCCTTTGCCTCCCTGCAACTGCACAACTTGCCAGCAAAGCCCAACAGCTTTACCTTGTGACTGCCATCAGAAAAGGCACCCAGAAGGGCAGCTACAGTCTCTGTGAAAGACTGAAATGCTAAAGGTTAATGACTCAAACAAGATCATTAGAAATGTTCTCTCGTTCTGCTCACAGTGTTTGGAGGGACACGCTGTCATCTGCTTCAGAAAAGAGATGGTTTTTATTTTACCATGTAGGTCACTAACATGTCAGACCACTTCAGAGTGGTTTTATGTGGCCAAAATGACATGACATCAATGGACATTCAAAGATGCACAAATTCAGAGGCAAATTTGGAATGAGAATTCAGAATAGTATTCAGACTATGTCGTGGCATTTTGTTCTTCCGAAACTTTTTAGCTGTAGGCAGTTTTGCACAGGCAGCAGAAACACAATTTTAACTGCATTTCTGAACTTTCTGAGTGAAAGAGCTCAGAATTGTTTATCTAAGCTCAAACAAAGCATAACTTCATGTGACACTATATGACAAAGAGATTAGTGCATGTATTCAGGAGAATACACAGATAATAAACCAGGCCAGATTAAGGAAGGTTATTTATTAGGCATCCCAGTTTAAAAAAAAATCTTGTTTTGAATGGAAGTTGATGATTCACCTTTAAGTCTTTAAAATACCTCTCTTGCTATATTTAGGTTTGCCTTCAAGTCAGACTGGTTCTATCATTCCCCAAAGTAGCCTAATTTACATCTTCAACGTTACAGGCCACAGCTTAGCTCTCTTTTAAATGACCTAAGCAATAACCTCTCTTACAGCAGTTACCCTCAAAGCGTTTGCATTAACTTGAGAGGGACCACATATTAAAGCTGATATTGTTAAGCAGAGCAATGCAAGACAGCTGTTCATTGTTACTCAAGAAACAGTATCACCTATACTGCAGGGTGATGGCTAATGGCTCCTTGTGCCATTGAGCAGAGTGCTGGAGAAGACACAAACCTTTTACAGAGTGGTTGTGTGAAGAGAACAGCATTTGTACTTGTAGCCCAGGGCCACAAAAATGCACCTAGTCTGTCCTTCACAGGGAGCAGTAACAGCACTGCCCTGCCATCAATGAAAAGCACTCCTGAGAGTCACTTGACACAAGCATTCACACAGAGTAACTAAACCAAAGACACTAACAAGTTTGTGTTTTCAGACCTTATCAAAGAGCAACCAGGGTTTCTCAACCTTCATCTTTTTGGACCAACCATCATCAGCTAGGACCACCTCTACTACCAGAATAATACAACTTAACTTTGAAAGAGCACTAGTGATGCCATAAAGTCTAATTGGTAGGAAACAGTAATCAGGGCAGGAAAAGAAAGCACTTGTCTGTCTTGAAGGGTTCTGTGAGTTATTTTATGATAAGAGTGTGTACAGGACAAATACCCCCAAAAGATACCTCTATAATGAAAAGAATAAGGAATTGGAGCTGATGAGGATCACTTAAAGCTAAGGATTAAAACAAAACATCTCATGAAAACATTCCTTAACACCTTTAAGTCGAGCAATTCATTTCTCAGGAATTAATGTCTTGAATCCAAACTGCTTTACAATACAAATAACAGCAAATGAAAGGAGAGTTGATCAAATTCTAAAAAGAAATTACAGGAAACCTCTGCTGAATGAGGTAGAATGTAGGATATGAAAGGGATGCAGGTATTAAAGGTATTTCATGTGCAATTAAAATCCCTTGTGAAGAGAGAATGGGGAAGAAATGAAAAGAAGTTGTATGTTTTGCTTTATGTCACAGTACAAAATTTTGCCAGCAGCACAAAGCAGAAACAAAGCAAGTCCTAAAACAGGCCAACTTACATAAGAAGGGAAGACAGAAGACAAAAATATTTATGCTGTGTTCCTTTTTTCTGATAACAAAGTTGATAACTTGCTTGGACTCACTTTAAAATTGTCAAACCACTGCAACCATGAAACTGGCAACTATTACTCCAGATGGTTGCTTTCAACAACATCACTAGCTCATTTATTTTTCACTCTTCCATTAGCACTGCTCACCTGGCAGATAGAAGTCAAAATGTCATTCTGAAATGGCAGAATTTGTGAATTTATGCATTGTGTGTCCAGTGTTTATCCACCCTGTTCCTTCCTATGTCTTTCCAATGAGAAAAGTTTTTAGCCATTGTCAAGAAAGCTGCAATAACAAGTTTTTTATTATTACTATTCTGACTGGGATTAACAGTCTGGAAAAAAAATTCAAACAGATCTCTAAGTATTAGTAAATACTAAAATTCTTGGGTGGAAAACACTACATGAGAATTCAGATACAGTAACAAACTTTAAATTATTAAATTTTGCATTGTGGTGAGATTATTAGAAAAAACTTACTCATTCTTTCATGCAGCAAAATCCCTGTACACTGCAATGTCTTTCCAAAGTATGTTCCTACCNTTTAAATTAATTAATATTAATAGTTTCAATTATTTAAGTTAATAAATATTTTAAGTTGTGTTTATCTCATCCTTTGTAAAATTTCAATTGTACATATTTTATAGTTTGCATACTACAGAATTATGTGTCTATAATTTATAAATAAATAAGTATAAATACACTGGGGGCTGCATGCTCAAAAAACAAATCGACTGATCCAGAGTGTTTGGGGATCACTGGTTTATGACTTCAGCAGGAGGAAACTGAAACAGCATTTCCTCCTTTGCTAGTGTTGCCTTTCCCTGGTCTTAAAATTAAAACCAAAACACAGTTTAGGGGGAAAAGGGGTTTTTACCTTGGTATTTATTTCAGGATCTTGGGGTGCAACACTTCATCCAGGTGGAATGCCCCAAAATTCACACACCACCCCCCAANTCCACAAGGAGCAGAGAAGCACCATATCACAATATCCCTTTCTTCCATTTTCCTGTGTCCAAAAATCACTCTATTTTGCCTCCTTTCCACTAACAGGGGAACTCCCCAGAGTAAAGCAAGCAGGAAATGCTTACATCACGATCTACAAAGTGACATGCATGCACCCCTATGTATTTACAAGACAATCCACTGGAAGGCAGGATGAAAATTATAGATATATATTTAAATTANGGTGTGACTCTCGTTGGTCTTAAAATTAGAGCCGAATCATGTTTTATGGGGAAAAGGGGTTTTTATTTTTGGTATTTATTTTAGGATCCTTGGGTGCAACACTTCATCCAGGTGGAATGCCCCAAAATTCACACACCACCCCCCAACCCCCACACCAAAATGCACACAATTATAGGCCTTGCTAATTAGCACATCTATCAAAGATTCCCCAATGAGAGGCTCTAGTGTACCCCCTGTTCTGAGGAACCTTCCCCCTGGGTGAGCCTATCTGAGTTTACAAAAATAAGTTCTGGAGAGGACCTTGGTGTCTGGGGCTTCCAGGATGTTTGGTCTCCTGGTACAGTGGGTCTCAGCTAAGCTATCAGACTTGGAATGTTACAAGTATGTAGGCTAAAAGCACTAAGAATACATAAAACTATACAAAAGGGTAAATAAGAGGGGTATAAAAGAAAAGACAAAAAATCATCCTGGCATCACTAGGAGGTAAAAATACTTGTGGGAGGAACTGTATGCAGGGGCAAGCTCTCAAGTGGGCTGCATTTTTCAGTTATTCAGCGGCAAGTTTAATGCAGCGAATGATTTTCCAGAAAGAGTTAAGTGCTTCAGCTCACACTATATCTAGTAGCTGAACAACCCTTGAAATTCCCACAGGATCCTGATTGGTGTCTGGAGGCTGCCAAAGGCCATTCAAAATTTTATTCCAGATGATTTGGGTTCAGGTCCATTGCTCTTCAAAGAGATTTAAAATTCTAAATACATAAAATACAGTTTCAGTGATAACTTGGGCCACTGCATCCCTTGGCCAGTTTTCTAATGCAGATGTAGAAAGTCAGCCTATTTTTTATATAAATTCTTTTTAAACATTCACAAGCAAAACACCCCTGGTAGTCACTTGACACACTTTTTGTTGTTGCTGTAAAAAAATGCTTACCGAAATAGTCCATGTCTGTAATGCCCAAGACAAGTATCAAGTAGGTAAAATGCTGAAGTTACTAAAACTTTGGGGATGCTTTATTTAGTGGGTATGCTCTATTAAGAAATAGTGAAGGAAAGCAAATCAAGTTGACAAGAATCATTCTTTAAAAATCAGGTTATCATAATGCCTTCTTTCTACCTTTTCTGTTCCAGTGAGGGTGACATTAAGCACTTAACTCAAGAACTATACATCTTGAAATAAATTCTTTACTCCACCTGAAAAGTTTCCAAGCAGCTCATAACACTGACTGTAGCTTTCAAATTTTCAGTACAGCATCCTCCAAAAATCAGAGTTCAGACATTTCTTGTAAATAGCTAAGAAGTTTTTTACACATTTCTCTCACGTACTTTGATGTCAAACAATGAATGCTATGAAACAGAAAACAACCAATTTGTTTTTCCAGTCACACATCACAGCTCTGGCTGCTCCTTTTCCTCTATGGAAGACTCCCACCCTCTTGTTAGCCTTAACTATGGCACCACACACTGTGCAACAGGAGAAGGAAACAACACAAAATAGTTTCAGATGCCTGTCTTGCCTTTCCATCTCATCTAGCTTTCCCTCATGCCTTTGCGTTTCACACTCAGATGAGCTGCATCAGATCAACCATCCCTTTACACATGAATATCACTGTTACATAACCTCCCTCTCATCTCTCCCTAGGTAAGAATCTAAGCCTACAGCTCTCCACACGAGGCAGCTTTCACACTGTCCTCATTGCAAAGGTTCCCAGGAAAGTACAGCTTCAACATTAAATCTGCTTTCGTTTTTATCTTCAGGGGATGCTACTCAAGTGTAATGATGCCTCTTTTTACCTGTCTTTTCCAAGTATTTTCTGGGTTTGACCACAAACACACACATAAGCCATCTTATTTCAGTTTATTGATCTTCAGACAACTGAACACGGGTAAAACTGCAACACTGTGTGTCCAGCCACTATCAGTGAGAAAGAACACTGCTTGCCTGCAACAAAGACAGTTTACAATTTACTGTTTGGGTGCCACATGTTACTGCTGTTTAGATATCCTACCTGTCCGTGCCACCAGGTGGGTCCAGCCACTCCAAACTGCCCCAATCTTTTCATGTGAGAAACAGTGAGTGTCAATCTTCTTGGGCTCAGCAAGAAAGATGTCTCTGCTCACCAGCTGCCCGTGTTGGTTGCTGCCCCAGACGTACAAGTGTCCTTCATCTACAACAGACAGAGAAGTAAAATCTGTTTAAAGAGATACAGATCTAACTCCACCACATTCAGGCTCTGTCTCAGTTCAGTGATGCTGAGGGAAGAACATCTCACAATTTGCATTCTCACTGTATGCTTTTTCCTACCATTCTTTACTACTGTAACTGGGATATTAGAAATATTTGCAAGGGCCTTAACAACACAGCCCAATTTCTGAGGGCTACAGAGACTCCCTGAAGCAACAAAAGCTTTCAGGTCAAACTGCCTACATGTTTATAACAAAGACTAATTTTAATTAAAAAGCTAACCACAGTAATCAACTTCTCAGAATAAAAGAAAATCAAAGCATCTTGGAGACAGTCACTAAGCAGTCCCTCTCAGTCCACCCTGTCCTGGCAGACCAGCTTTTTTATTTCCATTCCAAAGCTTTGATTACATCCAGTAAATAACTTTCTGGACTGCAGCAAACAATTCAAAGCCTGGCTGGCTGCTCCTGCTCTGCTTTACAGTCTCCCAGCCTCTCTACAAGAGCTAGACTCCCAGCTCTGCTCATACCAATTCTGCCTTCTTCAGCTTGAGCAAACTCAGTAAATCCCCCAAAGCAGGGACAATCCAGGGCTCCTTGGCTCACCTTGCTCAGTCACTTCCTAAAGGAATTGGAAATGCAGCTATGAACACGCTACTAAAGCAGGCATCACCCATCACAAGGCAAAATGAAAATACCATCATACCTCAATGACACCCAACAACACATGGGAGACTTCTGTTAGTGGTCACTTGCCTTCCACATCCCTTTTCTAAAACAAGCATTTGTTCAAATGGACACTCCAGGACTCCTTTTTATGGAAACACCTGCAGTACTTTATAGCAATGCAAGTTGAAGTTGCTCACAGCCTAACAACCAATGGACACCGACACAATCACTGCTCAGATGAGTCCTCCTGCAGACATGACATATCACTGGTTCCATCTTTTCAGCACAAAACCATTCCTACCAATTCTAGGCCTCCACAGTTAAAAAAAAAAAACAAACACACTAAGAGATCATGAGCTGTCAGGCCTCCCTGAAGTCTTTCCCAGCCTGCACAAGCTGGAAGTGTAAGAAATAAATCTTGCACACATGATCTGGTACATTACTGTGGATCCAGAAAGACTGGAAGCCATTTAAGTTCCAACATGGGATTGTTTGGAGCACACATCCACAACACTCAAGGCATCAGGATGTCTCAGGTCAGCACTGAGCTCATTACAAGCACCATGGCAGAAGAAAATCTTTCAGAGGGAAAAAAAAAAAAAGCAGCAGAATTTAAGATACAGTCTACTTAATAATCTTAGTTTGGTAACAGCAACAGAAAGAGTAAGCCAGGAGAATTCCACTACTGCTGGTGAAAACCAGGCAAGGAGTGGGAGTGGAGGGAGAAGCCAGTACTGACTGCAGGATTTCCCATGTTCCTCTTTAAAACAACACAACTGAAATGAAAAGGAAAAACAAATCAAGCAACTGGTTCAGTCAAATATTCAAATTCTCTGCTAAAATTGACAAACTTCTCCCCAGTATCAAGTACAAACACCTTCTGGAGAGAAAACAAAACAAAACAAAAAAAAAGAGGTGACAGAAACACAACAAAGAAAACCACTGTGGCCATCCATGTTCCACATTAACATGCACTGCCTCTGTCACCTGCTTTTCTTCTCCAGAAGGTGTATTTGCTTTATCCTGGGAAATGACACATGCTCAACCCTCATCTCATTTCTTGAGCAGGTTTGAACAAAAACGTAGGCACTAACACTTAGCACCATATTCTCACCACTGGAGGGTTCAGGCCAGTTTGGATACCTGTAGACTCTACCATCCTTTTTTCCAAGGAACCCCCACTCACGTCTGCAACAACCCACATCAACAGTTGTGTCCCAAACCTGTCTGGCTGCAGGTATTTGATATCCCACCAGCAGGTGACTCAGGGAATAGAGGCAAAGAAAACTGCACCATGGTGCAAGGCATTCCTAGAAAAAAAGGCCCATTTAAATACTACACCCTGTGGTACTATCTTTATTATATCAAGCATCTTTAAAATACAAATATATTTTAAGTAATAACTATCTTGCAGGATAAAGGGCAGCAACAGCATCACATTATCAAAGTCTTTGGCATTTACTTTGTCAATCTTGGCCCCCCTGCTGCCAAATAGATCGCTCTCTTAAATGAAAAGCAAAAGCATGAAAGAATAATCTGTTCACTGTCTAAATAGAGAGTGCCAATTATTTAAAGTAGATTTTACTTGTTCTTACAGTTTGTCTTCCCTAATCATGCATACACTTTGCATCTCTGAATTCAATACAATTTACATCTTAGAACATCTCCCCATACAACTAAATCTCTATAGATCTGCATAAGCAAATACTCCAGTGCTCCTTTAATGATGACAGAGGTACCAGATGGCTGCAGATTTGCTAAGAACTTGTTCCTGTGAAGTTTGGCAAAGACTTGTCTTCATAAGGTTCAATATATTTTACACACTTCAAAACTGTAAGATTACAGCATGAAAGCTATTCTGTTTCCCCTTCCCCCAATCTGTCAAAATAAAAAGAAATCTTTATTAGACTTTCATTACTGGATACTCAGTATTCCAGCATGGGAGCACTGCCTATGGATCAAAGAACAAATGGCAGACATTATGGAAGTGCCTAACCAATTAAAGCAACTTCCTTCTCTTCAAATAAGCTCTGTGCTCCTACACCACAGATCTGCACAGTGCCACAACGGAGCCTAAGACACCTCAGACAGCTCCAGGCCCTCTCACATTCCTGCACTGCCCCATGCAGAGGTATTAGGTCACATTGCTGTGGCTATCCTGCTGCTGCTGCCTTTCCTGGAACAAGCCCCAGCACACCCCTTCTCTGTGGGCAAAGGCTTGCACTGGTTCCAGCAGCAGCCAGTTATCCAAGAGGGCATCCTGCTGCAGCTCCATAGATTCACCCAATCACATGATTCAACAAATCCTTTCAGGGTTTCTAGCCATTAGGTAAAGAGCCCAGACCTTGAATTACATAAGGGCTAAGTCACACCTGATCCCAGGAAAAACACACTGAATTCAGAGGACTCAAAACACGAATCCAGTTCTAAAAAAAAAAAGGAAATTTCTCAGAGTCCAAAACTATTACAAAACAATTGCCAGCAATAATTAGGCCAAATCAGATTTCACCAATGTAACCAAAACTGATAAACATTTCAAAAGCAGAGAAACCTTTATAGGGTAAGATGAGGAGTTTCACTTCTGTAACTGAGGCCTACCTGTGAGGGACACCGAATGGTAGGAGCCTGCAGAAACTGTCTTCACCTTTACATCTTCCAGGCCTAGAAAAAATTTAGCTACATAAAACTTCTACAGTAGGTATCAATTCACACACAGACGTCCATACAAGTGTTACAGGACAGTGATGACTTTTGTAACAAAAGGCTCTGCCTTTGGGCCACAGACATTGCAGGACTCATTTTCCCCACAGATCATGATCTTGTATAACCACTTCACCCTTCAGGTACTCCACCACATGTTTATCATACCACGTGGCTTTATAAAAAGGAAGGTATGTACCACCCCAAATTATATTTCTGCTCTATCCACCCATACAAAGGAAGCAGATTCCTGGATTACCTGTCACTTCACAGGGTTCCTTTGCTGTCAAGAACAGGGGGAGGGCTTTTCCTTGGCTTGCACGCTTTGCCCGAGATGCCATCCCAGTTCCCCACTGCAGCACCAAACCACTGTCTTTTCAGAGTAAACACAAATGAATGAGATTAAAACACGTCAACCACCAACAAAAATCACTTCACACATTAATGAACGGTACATTCAAGTAATTTTCACTGATTCAAATTACACTTTAAAAGACTTTTATGCCAAAAAACATTCAGATAACCCTGGTGAAGTCAACAAGCAACTAACAGCTGTAGTTTCAGTACACAGGTAAGGAAATTAAGAAGGTAGGAAGCTATTGGAGACTCAGTAACAGAAATCCTGTGGTTGCAGTACCTCAGGAAAGTGCAAGAACTTGTATCCATTCTCTTCTCTTTCCCTCTCTTGATGCCAATTTGTTTGTGCAGTGCAGCACACAGAATCTCAATTCCCACTATTCATACAAGCATCAGAGATCCCACTGCTCTTCCAAGCATCTCCTCTGCACCTTCAGCTGCACCTGGAATCCATACTGAAGTTCACACAAAACTAAACCATATACAAGAGCCAGTATAGTTTGTTTTTCCTCCGTTTTAATACAACCATGCCAAAAGGAAGGTTGTGATTTCTACTGTTACACCATGAACAAACTCAGAGTCTCTAGTAACAGCAGGAGAAATATTTCGTTTCATTCTTGTGATTTTTCAGGTGTCAATTTCAATTACATCATTTAAAAAGCCACATTTTATGTGCAGTCCCATTTTGAAGCATTTTACACAAACTTAAATTACTTTGCATACTATAATGAGTTCAAATCCTAAGATATTTTGATTGATCAGAAACCTTTTTTCCAGAAAAAACTTCCTTTTGTGTTTTGTTTCAGAATAGGAGAAAAGAAATCAGTACGTTTTCTATCCATCAGAAAATCAACTTGTTAATAAACCATCACCACGAGTTCTTGTAAAAAGTTCTTCACCATGATCTTCTCGTAAAATATTTCTAGCATGTTTACTTTTCATGTTAATTTGCACCAAAATCTTAGTGTATATGACTTTCAGGTGTATTTTCCCTGTGGTATTTAAAATAAATAGCAGCTAAGATAAATTTCATCTTCTTTCCCTCCCTTTCCCCCTCCAGGACATTAAAATTGCATTTCATTTGTTACTGAAAAGATGTTAAAATTATGACAAATTTACCTGTGGCAGCAAGGGCATGTCTCAGTCCTGCAGCAACATTCACCACCTTCTCTTTGAGAGACTACACAAATAAAAGGGAAATATATTTTAGCTACTTTTTGCATTTAGTGCCTCTAAAAACAAAACAGGCCAAACAGAAGTGGACCCTAGGAAGATAGTGCTCGCAATTCCAGCCTGCATGTCCCAATGCATATCAACATTTTGTATGACAAAGGAAGTAAATTCTGGTCAGTCAAAGTTAGTGGGAATATCTTCAAGAAATAAAAAAAAAATCAAGCAAAGCAACTGGATGCACAGCTGAAAACAAATTAATAAAAAAGCAGAGTCACAAGATTCACATCTTCACATCTTGTGAAAGAAGAAACAACGGTGATTCAAATCTATTTCTTTCTTAATTTTAACCTGGTGTTCCTCAAGAATTATGCCAAAATCTCCACAGTAAGTCTTGGGAATTGTGTGGAAGTTTCCCCTCTTCTGATACCTCCCATTCAATCCTGTCTTGTTGTTACAGGGTTTTGCAAACCCTCTGGATATCCTTAGTGGAAAAGCAGCAGGTATATTTAAAATAGGGGGCATCAGGTCCAAGCATTTAAGGGATACCAACCCAAAGAGCACATATTCTCCTAGTATAGTTTGTGTGGTGAGGGATGGGAGAGGTTCAAATTAGCACTGTCAATACTACCAAATTTTAAGGCACCGTACTGCAGTGAATGCTCCCAGGAAACATCAAGGGCACAGAAACATCAAGTGAATTAACTCCTATTCACCAGAGGTCACCTCAGGGATCAGCTGTCCTCCTTCTCCTACATTAAAAAAGCAAGAAAGGAGTATCTGGCACGAGCCATGATGCTAAATAATTTCTTGTCTGAGAGATGAAAGAGTAAGCTGTCTGTTAGAAGTGGGAAACTTCTTCATACAATGAGAAAAACAGCCTTAGCTTTTCCATTCTAGGTCAATGAGCACCTTTAGGCCCTTACTTTATAAGTTAAACAGATAGGCACTATAAAAATTAGTTGAAAAGTCTGGCCTAAAGCCCACTGAGGTCAGATGACCTCTATAAGCTGGTGGAAGCAATATAAAGCACAACACCTTTTAAAACTTTACCTCAATCTTTTGTGGAATCAAGCACGGACCTGAAATATGAGGAAGTCCCAGCTGTCCAAAAGAGTTTGACCCACAGGATAGCACTAGGCCAGATCCTGCAAAAAATGAAGTGTTAGAGCAGGATCAGCGAACCAGAGAGCAAAAGCACTGTAACATTATAACAAGCAAAATAACACAGCCAAGTAGCTCAAGAAATGACCGAACATGTCCCACTACAAAGCCCCTGAGGCCAAAGGCTTCAGGTCTTACACACCATGTCCAGAAAAGGTCTCAAGTTCACTGAGACACAAGAACACAGAGTGATTTAGCTTGTAAGGCAAGTACAATTCTGTGTGAGTACCAGCACACAGAGTAAAAATGTTTTGGGTTGGGAGGGACCTAAAGGTCATCCAGCTCCAAGCCCCCTGTCACGGGCAGGGACACCTTCCACTAGAGAAGGTTGCTCAGAGCCCCATCCAACCTGGCCTTGAACACTGCCAGGGATGGGACACCCTCAGCTCTTCAGGCAACCCGTGCCAGTGCCTCCCCACCCTCCCAGTAAAGAGATTCTTCCTAATAACTAATCTAAACCTGCCCTTTTTCAGTTTAAAGCCTTCATCCTTTGTCCTATCACTACATGCCCTTGTAAAAAGTTCCTCTGCAGCTTTCCTGTGGCTCCATTAAGGTTCTGAAAGGTTGCAATAAGGTCACCCCTACCACAGATGTCCCAGGGCAGGTGCAGCCTTTATTTTATGATGGGGCTCTGTGCTTTGTGACCACAATGCACCACACAATACAAGGCAGTATAATTACAGCGGAGGTAGTTCCTTCGCTAAATCTATGTCTGATGTGCAAAATACAGAAAACCATACACTCAGTTATGCCATTTTTAATCAAAGTAGGGAGCACCTTACTATTCACCCTGCTCCACCGATATCGGAGGGATTTCTCATGTGGACAGGACTATCCAAGTAAGGTACTACTAAGATTGATTATGGATGTTGTGATTGGGTACTTGATAATGAGCTGTAAACAAATTCTGAATCCATTACTCCTAGAGAATTTTTGAATGTGATCATCAGTAGCATTTGCTATGAAGTGAAAGCCATCTTTAAAGTACATCACATTTCAGAGAACGGCTAAATCCTGAATTTGTTGCTAAACCAAATTCCATATAAGGTTAAGAGAATTTGTCCAAGGTAAGGACTTCTCCAAGCTGAACAACCCCATCTGCCTTAGCGTTTCCTCACAGGAGAAGTGCTCCAGCCCTCCAATCGTCTTTGTGGCCTCCTCTGGACTCATTCCCACAGGTGCATGTTCTTCCTGTGCTGGGACCGCAGAGCTGATGCAGCACTGCAGGTGGGGTCTCACCAGAGCAGGGCAGAGGGGCAGAATCCCCTCCCTCCCCTGCTGCCCACAGGGCTCTGGATGCAGCCCAGAACACATCTGGCTCTCTGGGCTGCCAGGGCACATTGCTGGATCATGTCCAACCTCTCATCCCCCAGGACCCCCCTGCCAAGCCCTTCTGGNCTCTCTGGGCTGCCAGGGCACATTGCTGGATCATGTCCAACCTCTCATCCACCAGGACCCCCAAGCCCTTCTGGGCGAGGCTGCTCTCCATCTGTTGATCCCCAGCCTGTGTTTATACTGGGGACTATCCTGACTCAGGTGAAGCACCTTGCACTTGGCTTTGTTGAATTTCCTGAGGGTCCCATGGGCCTCTTCTAAAACTTGTCCAGGTCTCTCACATCACATGAGCAATAGCACTGTGGAACTTTCAGCATGTTCTCTGTATCAAGATATTTCTTCAGCTCTTAAGAGACTTATTTACCTACTAATATGATTGTAAAATCCCAGCCACATGCAACTTGTTTTACACAAAAGCCAGACAGGGCAGTGCACAAAGTAAAACGCAGCACATCCTCTGTGTGATTCAACCCCAACTGCCCATATTTGTTGTGGCCACATACAAAGAGTTGTCCTGCACCTGGAAGAAAAAAAAAAAAACAAACTGTGTTTCACTGCACAGACTAAAAAGAGAAACCTATATCTGTAAGATCCTGTGACAAACAAGGTCATTATGTGTCACTTTAGGCACTGCAATCAAGTAAAATGTAAGAGAAACAGTTGTTTCTGATACATCAGAAACATCTCTGAATAACTATAGCTGTGGAGAGCTGCGTCTGTCAAGGGAGACAATCCATAATGTAAAACAGGCACCTCTCACACTAAGATGCTGATAAACTTTTTTATCATGTTCACATCTGTCTGTATTCCTTCTTTCCCATAATTAGCTGTGGCATACAGCAGAACCTTTCAGAGGCCAGATGTTATCTCTTGCTCCTTACCTTAACACTTTGTAAGATTGAATAACCTCTGACTCCTCCTTCCCACCACCCATCCTCAATACAGAAAATGTGGCTTCTTTGTATGGAAGAAACCGCTGACAAAACAGTCCTCACACAGCCACGAAGTAACTCCACAATATATGAAAACCATGAATTTCCCCAATTACTGAGTTAATTGGCAGGGGACAAAGCTGTTTTGCAAATAAATAAAGATTGTAAATACGGATTGCTCAGAAACAGCAGCCACAGAGAGGTGGCAGCACTGAACCAACAGGGAAACAACAAACAAAAAGTGATTAAAAGCCACACACCCCGTGCAAGAGCAGTGTTTTTACCAGTGATAACTGCAGAATGTCCCCCTCCTCCAGCAATGCTTGCAATGTCTTGACATTTGCAGGAAACATCTTTCAGTGCCTGAGGAACCAGCACATCCTCTTTATGACCAAGACCAAGTTGTCCATAGCTGTTTGCACCCTTCAAATGCACACAGAAAAATAACAAATTATTTTTAAAGTTAACAAAAGAGGCACACATATGCTCCCAAGGACAAACAAGCATATTTGGGATATGCCACAGATTAAGCTGCTCCTAAAAGTCCCCTGATACGTCATGCAGAATTCCCAGGATTACAGACCAGGACTGTCCTAACTTTGCTGTTATTAAGGGGTCCTGTGAAGCCCCAGTATTTAAAAAAGCATACTGGAATATAACCTGTTAAGGCTTTAACTGCAGACTCAGTTAATAAGGAGGAAAACCCTTCTGTCAGGACGATTGCCACATCTTTAATACTAACGATTCCCACTCATCACTAAGGCCTTATTCATACCACTGCTTTCTGGCAGGCTACCTCCAAAATAAGAACACAAAGACCCTGTTCTGGAACCTAAACAAGTAAATCAGGAACCTTAAACCTCATTAACTAAGTCTTTTAAATTAAAGAGGTCCAAATGAAAATATACCAATTATAGGCAGTATAAACTTATAGGTACAAAATTATAGCTACTAAACCCACCATGGAAAGCAACAACTGTCAACATGGTAACAAGTCAGGGAATTTCTTAGTAAATTTACGCTCTGTGTCCAGCAGTTCAACCTTCATTCACAAAAAAGGGTATACCAGAACCTTCCCCATCCCACACAGTGCAGTAACAACACTCCACACCCACAATGCTCACAGATGGTCACCCCCAGAGAATACTCTCTCTACCTCACCTGTGCTCTCCCTGCCCATCTGTTCTCAGTTTGCCCTCCACCACTCCCGAAAGATGCAGCACCTGGTGAATGTTAAAGGGCCGCATTCAGCAATAAACATTTTGTACCTACAGAAACACCGACACTTCAGACAAAATCCCCAGGCTGCTCGCCCCAGCCCAAAACCAACAGGTGGGTGAGATGTCAGGAGTGGAGCTGCACAGGCAGATGGAGTTGTTGTCTCACAGCCACCACTGGTGAGCACAATTTAGAGCGTGGTACTACTTAACAGGCGCATTTCTTTTTAGAAGGTATGTCACGAGCTCCCATTTTAGCCTGTAACTCGCCATGAATTTTCAAGCCTTCAAAGCCAGGCAAAGCCGCGATGAGGTGCAAAAAGACCAGAAGGGCTAAGAGCCACCCGCGGGTATCCCCATGCCAGCATCTCCCCAGCCTCCAGGCGGGCGCGCCGGCACCAACCGCGGCCCCGGCACCAACCACGGCCCCCGCAGAGCAAATGGAGCGGAGCAGCCTGAGGGATCCCCTTTCTCGGCTCTCAGACCTCCTGTGCCCACCCGGTGAAACCGCGGCGTTGTTTCCCTGCTCCGCACGCCGCGGCCCCGCTCCCCTCGGGCCGGGCCGAGCGCCCACTCACCCAGGCGAACAGCTGCGGCTCCATAGCACGGGGTTGGAGGCTCCCGGCGCTTCCCGCCGCCCGCGGGCCGGGCAGGAAGAGGCGGGCACGGGGCGGGGTGAGGTGAGGGGCGGGCAGTGCCCGAACCGCACCGGGAAACGCGGGTCCCGGGCCGCGAGTCAGCGCTTCGTGGTTGTCCGGAAAATCCACACACGCCAGAGGTTTATATCCATAAAGGAAATAGAGAGCCCTGCAACTTCACTCGAATAAAGGGAGAGAATCCACCGCGGCACACGCCCACGGGGTTTCCTCTCCCGAGTTTTCGGAGAGCGCAGCCTCCTTCAATCCCAAGCTCCCGGGCTCATGTTGTCCTCTTCCTTTCCCCCTTGGCTGAGGTACTAGGAAGGCACAGCCTTCCCCATCTGCCTACCACCTATTCCCCCCCGCCTTGAAGCTGTTATTTTACCCCGAAGTTCAGGCTCATTCAGACCCATGTCTGTTTCAGGAGCCAAGCTGGCTGGGCTCTGCTACAAACCTCTGCCCAGAGTCAGGAGAGACATTGAGACCCGCAGCTTCACCCACCAAATTGTTTGTAAAGACATGAGCTTTCCTCTCGTGTTTATTTCCACGGTACCGAAGTAAAGGGCTTTGGTGATTCTGATAATTACCAGCAACTCATTTATTTCGTTGACATTTAAGCCTCCACAATGGTTTAAAGTACTTAAACTATCACCGTTTTACAGAAGGTTCGGATGGGTGAAGCCAAACATACACGTTGTTAGTGCCGTGGAAGTGCATCTTCTCGGTATTCTAGCAGTTTACTTTTTCTTTTGCTACACAAGTACAAATAAAGATACAACTGCTGTTTTTACACAGTATTTCAAAGTAGGTGCTATTTTAACAAGTTTGAGAACTCCTACTTGAAACGTATACATAGTGCAGATAAGGCTTGAAGTAACACAGACCTATGTATATTCCACAACATCATAAATCCAATGTTGTTAAAACTGTAGCTGAATATTAACTATTATCACAGAAGCAGACAAAACAGATCCTCCCTTACTACTCACTCAGAAGGTTTCTTCTTTAGAAAGACAAAGTTCTTAAAATAAATTTTTAAATGAAGTGTAATGTAAGCCATAAATGTTGTAGACCATAATTCTACATCTTAAATGCTCTTTAAAACAAAGTTATAGTGGGTTAATAGCCACAGATGGGTTAATAGTCACAGAAAAAATGATCTAGTCTTGATCTAAACTGTGAATATTCTTGAAAAGGTTGGCCTGGCAATCGCTTATGGAGCAAAGGTGTGCTACTAGAAAGCATATGAAACTCAAGCTAATTTTCAAGCACAGAGGTTCATGAAAGTCCTTTCAAATTCTCAAAATCCTGGACTAGCACTTCCAGTGTATTTAAGATTTCAGACCATTCTTCCAGCACACTTTCTGGATTTCCTGATAAGATCTACCTATGAAAAAAACCAGTGCCTAAGGTGCTATTAAATACACCCTGCACATCACAGATCCCCTGATCAAATGTCCCACATCCTGCACACATGTCCATGCCAGGACAGGGGCAGCAGAAGCTTTCCACAGCTCCGCAGGATGCTTGGAACTGTGGGACCCTCAACACAGGCAAGTTGGCTGCTATGCAAGCAAGACAGTGCTTCCCACCACTTTTAAAGTGCTCTTTAGGTATTAAATTAGGTATTAGGTATACTTTACACTACAAAATAGTTTGTTGCCTTCATAGACACAGAATTCCTATGAAATGCTTGGGCCTTTCAGTTATAGTTTGATTGAGAGGGAATGAAGGTGTTCAGGCCAGGTAAAGAAGAAACTAAGCATAACTTTGTGCAGCTTGTACAGGTCAAAAAAGTGACTGAGCAATCAACAGGATATTTATTTTTACATTAAGCACACTGATCTATGAACTTGGGGTGTTATTTTAAACTTCGATGCTATCTTAGAGCCAATTAAGCTATTTGAATATCAAGTTACAATTTGGAAATGGTTTTAGGCTTTGTGGTAAGTCAGTGCTTGACGGCTTGCTATATTTTTTGCTAAATTAATTCAATCAGGAAAAAGGCAAATGGTATCTCTGTAAGGAAAGGTCTTCCCTCAGGTGCAATATCAAGGACAGCAACAAAGATTCTGGAATGTAGAAAATTGCTTAAAATAAACGTCATTGGGATTTTCATGCAACAGCTGTATCTCTACCTTATACTAGAAGCGTGCCAAACAGCACATATGCAATTCTTTGTGGCACGAATAACCCTTTGAAAGCACGATTTGACCCCTCCGTTTTATCATATTGAACTTCCAGCTATTTATGTCCTGATTCATAAATGTAATCATTTAAGTTTCAAACTTAGTAGCACAGGCTTAGAAACACTGAATTACCACAGCTTCCACACTGTCAAGTCCTCAATGCTATACAATCAGTAGCACAGACTGCTGGAGTTGCAAATGGAATTTTCCCTAGGATGAATTATTCCATTTTTGCCTCATAAGCCACCTCCTGCAGCACCTGATCCCAGCCCTTATCCACACACCACACTTCTTCTCTAATCTAGCAACTTCTCTGCTCCCCTACAAGCTTCTAAAAGGCAACTCTGGACTTTTTTTATCTAAGGGGGATGAAGGAATGCATTTATGTGAGGAAATTTACAGAGAGCAACAAGATAAAATTGTTATTCTTATGGGCCATTCACTCTTGGGTGTGTAAAGGAGTGAGTCCTGCATACAACACATTATATGCCTAGAAAGAAATCACTGGGGGAAAGGGAAGAATTGAATTGCACCAGAATGCTGGCAGGGTGTTAAACTTCCAGCTGCTTGCCCATCTTGCTGAGGGCATCGCTGACAATGTCCAGCTCGTGGCGCAGGTCGTTCACCACGCTGGCGATGCTTTTCGTGTCTTTCAGGATCTGCACGCTCTGAGTGTAGGGATTGTACTTCACCCCAAAGGGGCGCTTGATGGTTTTTGCAAACTCTCTATTGAGGTTAAAAAAAAAAAAAGAAAAAAAAGAAAAAAGAGAGTGTTATAACCAAAAGAGAGTGTTATAAGCAAGACATAAACCACATGTTCATTCTCCATATGCAGCCAGTATCAATAACCACTTTTCTAAGCTACTTAAACATAGTCCTAATTGTTATATATCTCCCACCCAGTATATGGAAGACCAAGAAAATACTAACCAAAATTCCAATGCTGTGAAAAATAGTTACAAAACTGCCATAAGAATAAAAGGGTTTGGCGCTGCTACAGAGAGATGTTTAAAATCAAATCTGCTTTCAGAAAGAGGTGTGGAGAGGAATCTGTACCTCATCTTTTCCTTAGCTTCTTCAAAACTTTCAGAAACAAAGTAAACCTCTTGGAAGGTTGTAATGAGACATTCTTGCTTGCAGGTGACCTTTGGATCAAAAGGCTTGACTTTGGCGCTGTCAGAGAGTGAGTGCTGGTAACATGTTATCGTGGGTCAGATGAACATCACCATCCAAAGAATTCAGGAGGAAGATGACATGTGATAAAGTGAATAAAAAGGATTAAGTGAGATGATTTTAATGCATTGCATCTTAAAATTTTTATCTGCAGATGAGCAGCAATTAAAGCCTAACAAACTGAGTTATTCTGCACGGTTGTGTTCTGCCAGTCTGGGTGAGAAAAGGGATTCTATAGACACAAGGCTCATGTATGAACAGGAGCAATATTTTCAGAATTTGGTTAAATGAACAAAACTTTAATCTGGAAATAGTTTCCTGGACTATAACATCAAGGAATTATACTTCATAAGAAGCAGGGCAAAACAGTGGCAATAATAATGAGGTACAGAGAAAAGAGGCAAACAAGCAGTAGCCATCCTTACCTTGAGCTCGCTGATTGAAGAGAGCAAGCCAGCCCCATAAACTCGTAGCTGCCCCTCTTGCTTGCACAAGCCAAACTCTACCGTGAAGAAGTAGCACTGAAACAAAGAAGGAAGTGAAACAATTCAGCCTTCATCAAAGATGCTGTGGTGAACTACATGCAAGCATTTCTATTTGTAGGTAGCATCAAATAGTTGCAAATATCAGAAAGTCATCACTCAGTTATCATCAGATATTTAAAGAGGAGGAAAGCCAGAATGGAAAGGTGAAGAACCACAGGATTGCATGTTTCTCATAATAATGGTGGATGTTATTGATCACTCAGCTGGGCTGGAAGATGCTAATGTCAGTGGGAACACTGAGGTGTAAATCTGTTTTGAAAAACACCGACATGAAAACACAGCCTCAGCTTAAAAGAAATACTGGATAGAAAGGATCTCTGAGTGAGTGAGAACAGCCCACCACAGTTTGTTTCACATTTGCTTAGTGTTCTGCAAAATTAAAGACGTTCAGTTCATTGGATTTCAGGATTTCTGCAGCAATACTGGAAGGAACACTATTTTCATAGATGGCTTAGCTCTGTTCCCACTGAAGGTAGTACAAGTTTTACCCCTGGCTACATGAGGTGGGAAAAGAAATTATAAAAATCAGCAAACTAGTTCTTACATAACTGGCACCAATTATTGTTCATCTAAATTTACTTCTAATCTTAAAATACTTTTGCCAAGGCATCCAGAGACTGATATCCAGAAAATTAGTTTAGTTTATATTATTTTAATTTCTTGACTGAAAAGTGTCTAATGCTAGCACTCACTGCATTCAATACCATATAATTTCAATTCATTCTACACCTTAAAGAAATAGAACACTTTCAAATCACTGAATCATGTTCCCAGAAGTAAGAACACATTGTCTGAAAGTAATAGACCATAAAATTTCAGTCTGCAAGAAATAATCTACCACCAGAAATTGAACCATTACTTGATATTAGAGTGAAGAAAAATACCAGTCATATCAACTTTAAAGTGGGTTTTTTTTTTCCTAGCATGGAAAATTTTTACAAGCTTTAAAATCCAGGGACCAGTGGAACACACAGATCTACCAGCTGGTGTGGCTAATGTTGACATGACACTCCAAATTTATTCAATGGAGTGGGATCAGCCTAGAAAAGCACAAAGCTTTTGATGGAATCCCCAGGCACTCAAACACTCACCGTTGCCAGTTTTTGGACAGCCTCATCTGATGCCCCAAGTGATGCAAGACCAATTTCCTGGGAGAACTGAGCAAAACTGGGTTCAGCCAAAAGAGGGACATGGCCTAGGAGTTCATGGCAGGTATCACTGGAAAAAGAAACAAAACAAGAAATCTCATGATTTGTCTCTGTGGCAAAGTGAAAAAGCAGCACAGATTCTGAAAAGAACAGATAACAATGTCTTGCATTAAACCTTAATATCCAAAGGACAGAAAAGTGTCACTCATTTATCTGAGAGCAACCAAGCAGATCATACCAACCCTATATAAAATGCATAAAATCAGATTTCCAAATGAAGTTGCCTAAAATTAAGATCTGAGCTCCCCATCTGTGAGGCAGCTAGATATTTAACTGCACACAGTGACGTTAGTAAGAAACCTCCAATAACATGTGGTTTTGAAAATCCTGTGCTTATGAAGGTGGCATTTCAGCATGCTGTAACTTCATTACATTCAGTGTGAAGGCTGAGCCTTCAGTACCTTAAAAATAAGCTTTATGCTGGGGTTCTTGAACAGCTTTTAAGTAACTTGGCTCTGGGCAAGCAAGATCCAAAACCTTTCTCAAATTCTACCGCAAGATTAAATGACTCACGGCTCTGGAGTATAGAGGGGGTCCGAGCTGTGTCTGACATATTGAGTGCAGTGAAAAACGCGGAATGCTAATCCTGCCAAGAAGTCTCTGGGTGACAAATATCCAGCAACGGGGCGAATGGTGAAGCCTGTACGCTCTGAAAATGAACAGAGAAAATCGACATTAGTTTAGCATAGGAGGCACAAGGTTGTCAGCTTTCCTGCTGGAGCTGGGGTGGCAGCCATGGCACTACCTGGGCTCAAAACCACGTGGGAAAATGAGGCACAATGAGAAAAATTAGGCGTAGGCTCGAGAATGAGCAACATTTTTAAAAATGGCCTGGCCTCTGTGCCAATGGATTTCTTAGGATACCGTGCCAGGTATCTCCTTAGCCAATCCTAACAATCTTTTCAGACACTGCCCCTCAAATGTCACTGTATGCATTGAAGACAGAATACATTAAAACATGGATGGCCAAGGACCAGAATGAATCCAAGTCACCAAAGATGTTTCCTGTGCCCACAACATTGTGGGATTTGCAGTGGACCTTGGTTTATTTTGAAAATGAGAAAAATTTAGCAAATCAGCACATTACCTTTCAGGAAGCGGGACACATCTTCCAGCTGGGGGATATTGTCTTCCCTGTACCCACAATGTTTGGTGAGCAAGGGGAGGTTTTTAAGGTACTCTCTGCAGGCATAAATTGGGTAAAGATTGTTAAGCTCTCGGTACACAGTCCCCCAAGTCTTGATCTCCTCCTCAGTGAATTCAATCTTGGGAATTGGGTCACCACTGCAAGGAGAAGAGGAAGAAAGGACATTCCTTATTAAATGGCTAACAAGAGGTGACTAATTTACCTACTATTACTATTTAACACCTATACCACTGTAACACTGTCACAGGCATTAGACACTGACAAATACACAGTGAGATCTGGTCTATGTCCTGGAAAGCTTAGTCTAAGGACTTGCCTTCTTTTTCACTTTAACCAGTTGTCAGAAATCTTTGCATTGAGCTCACTTGAAACTTTGTTTCTGTAAACAGTTTTAATTATTTAATGGCAAGAGTATGGTTTTAAATACCTGCTTAATCTCCTCACAGCTTCAGGAGTTGATAACACATCTTTTTCCCTGTTGGATTTCTAAGTCTGCAATTATTTTCTGTTACCCTTCTAATTTGGTTTAGGAAAAGAGAATTCCCTAAATTAACAACACATTGTGTGACAGCAGCTAAATATATACATCAGGTAAAAATCATATTTCTGTGCAGAGGAGACAAGTGCCTGTCTGAACATATTAATTTTAGTCTCTCTTTCCTATTTAGGCCTCGCGAACTTGAATAAAGTGGATTATGGCCAGGGCAGTGTTACATTGCATTTCCACTCCAACTTAGGAACTGGCATGGGAAATTTCCCAAGGGAATCTCTGTCAACAACACATTAACAGTAATCAGCTCGGGACTGTAGTAACCAGTTGCATTAAACACACAGTGCAATGGAACTCTAAATACAGACCTTTCCTAGGTCGTTTTCAATTGAGGAACTTGACACCTAAATTCAATCAGGCCACATGAAAATCACGTTTAGAAAGAATTTACAGCACTGAGTTACTAAACTCTTACTGCTTTAAGATCCCCACACTCCCCCCTCCTAGAAGCATCTCCAAATACAGAAGCTCTTAGAATTTCTTTTCAAAGAAAACTTCTTATCTACACATCACACGTCCTAGTTTTAACCAGGACAGAAAATTCAAGTGTTAACATTTGCCCAGAAAGTTGACTCCCAGTGGTCACTGGGCTGTTTATTGGGATTTGCCTCCCCTCCCTCTCCTTTGCAGAGCAGCTGGCTGAGCCACATGGCCTCAGACTGACCAGAGCTGCCTCGATCTACCTTCTCATCTTGCCTTACATCTCCTTTCCTTTCACCTCCTTGGCTCTGATTCCTGAGCTGAACATGTATGGCTCAGCCCGATCTGAGCCCAGGAAGGTGAGCTCCTTACAGTCCACTCTGCTGTTATTTCAAAGTACCCAGAAGGCTGACTCGGGAAGAATTCAAGCTTACTGTTTGTAGTTCATAGCCAGGTCTGCAAAATACTTTCGTCTCTTGCGATAGACATTGTCTTTGAAACCCTGGTGGGAAGAAAACACAGTTCAGTGAGTTTCTGAGCCATAATACATAAATCAATTTAAAACAGGACACTTGGCATTTCTTCGGTTGGGGAGTATAAAAGCATGATGTGTAAGAATGAGAGGGCAGGAAACTCATAGCTCTAGTCTGAAATGTTTAATAGACAGCAACTGAGCAAATACCCCAAAGTAGGAATCAGCTGGTTTATGCATGCAAGTATATATTCTGTAGACAAGGATTCATTTTAGTCATATCAGTATTTACACAAAGTTTGTTACTTGCTTGATTATTCTAAATTACAGAACAAATTGCCCATTTGCACTGCCCAAATATCAGTTTGGTGTCTCCATAAGGAAAAAAGAAAGAGGAGGAAGAAAGCCTGCCTCAAAACATCTTTTTTCCCCAGGTTTTTTAATTTATATGCAACTACTCAGGGCCCAATCCTGGAGTTCTCATACAAGTAAGCCTTGCAGAAAGGCATGAGAGCTTAATTCAGTCACATTCATGCCTGAACTAAGAAAGAGACATGAAATCCCCAAGAGAAGGTGCTCTTCCAGAGGTGCCTTTGAGGGGGAGGAGAGGGAGGAGGAAAAGCTGCTATTTTTTAAAGTCAGCTCCACAAAGGATGCTTTCAACTATGGATTGGGTGTAAGGAGGGAAAAGTACTTACGGGATGGTCAGCATCCAAGTCAGACCCGTACATCAGCACCCGGTTTGCACACTTATCCAAATCTGAGATCTTCTTTGGAAACCAGGGAACATTCTCCATGTCTAGAGAACGCATGGAATCCACGAGATTATTAATAACACCGAGCACGCCGAGGGAGGAAACGCGACTTTCAAGTATGGCTATGGCGGTTACGGCTCACTCCATAAATTAAGGGGGCGCGAATAAGACAAGGGAGTCCTCTGCCTATCTGGCACCAGCCTCCAGCTCCCACTTCCTCCTCGGTCACTGCCACAGTCTGCCTGCAGAGCGCAGCCAGCCCCAGAGCCTCCGGGAAGGAGACAGTTAACACGGGTTTCTCTGGCCCTTTGCTGTTGTTGGAGTAGCATCTAGAGGATCCCACGGAGACAAGGTCTTCCTGTGTACAGCTGCCGGGAATCTTGTAGGGCACAAAGGGTGCAAAGGAGAACAGAAGCAATTTGCCTGTGGTGCCTGGGCAGAGGGGGAGCAGGTTAGAGTCCTCCTATCCTGCTTTACTGACCATGGGAAATTGATGTTTCTCCGTGGTTATGTACCTGGGAAGCATCCAGCTTTACCTTGAGGGGTCTGGAGGAAGAGGAACAGGAGGCCCTGCAGCCTGAGAGAGGTGCATCATTACAGTTTTCCTACCAACCACTTTGGGTTTATTTTTAGCTTAAGAGGGTTTTTTGCCAAGCTCTTGGCAGAGCAGTTAATACACTGTTTTTCTGCCTCAATGCTCTTCAGTTTACTTTAAAAGGTCAGGAGACTGTTTAGATTGAATTTCCCCTTACTTAGGGCTAAAGTAAGCCATTTTATCCAAGAACTCCAGATCTCTCCATCCCAAGCACAATGACTGAGAAATGCATGGGACCATCTTCCTGCTACCCTAAACTTTGGGCATCTCTTTAACTAGAAGTAAAAGTAAACAGGATGTGTAGTATTTAAAGGTAAAAGACACCTCTTTCATACTAATACAAGCAGCCAGTTGTGATTAAAAGCAAATACTAAGGATAATGAAATTAAGAGCTAAATGAGGGAATTGCAGAATCTATCTTCCACTCTCCCCAGCATCTGATCTAAACTGGGATCTGTCAATACTACATCTCTGCCATCGTGGCGTACTCGGGCCCTGCACCCAGACTTTTCCTACAGGCCAGCCTGCTTTGACCTGCATGGGTGCAGGACTCCCACTGGTGCCAGCTGGGCTGTGCTGGGAAGGGACAGGAGCACACAATTTGCAGCAGCCTGACACAGCCTGAGCTCCCAGGTGACAGCAGCCAACACAGCCCTGCTCGTGTCAGCCAGACTTCACTCACGCACAACACAGAAACAGGAGCCTGTTACCAGGTGCATGAACACAAATGCAGGTGTGGACAACCATAAAAAGATTTCAAACCAACACATTCGGAAGAGCATTTTCATCAGAACTGTTGTACCCACCATCTCCTGGGACATTGAAATGCTCTGTTGGGCTCACAGAGACAACATTGACGTGGGATTTCAGGACCTGGAAGATCTCGTTCAGTTGTTCTCTGTTACTGTCACAGTCCACGAAGATCTCAAACTCAGAATTTCGTCTCTTGGACTTCCGTGACTCGATGTGTACCAGATTTACATGCTTCTCCTGTTTGGTAAGAAGTAATGTTCTCAAAGAGACAGACTAAAACCAACTGACTAAAAATTAAAATAGTTGTTCAAACTACTATTCTAATGCCATGAACTATTCACCATCTCTATGAAGCCATTTAAGCTAATTGGATCTCTTGATAGCAGTTTGCTTATTGGAGGGGAGAAAAGATTTTATTTTCTATTCAGAAGAAAGTGAAAGTGAACCTCTGTTCTTTCAGTTTTATTTACATTCAGGAAGCACATAAAGACACAGTCAGAAGGTTTAAATTCATAGACCTTTTTCTTTCATCCTTCCCATAGGAAGCTGATTAGCAAAATTAACCAAAATGCCAATCAAGTCACCATATAATTATCTCACAAGTGTGCAAAGGATTTTAAAGCAGTAGTTTTCAGGGTATTATTTTCACTTCTCTTTAATCTGAAAAATTATTTAATCATGTGTTTTATATTAGGAACATTGAGAAAACCCCAGGCTAAAATGTACAGGGCCACACACCAGAGCACAGTGGCCCTGCACATACTCCTCACACAATACCTGCCCAGCAGCTGTGCAATTGCAGCTCCTCTGTCACCTTCACTCTGGCTGGCCAGTGTGACAAGGACAGTGCACTCATCACAGCACAGATTGACACCCCAAGTGTCCACCTGCCATCAGCAGGGGCTTCAGACCACCTGTTATTCCCATCAGAAACATCGAGTGCTTGTCCTCTTGTCATGAGAGGAAAAGACAAACCTCTCTCAGTGGTTAGTCAATGCAGGTAAGATTTTTAGCCAACCATCATCTAATTTCTGAGGCATACATTTGCCTTCATGGGTCATTTTGGCTATAAAGTGGGTTAAGAATCACATCCTTAATAAGTGGATGTAATTAATTCTAGTATGTTCCAAAACTACCCTTACAATTTAAAAGCGCAGAGCTGCTGTAGCAATATGGTTATAGCATATATACCTGAAAGAGTTTTAATGCTTTTACAAGTCCTCCAACTTCATTCTTCAAGGAAAAAATTATGGCTGTCCTTCCTCTTTCAGATGCATGGTCTTCATTCTCTTTATTATCCTCAATCATCATGTAAGCTGACTTACTTAACTAGATGCAAACAAATAAAAAAAAAAAAGTTGTTTGTGTGGATAGCAGAGCAGAAAGTGTAAGTTTTCACGTTTCAGGTTCTCTCGGGGTAATGCTGTGCTTTGCCTGATCAACCACAAAAGGACAATTACAAATTAAATCATTACACAGTAATAGGAGTAAAGTTAGGGAAACATAGAATCTGTGAGAGATTGAAATACCAAGATATCTTTCTTTTAGCTGAATGATTTTATGGACATCTTTAGTCATTCCCTAGGATGCAGGAAATGTTTTTGATGTATAGTTTATACTTAGCATTGTTACTGGGAGGAAGAGGAGCACTAAGATGTCAGCAGAAATAGTACATTGAACAAAACTCTTGTTAGCAAGTTCAATGAACACTGGCAAAGGGAATAATCCAAATCCCGCAGGACATAGGTAGGAAAAGATGAATCAGGATTCAGTAGATCAGAACTGAAAAATCACTGCCTTTCTCTCTTTACATAACTGTAAAGCACTGTTTTCATAGGGCAAGGAGGCAAACCTAAGGTGGTAAAATGTTTTTTCTGACCAGAATCTCCTGGCTATTGAGACAGTCCCTCTCTGATCAACCACAGCCAAGATGCTCCATCTGCCATGTCCCCTAATTCATATGACAAACCCTTGGCATAATCACCCAAATCACACACTAAAAATTCAGACACCCCACACTGTCAGACCATATGGTTTTGTACCTTACTAGTGATTACACTCCTCACTGTGTGGAAATCAGCAGATATCACAGACCATATTCTTAGCTACATGTAGCCAGGGCATAAACAGAGATAATTCTGAAACAGTAGAGAATGGGGAAAATGCAAAGTAAAGAAAAAATACAGGGCTTATAAGCAGAGACTGTCCCTCACATGTCTTCAAACCTTGCAAAAAAAGAAAGAATAAAGGTGAGATTTCTGAATGAGTCAGCAGGAAAGAGAAGAGGAACAATGAGAGCACATTATTGCTATTTGGAATTATTTTTTGATCTGATACAGCTTTTAAAGATATGACTATCTGGAGACATTTTCAGGAACTAAAAGAGCAAAACAAAAATGCAGTCAAAATGTACCAGTTGCATTGATTTCCTTGTACAATCTCTCCAACTAAATGTATCTACCTGTAACTGAGAAGATTCAAAATAAAAAGCAGCTTTTACATGTCTTTTATCAAAATGTTCTCATTCACCTTTCAGATTAAGATTATAATCTGCCTCACAAAATAATTACATTACTTTCATTTTAGATTGAGCGATTTACAATGAGGCAGATATTTGATGCTCCTCTAAGGTTTCAAGCAGGTTATTAGGTATGAGCTCTTTGGGATTCTAAAGTTGTATCCTATGAAAGAGGTCCAAACCCACTGATGCTAATGAAAATATTTAGATTTCTGACTGGGTTCCCACCTCTAATAAGTTGCCACGATATGATGAGCATGGAAAGCAGTGTGAGACCATCACACCAAAGTCACTGATCTCCATCAGCTTGAGACCAGCCATCAAATTCTCTGCTGAAAGCGTGTGGCAAGCCCAGTCTGCATTCCGCTGGGCGGCCTGCAGGTTTCCCAGTTCACTTCAGTGTCAGATCATGATTATAAGAGCCAGGAAGAGGCACTGAGCAAAGGTACTTCAAGCAGAAAAGGAAAAGCCACGAGCGCCGCGATTACATTCAGGTCATTGGTTGTTTTCTCAAGTGCAGAGAGGCCATTTGTGTGAGCCAAATCCTGTTCAGATGATGCTGCTGGAGGAGAAGCTGTGTGCAAAGAAGTCTCTGTTATGAGTAGACTTAGGTGGTGGTCTTTGAAAGCAATAAAGGTAGGGCAGGTTTATATAACTTGCTAATATGCAGCATGTTGGCTTGACTCCTCATTTAGGATCATTGACTTGAGCCTGGATCAGCCTTTATGAGATTTGGCATTGCATGCCATGTTCTGAGGTGCATAGCTGGGACAGACTACCTGCACCAAGAACTTATGGTCTTCTTTCATATTTTGGTGCTTCAGCTTACACTGTGTCTAGGATCAGGTGACAACACCTCTAAAGTTATGTCTTGAGAGATCAATGAAGAAAATACAACAAAACACAGAATGTTCTTATATTACGCTCTAAAAATGACCCCTGACTTAGGAATGAGAAGTTGCACAAGAGAAATTGAGATGCTTACAATGCCAAATGCACACCATTTACATTTAACACTACACCAAAACTAATCTTTTGTTATACTTACTGAAGACAGGAATGCAGCAACCATTTGGGTGCAAGACAACAGGAGAAAATGGTAATGCAGAAACAATCCCTCTCCTCCAGTGCACTTCACTTATATTTTATTCTCTATCAGTAACTCAGCAACCTAGCTCTAATAAAATCTGACAGTTTTCCTTTGCGTGGTAACACATATGAGCTTTTTTGGAGGGTGAAGGGGAAATTAATATTGCATTTATTTTTTTTAGTAATGATGCAAATAATTAATTGGTTTTCCACCAACCTGACTCAGTCTTGATGAAAATACACAAACATAGAGGAATTCTAAAGCCTTTATTTAGATAGATAATCAGGTGCTGTCCAGTTAAAGATTGCACTTTTTGGGACCCATAGCAATTATTTTTCCTTTTTCCTTCTCCCCAAAGGTTATTCACTGAGAGAGAGATATTTGAGGGTGTATATTTTGTTCTTTAGTTGTTTACATTAATGGATAACCAGGATTTATAATTATTCGAACATATTTGTCTAAAAAAATTACATTTTAGAGCTATAGATTGAAGATGAAAAAATCTTTTCAAATGAGTTAATACTGATTGACATTAATCATGATTAATAAAAAATATCAATAGGCATTTTATATTCTCTTCCCTTTAAATAGCTGCTTACTTTGTCACTATTGTTTTGACACACTTCTTGGGAAGGGTGAAGACATGATGTTAGGACATGATTTTAGGACCACAACTAAATATCACATAACATTTTCCAGCAACACCAAAGTTCTTCCTAAGATTTAGCTCTTAGGCACCAAACCAAAAGCTGTGCTGAGCAGTTTATTTGGCTGCCAAGTATCTGAGGGATACAGCAAAGCAGTATTTGTGTGAAACTTTACTTCATTACTATTAGCATTCTTGCCTTCAAAAGGAATTTTAGAAGGAAATTTACAGGCTTTATCAACTGCACAGTATCAGTAACTGCAGCTAATGCATAAGTGCTGATTTTATCTGGTCTTCTCTGATGCACTGAGCAAATTCCCACTATAAAGTGGAATAACCCAGGAGTGAGTTTTTCTGGGTTATATCAAACCCTCTGTCTCCTAAGCAATGGTCACCAAAAGTTGCTTGGGTACGTTAATTTCATGTGCTCGCATTTGAGACTTTTTTTTCCCCTCTTCTATCCAGAAATAGCGGCATAACCAGTCCCATCCCAATCCCAGCGGCACTGAACGCTGCCACCGCCGGCAGAGGAGCCGCACCCCAGGTCTCTCAGAGTAACCGGGGCCGGAAAGCTCCCGTTTTTCCCAAATCTCCGCTCTGAGAACTGCAACAGCGAAGCGCCCAAGGTGTGACTCTACAAAAGTGGCGTTTACTCCGCAAGCCAGGACCGGTCCCGGGGCCGGTCAGGGAGGATCCCATCCCGCTCTTCCCGTTCC
>VZTN01019135.1:245317-262771 GCA_013400515.1 Erpornis zantholeuca | reverse complement strand
GCGCACACCCCCCTCCTCCCGTCCTCATCCCGCTCCTCCCGTGCCCCCCCCGCTCCTCACCTGCTCGGCAGGGTCCCGCGGGCTCGGCGCCGCCTCCAGGGATCCGCCGCGTCGGGGCGCGGGGTGCATGGCCGGGGCAGGCTCAGGGCAGCGCCCGGCCCCGCCGGCTTTATGGAGGGGCGAGAGCCGCCCCTGACCGAGGGGAGGGATGCAGGGAGGCGGGGGAAGTGCTGCCCTGCCCAGCTGGGGAAGGGGCGCGTTGACCCTCTGCACAGTGTTCACTCAGTTTGCAGAGCAGCGATGCTTGGATGGAGCCACCACCCAGCCCCCGTCACTGCACCCTGGAAAAACCCGCACAAGAAGAAGCCCCTTCCCTCCCGGGTTGCACCTCCTCGGTCACCCACATAGGGTCACTCCAGAGGGGTCCCAGAAGACTGACTCTTTGTGGGGAACTCTGTGGGTTCTGCAGTTGACATAAATTTGCCCACCACAGGGCTGAGGGGAGCAAGCATTTGGATGGAGGGGGTCTTTCTCCATCATGTCCACAACACAAGGTGCTTCCCAACACTTGTGCACTCCCTGTAAAATGCTCCGTATGCCTGCGGGAAAGGAAAGGCAAACTACATCAGAGGTGAGAGGTGGTGAGAGCTGGGCCCGTGGCAGAGGGGCTCTGAGCAAAGTGGTCTCCAAGGCTACAGGGGACTCAGCAGTGAGGGACTCCCCTAAATTCTCGACAGCACATAGTGCAGGTTGTAGTATCAAAGTGGAACACAGTGGGCAGGTGTATTGAGCTCTTCACTAAAAACAGCAGTGCCTCTGCTGTGAAAATAAATTGCAGCATATCACTTCTTTTCTCAAAAGCTCCTGCACATACAGGAAGAATAACTACATTTCTATTAGCAGAAAACTACATATTTTCATATCATTTATGTTGTTGTTCATTTTCTGCATACATCTAGGTGTGTTTATAATACAAAAACTCGTGGTTTTTAGACTCCAATAATCCCGGTCCTCACTGTCTCCTCTCAGGTCAGACTTGGCAACATTAAGATAAGGGGATTTGTGGTCCACAGCAGAAGAAGCAAAAATGCTCCCCAGGAACATAATCTCTTGGAGGCATTACAGGTCTCTTGGGGAGGAGAGATTACTTTATGTTTGAGCTGTCCGAAACCACAGACTGATCTTTTTTTATGTTATTTTCAAACAAACCTTTCAAAGAAATGCTTAAAATCAGCTGCAACTAGTTTTACTCTAATATACTCAAGTATCTGAAAAAATACCCACTATTTTTCTCTTCAGTGCCTAAAATATTGAAACCTTGATTCCAGCTGGATGCCTTAGACACTGGTGTAACATACATGGTAAATCATATTGATGAAGCCAATATGCAGGCTGACACCTAACCCAGGCAGGCACAGCCACACTTGCACCAACATCTGTAATGATATCAGAGTCTGCCTTCTTCCTAGAAGAACTGAACTTCAAACAATCCTGTTTCTAAGAGGACTGAGGGTGACTAGCTCAGCCCTTCAGACACAGCACGGAATTGAAAGCACAGCTGTAAGTGATGTCATAGCTGGAAAAGCCTTTTTTTTCCCAGTTTGCTAATGGGATATATTTCATGACCAGATGCTTCAATTTTCCCTGTATAAAGAAAATGCAGTATTTATCAAGATAAATACTTACCTCTTACCTCTACAACAGACATTTCACTTCCTTCTTGAAGAATAGATCTTCCCATCAAACGAGCTGACTCAGAAAGCAAACAATTTATAGGAACTTTACCCAGACTCCTAAGTGTATGAGAGCCTGGTGTTAATGATAAATCTGTAAACATGGGCACAGCAAGACATTTATGATAGAATATAACTAATCTGTCAATTTTCCCTAGCTCAAATTAAGCAAGGGACCCAAAACTTGACCTATAACTGCTGAAACAATGGGAAAGAGGTCAGGAATGGCCAAGGAAATTTAACCTAGTATGAAATTAATTAGTTACATAACAAGATAACAGTGGTGCCCAGAGTTTTGGGGAGCAGATGAAAGCTGATTCACTGGTTTAGGAAGAAGTGCTTGTTCACCACAGCCAGTGCCCCGTGGTCTGAAAGGGCAGAACCACAAAGCATGAACAGACTCAATTACAGCCTGTTTTCACTGGGTGCTTGCTGGAGCCTGCTCTGCTCCTCTCCACACAGTGTTTCCAGCTCCTAGGAACCCGTGGATGGCTTTACAGGAGAACCAGTTAAAAGGTTTTATCCAAAAGCTGAATCTTCACAGTTCTAGGGTTGCAGGGGTTTTCCAAAACCAAAAAGATTCAGCTCACTCTATCATGAGCACAGCTGCTGCTTTGGGTTTTCACAGACAGAGGGACACTTCTACCTTTTCCCAAAAGCTGGTAGCATATTCTACCATTTAAGAATGGTAGCTTTAGCCCCTCACCATAGGAGAGAGCAATATGGCACAGCAGTCAGGCATGCAGCAGAACACAAACAGGGCAGCAAAATGCATAGGAGTTACTCTACTCATCCTGACAGGAGGTGGCACAAGCAAACACTGACCCAGAAAAGGTCTGAAATGCGACCTCATTGGTCTGCAGGGGCACCAAGGCAAAGAGAGGCCGAAGTTTTCAGTGGGATATCAGTCATCTACGCAGACCCTGAGCCAGGAAGGAACTGTGAAGGACAGAGACAACTGGGGCATCAACACCACAGGGAGAGAGGCCTCCCCTTATGCCATGGAGATGAGGCAATACAGTGATTACTTTTTCTCTAAAGCCTGCAGGAGATTTCTCACATATAGCCTCTCATATAGACAAAGCCCTCCAGACAGATAATCAGCACCTGAGGATGGAGCACAGGTCTGACCCTGCTCAAAATTGGGTCAAGCTGATCACGTTTTGCAGGACAGGGCTTTGCCACGTGCAGCTGCCACAAAACCTCTCCCACTGGCACAGAGCAACCATGGCACCACTCACCATGAAGGCTATGAGAGTGGTTTCCACTATGTTTTCCCTCATAATTCTTCATTAAATAAATTCTCCTCTGCCACATTCATATCCAAATGAGAGGGTGGTGTCAGACTTAAGTCCTATGTTTTCTCAGTCCTTTGCTGGAATAGCTCCAGGAACATCAAGCAGCTCCAGAAGAGACCACGAGTCTGTTCCTCCTTCCCATCTGCTATCTCACAGGTGACTCTGCTCTAGTTTTCCGTGAGTTTCTGGTTTGTTCTTCAAAGCAGAAATTTGACAGAAGAGTTTGCAATCAAACAGTGGTTCTGACACGTGGGGGTACACATTTGTAGATAAATGCTCTGGTGATTTTTGGTCTAGAAAGTATTAAAACCTGCAGATCTTCTCCTCCTTAGAGAGCCACACAGTAAAGGGATGCTTTTTGCTGTCTGAAACACAACATAAACCTTCAGTCCTACCTCTATTCTTCCTCCCACTCTGAGAAAGTTTGGTCTCCATGGGTCAAATATGTAGGGACTCAACTAAATTGGCACATCTTCCCAGACATGGCACGAGCCTTGTATTTAGCAATACTCTGAGAAGCTGATCTAGAGGGAAAATAAAAGTTGGAAAAAAGAAAAATCAGCCTAGTACAGAGGGTCCCAGTGGTTCCACTGCTGAGGGAAAGACCGTCAGAGGGTGAGGCAAGAACCATGGAAAAGCAGCCTGGGAATGATCTGTAAGGATATTAATCTTCTGCTGAAAGATAAGATTATCTATGTGAATGCAGCAAGACTGAAGGAGAGAATCAGTCAGCCCTAAAGTCTTCTCAATCCCATCAAGGTCTTCAGTGGGAATTACCTGATCTCCCCATGTGATAGGAGAAAGTGCTCTAATCTCCAACAAGGCAATTTCACATCACTTCTGAGGTATAAACCCCCTCAGACTATATTTGGCCCAGCCACCTGCCTTTCCAATCAGGACCATTTGTCTGAGGCAAAGTGGCCACTTGAAACTTTTCCAGAAAAAAGTATGAAGTGTTAACTCTCTGAAAAAAACAGGTTTAATATGACTTAGTACCGAGTCTGCTCTAACCATAATTACTTTCTCCAGAATGGACAACTGAAAATTCTAATCACAGCCCTCTGCCTTTCTGTTAATTAACTGCTACAGACAAGTCATGCCTTTAAGAATCTCATGGCACTTAGACAAGCAGTATGGAAGTTAGAGGGAAGACTGAAGATGAACATCATGCAGCCCTCTACACACGTTGTTTTCCAATATAGCTTTTACAGATCTTCCTCATATTCTAATTGAATTTTTTCAATGCCCATGTATACTGATGCCCAAAAAACTGCTGGTCTGAAAGTCTGGCTCATTTTCTTCTACTGATTTTTAGTATTTATAAAGCATGTATTGTCACAACACCTAAGCAGCAGCATTCACTTCCAATCACTTTCTAATCTTCTTTCTCTTTTTGACATGTCTCACCTAATGAGGTAAGCTGTGATTGTGGCTTAGGTAATTTATCTAAATGCAGGGAGTTAAAAAGCTCCAAATCTGAAGCTTTTCAAATTTTCAAAGAAATGTATGGATCTGACATCCCTGTCTTTCTACAGAGAATTCTTCCATTTTCTCCCTTTTTCAGTGAACCACAGTTCTTCCAACAAACACTTCCCAGAGCAATTCATCCAGCCTTTCACCAGCGTGAGGCTGTGACAGTGTAACACCCTGAACTCAGAGTAACCTCCAAGAAATGTCTGGAAGTCCCAGCCCATGAGAAGGAACCCTCAAGGGAACCACATCCCCATGAGGGTGGTTTAGCAATCATTTAACTACTGGATAGTTGTTGATTAATAAAATATTTCATTCATAACCAGTTAATATGCAACAAAAGGAAAAGGGCGATTTAAATTATACAATTATTAAAAACATTTACAAATATATTTTTCCAATGAAAAGTGCAAGAACCAATGATGTAAATTACCCTCCCAGTGTGACTCAGCCAGCTGTGGTATCAACAGCCTTCAAGCACACTTATTTTGAAAAGCCAGAGCTGCCATGTAAACCTACTGAAGCACATCCAGCCAACAGACCATTCACTGTTTCTATATTTGCTTTGGACTGTTTAAAGAAGCAATATTGGCCCTTTCATCTGAGGCAGGAAATATTTATCATTTCACAAAAGCTAAATAAAATCACAAGCGACATGAGTTACTTGCTGCTCTGAGCAAACAAGGGATAGTTTTCCCTAACAACACCTTTGTTAACTTTTTACGAAAGGTTTGTTTAGATGCTGCTGGGACAATGGAGAAACCAGGCTCTGATTTGTTTTCTCTAGTGAAAATAATATCACAAAATTAATATCAATCAGCTACATTTCAATCCAAAGTGATGTCTGGCTGGGAACCAAAGTCCTGAAAGAGCTCTTTGCTCCAATTACTCTGGAGTTACTGGGTATAGAAATGCCAATTATAACTTTCTTTTATTTCCTTATCTGTTCAGTGTTGGTCAAGCCACCTCAAGTTAAACATGGTTCCCCACTAGCCAGCAAAGATTCCTTGTGTTACTAGAGCAAACAGAGTTTAGTTGATCCAGAACCATCAGCCAGGGCTGGGGAAAGCCAAGTGGAAAAGCTCAACAAACTGATCTATCTGCTGCCTGGAAATACAATGCAGCCTGGAGAGGTCAAGGAAATACTATATTGAGCCTTGCAGATTCTGCTCTGCTCAGGCTTGCAGCCCAATCCCTGTAGCTCAGGCAGGGCTGAAGGGGAGGCTCACAGCTGGTTTCACAGCAGCCTGAGCCCAGGTCACAGCTCTGCATTGCACCAGTCCTGGCCATCAGCCCCAGAGCCCTGGCAAGGAGAGGGAGGCTGAGAAGCTGCTTAGTGTTGATAGCTCTGGCACCAGGTACAAGGTGCAAAAGGCCATAACCTGAAAATTAAAGACAAAGCATCCAAAAAGAAAAGAGTGTGCGAGAGCCTTAGGCAACCTCAGCCACCACCACTGAAAACAGCCACTCATGGCATTCTGGGATTACTTCTGACCAGGTCCTGAAACTTCTCCCATCCCTTAAGCACAAAGTGTAGTAGAGGTAGACTCCATTCATTGAGGAACCACCCTGGTAGCATTTTTTCTACTACATTGTCATTACAAAACCTCAGGAATTATCCAGTGCTTTCACATCACAGACAAACACAAAGCAAAACAGTCAAATGCATAAATATGCCTGCTGATAAGAGCAGTCACGGAGTGTTTGTTAACCTCAGCCTGCTGGCCTAATTAGTAGAACAGAGGCATATTGTGTATTCAGAGTGAGGTGGAGGAGCGAACAAAGGAGAAAGCTTTGTACTCGCTAATGATATGAGTAAGCAGAGCTCAGAAAGCGATTCAGCAGACTTTGATCCACTCAGGAAAGAGAACAAGAGCTCTCCAGGTACTTCTGACACAGCCTCACCATGGGCTTGTGCCAGTAACCAGCCTCTTCCATATTCACACTCATTTAGAAAGCGTATCTGACATTAGATTTGCTGAATATAAGAAGCAGGCAGGTGTATGCAATGTGTTTTATACATCCTAAACGTAGCCAGACCAAGGGAAATCAAGAGATGACTCCAAGGCCTGAGCAATCACAAAAGACACTGGGTTTGGCTGTTACAGCAGGTTTTTGGTGTGTTTCACCCCTGTGCTGTAGCTGATCAGCCTTTCTGAAACAGAGGCTGTGGTTAGATTGTTCATTCCTAGCCAGTCTATTAAAGTCCCTCAGGGCTCCACAACAAAGTGAGCTCGGAGAACCTTTATTTGTTCACAGATTTCAGACACCCCCCATCAACTGAAGTCCTGAAATCACACAGTGAAACAGATGACAGAGCCTCTGGTCTAGACACTGGCCATTGACCAGCATGAACAACATAAATTAAATTACAGCCACTTTTTGCTCCAAGGATGAAAACCAGCTATGTAAACCCATCAATTCACAGCAGCAACTTTAAACACACTGGCAATTGTAAAATATCCAGCCTTGGAGCTGTGAAACACATCATCATTTCCAAGACTGGCAAGGGCTGTTCATCTTGCTGTGTTCTCATGACAGATATGTTTTCTCCTCTGTGTTTCTTTTATCTTATTAGATTTTAGCTCCCATTATAGTTAGGACAATTTTGTATTCGGCAAAATTAATTAGTTTGTATCAAAGAAAGGCTCCTTGAAACGTAACACTAATGAGTCTCATCTGCCTGATCAGAGGGCTTTGCTTTTAGGAACACTAGGTACAAAATTTTATTTCAGAGAAATAAAACATTATAAGATTATTTAAGGTTGAAAGCATTAGCTAAACAGTAACCAGGATCATGGATAAAAGATTAGGGTGGCAAACTGTGAGCAGACTTACAACTGACAAGAGGATGCAAGTGTAGACCAGAACAGGTTAATGAGGTTTTGTCAAAGATGTGCAAGCAGAGCTCAGTGCAATTCACAAAATTGTATTTAGTGAACTGACACTCTGCTTCCCATCTGTTCACAATTCTTTTCACCTATTCACATGCTTGTAGGAACTAAATGGAAAAGAGTTACAGATTGGAAAAGACAGTATCAATTTTTAGAAAGAAAAGATGGAAAAAAAGTTCATTCTGGATGAGTCAAACCAATCTTTAATATCCAGCAAACTACCTGGACAAAATATTTACTTATTTCTCAATCTGATTTTAGTCAAGAGCAAATTGTGTTAATCAATGTTGGCTTTGTTTGATGTGAGAATTACTCCAGAGAACAAAGGGGGTTAAATAGATTGGGTATTTCTAATTTTTATTAAGCTTCTTCACCCCACTCCCTTTCTCTTACCCCATCAGTACAAACAATTGAAAAAATACGATCTAGAATTAACTTCCGGAAAGACAGGGGAAAATTCACCTGAAAAATCCCGTGGTAAATGTAGTCACCAAAGGTTTTCTGGTAAATTTGGCATAGCACACCATAAATGACACCTGCACAGCCACATGCTGGGCCATTTGTGAATGACAAACACATGATGTAAGTACAAGCAGTAGAATATAAGGGAACTGGGAACTGCCTTACCTGTGGTTACCTCTCCCTCCACAAACCTCTCCAGCACGGACACAAGACTAGGAACGAAGATGTGGTGCTTGGAGAGGGCAGGTCCCAGCTGCTGGCTGAAACAGCTCTGTGTGAGAGGAGGCAGAAAGCCCATGACTGGACAAGGATATGCTTTTACACAATGTCTGTGGCCAAAGAAACTAGTGTAAATTTGTGAGTGTGCTCTCAAAGCCACCCGGGCAGATGCTGTGCAGTCCAACTGAACAGGCACCACCTGTGGCTGGTGGAAAACCATGCAGAGCTGCTGCAGCAGCAAGGCACTGAGGGCTTACACAGCTTGAGGCACTTACACACAAAAATCCTTTGGATAAACCAAGAACTGAATTCGAATCTCTTTTACTTCTTTCCTCTGTTATGATAAGGTTTCAACTCAAACAGTACCACTTTTTGTCAAAATTGCCTTGACCTGCAACAGGCAGCACTGAAACCTTGGTGTTTTTATCCTTTTGCCAACCTAACACTGGAATTCAAATTTAAAAAAAACTCATTTCAAACACCCATGTGTCATCTTCTGATGCCATGCATACTGCACCTGTGCATAATATTCCTCCTGCCAGCCTTCCTCAGTAGGTCAACAACAACAAAGACAACTGTGCCTGTTATTCGGAAGCTTTTTGTTATCTCACAGAAGAAGCAAAAGGGCCCAGAGCATGTGTGGGAAGGAAAGACCTTTGTTTAATTTAATTATATTTGCTTCTTTCAAGTTGAAGTAAACTCAGGGATCAGCAGATCAGAACTTGTTAATTAAGTCATGACACCATTTCCTTTACCCTGTGTGGGCAATCACATCATGCTGTGTCACATTCAGCAGGTTCTTCCAACAAAGCACCCTCAACCGTTACACTGTGGGTAAGAAATAAGTCTGCCTCCCAGATGGCACTGCAGTATAAAGAGCTCTTCTAATGCAAGAGCTGACAGCTGTGGAGTAGCACTGAGATTATTTTCAATACTTCCATTGCAGGGGTTGACTCCAGATCTGTTGGTTAAAGTTACTGATTATAAAATAAAAGATCTGGGTCTGATCCTGATGTTCATCACTGAGTGCTGGACAAGAGGGAAGTGAGCAGGGTGGGCTCAAAAGCACATGTGCACAGATGCTATCCTGACACACTGCTGGATGCTATCCTCACCCACCTGCTCTGGTGTCCAGGAAGGCTGGAGAAGCAGGAAAGCTGCAAGAAGTTTGCCTCTCAGGGTTACCCCTGGCTGCCCTTGCTTGTATCTGTAAGCACATGGACTGTGCAGAAATTGGCTTGGACAACTCCAACCCCTCTCCAGAGCAACTCAATGTCAGTATATTTTGCATCTTTCTCCTGTCCCCTTTTAGGAGTTGTGAGAACCTCTCCAATAGGGGAAGAAGGAAAAGGATAAATCTTCTCTTCACTTGGGCTTGGGACTATCCCAGGAGAGCAGCTCACATTGCACAGTGCCAATACATTTAGGTCTGTCAAAGACTTTCCTTGCACCTACATCATTTGTCAGCTCATAGGCAATTTCCTGTTTCATTTTGTCTACACATAAATGTCTTCTATCTACTAATCTCACAAAACCAGACTCCTCCCTTGCTCTTTCATGTTTTCTCCATTCATTTTCCCCTTTCCTATTATTCCAGCCTTTTATGCCCACTACTGTTCTTCCTTCCATTTAGCTGTTGTAATGGCTTCATCCCAAATGACAAAACAGAGTTATTTTGCAGTTTTGTTTATCACCACCTAAGATGAAGTGTTTCTCCTTCTTTTCTACTCTCTTAACTTATTAAATAAAAATCTTTACTAATCAGACTGGCATAAACTCAAAATGTCATCCCATGATTCCCGGGTCCAGCCTTCCCACCTGACTAATGAGGAAACTCTATGTTGAATAAAAGAGTTTGTGCACTACAAAGAATTTTTAATGGAAAATGGAATCTTCTGACATCACTGGCTAATTATAGTTCAGCACCGTGGCTGTATTGCAGGGCAGGATAAAAGTGTGCATGTATTTTCCCCTGTGTTTCAATATCCTCCTATTGACAGAAGATAGGGCGACTGGTCTGCAACTGGAGGCCAGGAAATTATTTTTCCAATTTCATTGGAGTAACTGACGAAAGCACTTCCTTTCTACATAAGGTTAACAGATGGCTTGTTAAAGTTATAACTTCTTTAAACAGAGCTGTCACCAAAAATTATATACAGGACAGCAAAAATAATATTGATACAAACTCACTGCAAAATTAAACTGAAGTTTGCATAACCTAGAGCAAAGAATAAATAACTGCCACTATTGCAACACAGAATACCAAGGTGCATTTGCTTTTCTAAGATTTCCTTGGAAACTGGATGAAGGGACATAAATTGGGGAAGTACCAACATAGGACTTAAGTTACCATGGGCACGAAGATGCAGTCAGTCACTGTGCCTATGCCAGGAGCACTGCTGCAGACCAGTGGGCAACATAAGCACCAATTCCACAGGCCTCTGCTTTCACATCTTGCCTCTGTCATGTTCAAGACCTGTGCAAGGCAAGGGCTTGCAACACCTGACTCTGTCTCACCTCCATCATGGTTTGGCTTCCTGATGCCTGAGGCAGCAAAAAACAAGCAGGGAGAGTGGCTGAATTAAAAAAGAAATTAAAATAAATCCATCAATACTCATGTGCCCACCTGCTGTGGTTTTTAAGACCTCATGTTCACCTCAATCTTATCTCATTTTCATATGAGGAGAAACTGCCCAGGAGATTCAGCTTTGAAAACAGAAAATGTAACCAGTGTTAGAATTTTGATAAGTAACTGCGCATCAGCTATTCCACCTGGGCACATCTAGAATGCGAACATAATTACTGATATGTAAAACCTTTCTCTTTCAACATTAAACTTATTATTTATTCTCTTTGTCAGGATTCTTCCATGTTTTTCCCTATTTTCCTTCTTCCCAGTATCTCTTCTTAATCTTTTTTCTTTCTCTAGTATTACTGGCTTCTCTTCACAGCCTCCTACCACTGTTACCTTTTCTTTGCGAGCTGTTTCGCAGTAGCCTTTGTGTAAAATTCAAAGCTCCCAGACTTTACTGAGCCATCACTGAGACATGCAGCTCACATGCAATGACCCAGGAGAAAGAAAAACGGAACCTGACTGCGTTTTCCCTGGGTTCATTCATTTTCTCCACAGTAACAACTCAGAAGCAAACCTGTTCTCTTACCCATCTTCGATGTCAGCTCCTTGCAGTATAGAACTGGGTTTATTTTTGCAAAATAAGTGAATCAGGGAGGGAAACAAAAGGAGGTGTAGGAGCAGTATTTCCCATTGCAAAACCTCTGTCAGTAGCTGTTGGCAATATCCTGGTTTGTTTTGCCATGCTGGTGATGTCAGGCTCACTCAGCTCATGCCCCATCGGCTCTGACTGAGGGGCTTCGTTCCCTGCAGGGCTGGGCAGCAGAGCACAGCCACTCGCTGCCTGGGCTTGCCTTCACACGAAGGGGTTTTGGGAAATTGTGTAACATCACAGCAGACTGGTCCTTGCCCCAGGTGTAGCAGGTTCTTCCTTTCTCACTGACTTTGGCAGAGCACACGAATTTCATCATCATTGCCAAAAAAAAAGAAAGTAAACAGTGAGCACTGAAAAAGGACATTTAATTTTGAGGGGGAAATAAAAAGATACATTAGGGAACTGCTGTGACCAAGAGATTCTGCTCTGAAAAAAAAAACCCCAGCAGATTCTTCAGTGAAAAATAGAAGAGAGACTGCTGCTTTTGTAACTCCCAGTAGCAGCCAAAGTAAGGGTAGTGAGGAAGAACACAGATTTTCAAGGCAGACAAAAGCACAGTAACATCTCCATACCTTTTGATGCCAATATAATAAACTGTGAAGATATTCCACTTACAAATAAAGATTGCATGTTATTGTTCTTTTTGGATATAGCTTGGTTTCAGTGAAAGGTGGTTATAATAGGGCAGTTGTAACAACACATCATCTTACAGAGAAAGAAATCACCATGGCAGTTACAAAAAATATGGACTAAAAAAGTAGTGACAGAAAAAATTAAGCAAGCAGAGTGACATGGATATGGAGAAACACAGAAAAGAGCTTTTTAGGTTTCATGGTTTAGCCTACCAGAAAGGGTAAATTTGCAACATGAATATTGGGCAAGCATTAGGATATCAGCAATGACCTCCTTGCACTGCCAAAGGAGCAGATAAAGCATTCCAATGCCACTGTTTTTTTTCCCACATCCCAAACTTCTTTAGTTTTGTGGTGCTTTGTCCCACCAGGAAAAAGGGACAGTGTGGGATAAGGATGCCAAATGTACGTAAAATTTTGTCAACAGAATGTTAGAATCCTACCTTTGAATGAAATTATTATATGGGTCTATTAAGCCTAATTTAAAATAGGGCTTTCCAGTCTGCTTTCTGCCTCAATTTTCTGGGTGTTCTCATGCCATAAGTCACATCCCCCTCTATCCAAGCACGGCCGAGTTCCTGCTGCTTTAGTTCAATACTTTGGATACCTGCTTTTGTTCAGAGCTCTGCACAGAGCAGTGACAAGCAGTTCTGATTTTTTCCCAAATGAGGATGTTCTGAAGTTAATCAGATCTTTGCTCTGGAAGAAAGCTGCTCACCTGCCTGACAGACAGATAACGATCAACTGGCCTAGAGAGCTCTGGCTTGCCAATGGGTATGGAAAGAGGTCTAGGAGAGGGAATTAAAAAAAATACCAAACTCAGAACCCAAACACCTCCCCAGTAAACCCCAACTCCACCAAAACCCCAAACACATGCTGCTCACGAAGCACAGGCCGAGGGAGGTCCCTGCTGGCAGGATGATGAAACACACGTGCACCATCTCCAAGCACATCATCCACCTGCTCCCACAAATAGTTTCTTCCCTCTCTGAACCCTACAGACACGGCACAGTTGCCTTGCACTCACCCTGGCACCAGCCTCTCGCTCCCAAAGGCAGCGCTGCACCCACTGCACAAGGGCAGCTGCCTGCTGGGGCAAAGAGGGGATCCCAGTCTCCAAGTCACCATGGTTATCAAGGACAAAAATTCCCAGCATACCTGGATTATCATTCTGCAGAAGCAAGGCTGACTGACCATTCCTGCAGCTCCTTCTGTTGCAGATGAGCAGGAGGATGGGACGTACCCGGGTTCCCACACGACATCAGTAATTTTTTCTGTTGCATGACAAGCATCAGATACCAGTAACATTTAAGAGTTCATCAGCCAACACTGGATATTGGTGTATTGAAAAGAAGAAGGAACAAAATAAAACAAGAGATCTTGTCTCAGCTTTTTTTTCGATATTGCATTACATGGCTACAGCAGAATTTCGACTACAACAAATTTCAAGAGACACACAACAGAAATAATGCTTCACTATGGTGGAAGACACTTATGGTACAGCTGGGGACAAACCAAGCTCAAAAAATGTTTATGGGATGAGACACACATTAACTTCCAGACCATAAAAATGACTGTGCAAAAGAGCGAGAGTTAAAATAAATATTCAATGAAGGAAAACATATTTTACAGCACACAGACATTGTGAAGAGGTTTGATTTTCCTCTTAAAACTGACACAGTTGAGAGTAACAGACATTTCCAGTGGCTCAGAAAACAAATTTAATTGACACTAGAATGAAGGAAAGCATACAGGTTTGGTTTATTTTAAAAAAAGAAGCTTTATTACAAATCTGTAGGTTTAAGAAAATATCCCAAAACTGTCAAAGTAGTATGAAAAAGCTGTCATCTGATTCACAGTCACCAGTTTTCTCCAACAAACATAGCATACAAAAATTGGTATAAACCACAGCAATTCTTTTTGGCAACACAAGTCAGATTATTTGTAATTCCAAATTCCCTGCTGACAACTAAGATGCTGCTGGCAGGGGGATGATTAAATTGCACTGGTTTTGAAAACTGGAAGTTGGGATGGAAAGGTTCTATATACATATACACATATTGTATTTTACCACGTCCAGGTAACTCTGGGCAAACACAACACAGCCCAGCACAACACTGAAGTCTGTAAAACCTGGAGAGCCAGGGAATGTGTGTATGTGACATTTATTCTCTGTGCTCTGGTTCCCATTTGCTTTTACAACTCAAACCTAGTAACAGCCAATTGTTTTCCACTCTCATTTACAGAAACAGTGAGGTTGAGGTGCTGTTGTACTGTCTCTTCAGACTCAGAAAGTGTCAGGTGCACTGCATGCAGACACAGGATCTAAAAATGCAATGTAGTTAAAACATCACATAATTAAAGTGGGAGTTTTAGGAGATTGCACACTGAATTTCCTGTAAGTGACCCAAAACCTTAAGCTCCCCCATGGAAAACATGGCATTTCTCATGTCATTCAGAGAGAATTCATACAACAAATGAAGAAGGAAAGAACTGATATATGTTACACTCCTAAACAGAGGCATAGACTGCTGCAAAAAACCCAAAAGGTCTGCAGGTATGCCAGGGATTGAATCCAAACGTGCCCTACAACTCTCAACTGTGGGTAGTTACCTGCAATGGCTGGAAGCTGCAGCACTGACCATTGGTAACAATATTATCAAATCCTTTGAACTGCACAGGACTGAGACACCTCAGCTCCAAGCTGCAGTGAAGATGAGGCTTCATTAGAAGTGTGAAGATTCAAAAGGAGCAGGATGAAACATTTCTGTTACAGTACCCGCTCAAAGTATGGATATGATCTAAAAAAATCCCCAAACAACTCTATAACTTAACTGTTTTTATCAGGTGCTTGAAGGGGATTTTCTATTGAGCAATCCTCCTTTTGCCAACAGCAACTTGAAAGAAACCAGCACCATGTTAAAAAACTACTCAGTGCATTTCATTCATTTTGCTGTTTCAACTTCAGTTGAAAAGCACAGAATTAAGAGTTATTCAAAGAAAACTACTCTGCAGGAGAGCAATTAGAAATCAACAGTCTCTCATTACCGGAGCAAATGGGATGGAAGATGCAGAAGTGATTTACAGTCATTTCCTTCCCCATGCAGACCAGACTAACCCTAGGTTAATCAGGGCTACCTGGAACATTTCTTAAAAGCCAACTGCTGCTAAAGAGGTTGCCTCATTCTCCTGCACTTACTGAAAACCTGATCTCTGAATGTAATGAAACAGTCCAAAATCTTCATTCCAAAGAAGGAAAATATTTCATGTACATTCTTAGGAGTGAACTTTCAGGCTTGGGAAACGTTTTTCTAGATTGTCAGCAAGTGTCTGATCAGCCTCACGCAGGACTTCAAGGAAACTTTCCACCTGGAAATAAAAAACACACATAAGAAGAAAAAAAGAAACCAAAACAAACTTGCAGGAAACACAGAATTCTTATACTAGCACAAAGGCTCTTCCTACTTCTGTACCTTCCAAATAACAGCAGCCTGCAGCAGCCACTGCAATGAATAATGGAAAATGCCCCACAGTAGCTACCTTCCTCCTAAACCCCACAATTCCACTTGGTCAAACTTTCGAAACGTTACCACTTCCTTCAAACCCTTACTTCCTTGTTTAAAAGAAACACAGGAACTTTTCTCTCCCAGAGAAAAGCTCCCTATGAAAAATATTTAGAATAATTCTGCTGCAAAAATACACAGGACAAATTTTCAGCTAGGATAAATTTTCAGACATCCATTCATTTCAGCACAGTTCAGCTGGCATCAGCTGATGGTCTCAACACAGCTCTAGCTGAAGTGAGGCAGAAACAGACAGGGGGTAAGACTGTCTGGCACTGGAATGGTGTTTTACCTGTGCCTGAGCAACACTGTCCTGCTTGTACATTAGATTTGGAAAGGGCTCACCACCCAAGGAGCATTTTTTCAGCTGTGTCACAGACTTTGTCACATACTCACCGATGCAAAATACAGAGGTAAGAGGTTCTGAAAAGCACAGCAACATGTCTGTTCATTCAGGTGTCCCTGGTGCAGTCCTTCTAAGGTATTTTCCTGGAAAAATTCAACCAGCACGTCATGAACAGCTGTTGAAAGAATAAACTCAAAACTGTGCACAGCATCTACAGAATGTGCTTTGTTCTTATAAACGGATAAAACAACCAGAACTTACAGTTTTCAGAGAAAGCCAGACACAGCTGATACAAAAAGGTGTGAAAGCCCACATGCCACAAGTCTCTTAACGTGAATACTTTCATAATTAGAAAGGTCCAGCTGAGAAGGTGAGTTTATATATTGACATTATCTCCTTTTTTTAAATAAACTGACTTTCATTCAAAAGAAAGGGCAACATACATCTACAGAATTTATCACACAGGATCTTGGCACACACCTCAGAAAACCTGTGTCCCTCCCATCTCCCACACATGTTGCTACTCACCTTCTGATTGACTCTCTAATGAATTCCCAGTAAGCAACTGCACTTGCACAGGAAAATGCCCACATTAATGAAAATTACTTTTTTCTTACCTACCCTGCAGAAATCCCTGCCAGAATTTTGTTTAGTCTTACCTTGGTTAGTTCCTGAAGCATATTGGAAAGCAATTCACAGCAAATATCCTTCAAAATTTTTAAATGGAAATCTTCCTCATTTACATCAGTCCTTCCAGTCTCTTCTTGCTCAGACTCCTTGGAATTATCAACAGCTCTCTTCCCACAGCCCTCCATGTATTGTAAAATACGAATCAAGCTCCCAATCAGTGGCATATCTTAATACAAAGCAACAAGAACAGTGAACTTTAACACTGAAAATTCTTGCATATCCTTTCAAGGCATTAGAATTTTGAAACACACCACCAGATTTCACACAAAAGCTATAGGAATGTATATTCTGACAGTGTTGTGTTTTGTTACTCAAAGTTTTAAAGTTACATAAGTTTTAAAGAAGCAAGTGGAAATGTAGAAAACCATTTTTCCTGCAAGCTGACCTATATTTAATAAAAAGTATATGCCAGTGGTAAGGAGTATGAAAAGGAAACTGTCTTTCGTAGTACCCAGTGAGGGCAGCATGTTAAATTTGCATGCAGATAATCCTACCTGACAAACCACACTGCACAACGTCTTTGTGCTGCAGGGGACCCTGACCCACATTCTCAAGATAGGCTTTTAATGCTAAAGACTTGTCCATGGATTGGAAAGTTAAGAAATGACAGATGGTTTTAAGTAAGTGAAGAATCTCCCCCTACTAAAACAAAAATAAATTACTCCATAAAAATAATGTATTACTACATTTTAGCAAAATTCTGCAATTTTCACTAATTTACCCAATGGAGAAGACTGAGCAGAATCTGTAGATTCTGGTACTGTAACTCCTCAGAATTTACAGCCCATCCAGTAACTGAACTTTGGGCTAGCTGTGATTTTGAGTAACCAGGAGAGAGTCTTACTGTATGCAGTGTCACTGAACGGAACCATCTTCCACACCCACACGAAGTCAATTGTGAATATAAACTTAAAAAAAAA
>VZTN01019135.1:216873-245258 GCA_013400515.1 Erpornis zantholeuca | reverse complement strand
AAAAAAAACCAAAAAAACAAACCAACAAAAAACAAGAACAACAAAAAAGCATGACTTGCTTTTCCTCATCCTGGTGTATTCCTGCTCTGTCTGTGAAGCAAACATAGCAGACAGCACGGACAAGATAGAGGCCAGCAGAGTCTTCTGCTCCTGCACAATGATTGGTGGATCATCTGGCTGGCAAAGCTCCTGGCAAATGAGGTCATAAAGCAAACTCCAAGTCTCTTTTCCTCCATCAGGAGCCTGCACTTGAGAAAGAAAGAAAGAGAACCCACCAACCCAACAAAATTATCCAGGTATGCAAACTCCTTTTCTCCCCAATAAATATGTGATGAGCTGAAGTTACTCCCTTGGTCCCCCCGCAGCAATTCCAGCGTCTTACCAATAGCCTGGATACCCTCATCCACCGTGGTCAGGAGCTGTAGGATATGCATATAAACATCCAGTCCTTCAGGGTTATCTGATCTACACAGAACAAACAGCAAAAAGACAAATTACAGTGCTGGATACTGAGCTTATAGTCCATGTTTTGGTCACAGGGAAGCCCATCAGCAATCACTGCCATTCCCTTTGCTAACACACAAGTTGACTCATTTCAAACCATAAGTCTAGGAAAATGTAGCCCAGTGATCTGTCAAACTGCTCCCACTAAAAGCAATGTTTGGGCACAGGCCTTACAAGGTTATAAGGAGTCTCCCAGCTACGAAACCAAAAAGAAATCTCCCATACCGGACTTGCTTGGCTGCTTCAAGTATACAAGGCACAATCTTAAAGTCTGGAAGTTCTTCAGGGGAATCATCTACAGATGGTCCCACAGGGTGACAAGTGCCATTTTTGATCCAGTTTAACATCAGTTCTTCATCCAGATCAAAGAGCTTGTCCACCACTTCACCCACTTTCACCAGTAATTCAACTGCACAAGAGAGAATGTTATTTTTATTTCAGCAAGACTAAGACGGAAGAGCAAAAATTAGCTCACAAAATGCTAGTATATAAAAGAATTCAGAATAAGTTCAGGACTGAAATATATTCATTTTCTTCATAACCTACTACAGGTTGCTATGTTTAATTCCTTTATGTGCCACAGACCACATAAATATAAATAATAAATAGGGATTATTGGAAAGCCCACTGACACCTTCCTCATCACACATGAGAAGTAGTAACTCTATTCTGCAGAGACTTCATATTCCTGAAAAGTCCTAACTTCTGCTTCTGAAGTAACACTTTTCAGGATTTATTCCTAGATGCATAGTTTTATGCTAATCTTCCACCTGCCAATCTGCATTTTACTTAAACAGATCTGTTATTTCACTAAGATGGAGCAGGATCGCAGAGAATTGTCATTTAAAAAATTGATTAAAAAATTGAAAAAGCTGTTTTATTAGGATTCCTTGACAAATGACAACTATTGTTACAACTGAGTTGGATGTTAAACATAAATGCTATTCCAAATATTTCCATTTTTAGGTGGTTGGTGTGGTTTTTGCTAAATTAGTGCTAAGAGAGGTTTGTGTAGCACGGCTGCATACCCAAAGGCTGCACAGTAATCAGCTGCCAGAGTAACTGAATTGTTCCTCCAGTTCACATTCCACAGATACAGTAGTTTTAAAAATAGAAAATTCATATCTGACTTGAAAAAAATAAATTAAATGAGGTCTTGTTTCAAGGTTCAAAAATGACATATGTATATCCCTGAATGAGGACTATGTCCTTTCTTTTATTGTGGCAAATAACAATTTCTTCAATTAAACATGTTTTGATTCCCCCCCAGAGGTTTCTTCTTCCTCTATGAGTGCTTTTCTGCTTGGTTTTATATATATTTATAAATCTGCAGAGGCAGGGCAAGTTTGTTTTGGTGTCCTTTAAACTCAAAATGTTTCCTTTATTCTAAAGAAATTATTCCAACTGAAAATATTTGTCTTTGAAATTGCAAACTTCAGTTCTTATTTTTCTTCTGCAAACTAAATCCCAGCTTGTTTTGGCAGCTTACCATTTGTAGAACTGGACATGATAAAGCAAACACAGTCATACACAGAAGGATTTTCTCGGATCCTCTCCACCCAAACATTGGCCACCTCAGGCTGGGAGAGGCAAGTTAACAACAACCTAGGCAAGAATTCCCCATTTAACAGATTAGAAACCAGTTCACTCCTTTTAGCTGTGTAAATCCAAAATAATGAGAATGATGTGACAGAAACAGGAATCTAACTCACAGCAAAGTGATTCCAGAACAATGCAGAAACAATAAAAGGAAAAGATGAGAGGGTAATAAAATAGTTAGACCACTTCTCGGTTTTCTCCCCAGGCCTCAGAGCACAGCAGAACTACAGTAATGATGCATTAATTTCTGAGATGTCCTACCTGCTTGTCTCCAGAAGAGTTGGGGAGTCTGAATCACACAAACGTTGCAGTAACACTTGGCTTTAGGGAGAAAATGCAGGGGGAAAAAAAGTTAATAAAAATCCATCTTTATTTTTAAAAAAGGTATTAGAAGTTTTATTTCACAGCTGCAGCCATGTTCTGAGATTAAAGTCAGCTTTTTCAAAGTGTGCATGCACTTCACATGTCTCAAGACTGCCAAACTTGGAAACTAACTTGACTGGTGATTTAAAACCCCCCAAAAATAGTGGTCTATATCCTCTTTTCCTTTCCTGAGCACTTCCCACACAAACACGGTCAGCCAAAAGTTATGAACGAAGATGAGGCTTGGCAGGCAAGCTTAGATCCTTCTCTAACAAATATTCCCTGATTGTGAGCCCAGACAAGCAGTACCTGTGCATATACAAAGCACAAGGTCACTTACCCAAGATTCTCATCTTTGCTAATGGACATGCAGATGTCCTGGAAACAGGCCATATTCCCTAATATTCCCACACAGATTTCCTGGAAAGGCAAAACACAGCATAATGAGACAACTGCTTCGCAGTCCACAATTTCATTTCCAGAGCCGTAAGACAAAATTAAAGGAGGTTCAAAGATGTTTTGCAGTTTGATTTCCAAGCTTTTATGACCCACTGCTTTCATGACAAAGATACAAATTTTTCCACAGATTCTATACAGATTTTTCTGTTCTATCAGACTAGCCTAAAATATACTCAGGTACTATTCAGATATTTAAGTGTTAAGGTGTTCCATAAAAACAATTTTATCTTGAAATCAGCTCTACTTGCATATCTTTGTATACTTTTACGAAGCTAATTTGACAGCCCTGTTATTAAGGAAAAAAGGAGTCCTAAAAGAAAAATATCACTATACAAGCATGACCCTCACTGATATTCACTTGCTCACAAAAGAAAGGGATCTTAATACAAGCTTCCAGCAAAGCCCATTTTCCCATTTTCTGCATAAAGAGATCTAAACCAAAGTAAAATAAAAAACAAACCCCAAAGCAGCGCATCCTATTAGGATATTCATGCCAAGACAATTGTTAAAAAGATGCACACTTGTGTAAAGGGGACCATGACAGCTCTGAAATACCTGCAGGTGACTGGAGCTAAAACAAATGGGGCTTTACTGAATTTTCAGGAATTTAAAGTGAAAAAATCAACTCTCTCCACTAAGGTTGACTTCTTAATTATTAACATGCTATTACCTCTGCTAAATTACAGCAGGCACTCCAGCAGACACTATTTCACAAAAGTAGCTGTGACAGGCAATTTGCACTCACTTCCAAATTCTGGTTGTACTTTCTGAAGACTAAGCACTAAACTTTCAAAGCTCTGTGTGTCTCTACTCATCTCCTGGAGTAAAGCATCTGGCAACTTCTGAGGAAAAGGATTTACATCAACACTGAATACCACTGAAAATCCTTTCTTGAATCCTACAGTGCTCTGGATAGCACAAGCAATGACATCAGAACAAGTGGAAAATTAAAAAAAAATCAAGTATTGGTGTCTAATAATTACAAAGATTACTTTTTGTAATCTTTTTCTGTTTACTTCTCATTATCTTGATCTGATTTGATTGGTAATAAATTAATTTCCCCAAGTGGAGTCTGTTTTGCCAGTGACAAACCACAGCAACTGGTGAGTGATCTCTGCCTGCCCTTACATTGACCCATGAGCCTTTTGTTGTATTTCCTCTCCCCTGTCCAGTCGACGAGGGGAGTGACAGAGCAGCTTTGGTGGGCACCTGGCCTCCAGCTGGGGTCAAACCACCACACTTCTGTAGGTCTGATTAAACAAATTCATGACCATTTCTGTTCAGTAATCATAAAACAAATCAAAAAGGAAAAAAAAAAAGCCAGACTGCTGGGTTTTGTAACAGGTCTTATAACTATGTTTGATAAACTCAGTCCTTCATCAGTGTACTTAGATGAGGATATGTGAGCAGACATGTACCAGCTTCAGCATCACCAAAATTCTTACTGATTAGACCATGTCAAAAACACAGTGAAAAAGCATTTTAAAATTGGACGTTGTGTTTTCTCCTGGTTCCCCTTACACATTACACATGCAATGGGAGAAGGGAGGTAAGTGTAAATGCATGTACAGAGCTATCTACTATAGCTCTTAACACAGGACAGCTTTTTGAGAGCCCATACTTACAGTTAGGCGAGGGCATTTGGACTTGGCAAAAACTCCCATGAATATATCAGGGGCATTGAACTCCTGAAGAAATAAGGCAACATCCTGTGGAGAAAGTGAATGGAGAAGCAAGTGGACATCTACAATTTCCAAATGCAAAATCAAAAGTGTTCTGAGATGACAAACTGGCTGCACAAAATTTGTTATTTGCCCCCAGTTGATACCAATAATCCTTGTTTTCCAATGACAGAAGGCCAGCAAGCCCCTCTGGTGATTCAGTATATCAGTGGTTTGCTATACAATGAGCTAAAAAGGCACATTTGCAAGAAAATGCAAATTGCTCCCTATCTCAACAGAAACAGACATTCAGTCAGAATTCAGTAAATACCACATTTTAAGGCATTACATCACCATGACATATAAAAAAGAAGCAAGTGAAGGGATTGCCATTAGCACTTGATCAGAACACACAAAAGAGGTAATTTCTTTATTTTACCACACTAAAACACAATATTAGTTCTCTGTTTGGGAGTAAAGGACCCATGTTCCATGTTTATTTAAAAACTCTGAGCAACGAGGTAGGGAATAAAATAATAATACTTAAACTAGTATATATATATAGAGAGAGAGAGAGAGAGAGAGAGAATGCTGAGAGAAATACCAAGAAGCTGTGTTACATTGCCACTGCAAGTCTGCAACTAAACTCTGACAGGCCGTTTATCTATCAGAAAAAGCTGTGCTTACCAGCAGGACGTACTACCATTTCTAGAGGAAAATATGCCTGTTTAGAGATGGCATCAGTATTATCCCCATAATCCAAGCGCTGAAGACACAGGCTGCGCACCCCCGTGAGTTCCAGCTGCAGCCCCTGCGCGGTCCCTGCTCCTCTTGCAGCGCAGGCTCCGTGGCGAGCCCGCTCGGTGCCGCCCCACCGCGGCTGTGCTGCCTCACCCTGCCCGCCCCGCCAGGGCTCCAGCAACGCCGCCAGAACGAGCGCGCTGGCCGAGCCCGGCCCATCCCCTCTGCCTTCTCACACTGCCACCAGGATTCTGACGGAAGACTCGGGGCAGACGGGGCCCGAGGTCCGAGTGCCGCACAAAGCTCTTACCTCGTCCATCGACATGTCCCACACCTTGCAAATGTCATTCTCCATCTCCTCGTCCAGCTCCGTCCGGGCTCCCTCGAGGCTGGCGGCGGGATCCGGCTCCGCGGGGGCGATGACCTGGGACACGGCGGGGCGGCGGGAAAACGATCCGGCTGAGCCCCCGGCACCACTCGGGAGCCGCTAGGTTCCCAGGTGTGTCCCCACTGTGTCCCCGCTGCTCCACGCTGTGTGCCCCCCGGCCCTGGGAGCGAACGCCTCGCACCCACCCGGCGCTGACCGACACCGAGCCCGCCGCCCGCTCCCTCCCGGGGGCCGCGCACCTCGATGAGGCGGGTGAGGACGCTGAAGAGCCAGTGCTTGCTGTACACCGTGTTCCCCACCGCATCCCCCTCCTCCTCCTCCGCATCGCTGCACGGCGGTGACGGGTTGCGGTCCATGGCGGCCCCACANTGCTTACCAGCAGGACGTACTACCATTTCTAGAGGAAAATATGCCTGTTTAGAGATGGCATCAGTATTATCCCCATAATCCAAGCGCTGAAGACACAGGCTGCGCACCCCCGTGAGTTCCAGCTGCAGCCCCTGCGCGGTCCCTGCTCCTCTTGCAGCGCAGGCTCCGTGGCGAGCCCGCTCGGTGCCGCCCCACCGCGGCTGTGCTGCCTCACCCTGCCCGCCCCGCCAGGGCTCCAGCAACGCCGCCAGAACGAGCGCGCTGGCCGAGCCCGGCCCATCCCCTCTGCCTTCTCACACTGCCACCAGGATTCTGACGGAAGACTCGGGGCAGACGGGGCCCGAGGTCCGAGTGCCGCACAAAGCTCTTACCTCGTCCATCGACATGTCCCACACCTTGCAAATGTCATTCTCCATCTCCTCGTCCAGCTCCGTCCGGGCTCCCTCGAGGCTGGCGGCGGGATCCGGCTCCGCGGGGGCGATGACCTGGGACACGGCGGGGCGGCGGGAAAACGATCCGGCTGAGCCCCCGGCACCACTCGGGAGCCGCTAGGTTCCCAGGTGTGTCCCCACTGTGTCCCCGCTGCTCCACGCTGTGTGCCCCCCGGCCCTGGGAGCGAACGCCTCGCACCCACCCGGCGCTGACCGACACCGAGCCCGCCGCCCGCTCCCTCCCGGGGGCCGCGCACCTCGATGAGGCGGGTGAGGACGCTGAAGAGCCAGTGCTTGCTGTACACCGTGTTCCCCACCGCATCCCNGCCCTCGCGCCCCTGGAGCATCCGGAGGTCCCAATGGGGACCCTTTGGCAGCCCCCGTGATGCCTCGCCCCCGCCCCGCAGTCCCGGGAGGATGGATGCTCGCAGCGAAGGGAACAGTTTTCAGGATTTCTTTATTCGGCTGTGCAAAGGGAGGCGTGACAGGAATGGTGTACAAGTACAGCGCTAGTACTTGCGGGGCAGCCCCGCGGGCCGGTAGCGGTTCGGGTTCCCGCCGCGCCGGCCCCACTCGTTCGCCTCCTGGTCCGCCCGGGTGTCCTCGTGGCCTCTGCCGCTCACGCGGCCCTGCCAGGTCTCCCGGGCGTCGCTGTGGGGAAGGAGAAAAGGCCACCTGAACAAACTGCATCTCACTCAGCCTTGTGTTCGTTCCTTCACTCAGGTGAAACAGCTTTTCCGCACGGCTTCTCAAGGTGAGACGCAAGCACGCGCTTGGCCTTTGCCTGAAAGCCCGCGGTGGAATCCATAATTGTTATGTCGGAAAGTGAACCAGCAGTGAAGGAGAGTTCCTTATCAGAAATGCAGGGGAAGGAATCTCGGGAGGACAAGAAAGGCTGATGCTCATGTGGCACCATTTCTATAGGGATCGGCTGTCCAGATGGGAACTACTCCCCCTCCCCTCTGCTGTCCTTCTAGGTGAAAAGCTGCATACAAGTCAAAAAGGACCTCACTCCAGCTGGAATGCCTGGATTCCTAATAATTTACTGTTAATAAGCCAAGCACACTCTGTTACCTGATCACTTTCGCTGCCCAAGCACCACCAGGTCCTCTCCGGGCAGCGTCATAATTCCCACGGGCGTGGAAATACTTGTCAGCACCTTTGTAATTTGCCTCGCGCATGTCCTGGTATGCTCTAAACATATCCCGCGCCCCTGAAGAAAGCAGAGAAACGGAGATGATGTTGCCTTGAAAGAATCCCACCAGAAATAATTGGGTACTATTTCATCCAGGAGCTGAAAGGCCCAAGGAGCAGTAACAGAGTGAGGCACTGCTCCACATCAGCCTTTGCACAGGGCTGTGCCCACAGAAAGCACATGTGGGGGCTGATCAAGGCCCTCGTCCAGCAGCAGAAACCAGCAGTGTCCCTAACGTGGAGCTGCACATCTCCCAGCTCTGAGGGCTGCACCACTGACTGCTGGTAACCTGTGCTTGGGGAGGGGTTCCTGAGAGAAGGGTCCCTGCTAACAGCAGCTTACCTCCGGCCGCATCCCGGACAAAATGTCCAGCTCGGACCATTGCTTGGATTACTGCTGGTCTGTCAGCACTTGCACACAGAACAATGGAGAGCAACGCCATGCAGACCCAGAGCCTCATGGTTCCTGGCCAAGCCTGACAGGGAGCTGGGAGACAATGAGAGAGATGAGCAGTTCTGGAGCACCTTTGAGCACTCACCACACCCCCAGCTGTGCCCCAGCTGCTGCCCCAGCACTGAGGGCTTGCCCAGGACCCCCCTCTCCCCCTACAAGGGGTGGTGCCCTCTGTGCAACCACAAGCTCCACAACAAAAGCAGATGCACATGAGAAACCTGCATTTTAGCACTCCTTGCTGCTCCTACCATGAGTACAAAGAAGCCCCACATGCTAAAGCATCAGTCCTGCTCCCAAATACCAGCTCAAAACACTGCACACAGCTCACAAATTCAGAATGTCACTCACCAATGCAGAAGTACAAAGCCAGAGGAGATGGAGAATGTCTCGTGTGGTCCCAGATTCAGAGAAGGTATTTATAAGCAATTCAAACCCCTCAAAAGAGGAAACTGGAAAGGATACCCATGGTTGGGAAATCCCCACCAGCACTCCCAACACAGAAATAATTACTGGAAACCTGTCCTTGTCCTTAGTGGAAGTTCATAGCTCCTGTTACACAATTTTTTAGAAACTGTGTGTTTCAGCTGTCCTTGGGACTATTTGCTCCTCATAACAACCAGACTGAGAAATTGCCTTGAAGGCTGAAGAGTTCCATGTGCTTGAAGTGTCACTGTTGTCTCAAGAGTGACACTTTTGTTTGGATCTTGGGCTGAACAGAGCTCAGAGGGGAAGGTGCCTGGCTGTCTGCACACTGAAACACAAGTTCAGGTCTGTGTCTGTGCACAAGGAATGTGTGAGCTGCATTACCAGAAGGGCTGCAGGAACTGCTAAGTGAAATTCCCAAGCTGGGAATTGCCAGTTGAATCCGGGAGTTAATGGAATGGAAAATGTGAACTATTGCTCTTAACTGCATTGCAAAGCAAACCGCATACACCTACATCCCTGCTGACAGTGCTCTAAGATAGCATAGACACACACACCATAAAGAGGGGTCTGAATGGTTCATTTTGTCTTGGCTTGTTCTCACAGACCCCTCTCGAGGGACTCCAGCCACCCTGCTGCAACAGCAGCTCCATGGGGCTCAGGTGGAGAGTTTTGCACAGCAGTAAACATTTTACCTAAGGGGAAATTCAGATCCACACAGCCACAATTCTGGTACATTTTAAATCAACTGTCTCACCCTACTGGCATTGTTCACTGTTTAAGTACCCACTGTGCTCTCCCTGCTTAGAGCCTCCTTGCTTCCCTTGGTTAACAACTTGACACAACCCTTTCTCCTGCAGAAAGCTCTAGCATTGAGTGCAGTTGCACTGGAGAATGAGTGTGCAGAAGGTGTCCCCATTTTGTGACCTTGTACATGATTTAGCAAGTCCAGGGGAGCACTTCACATTCCCTTCAGAGGAGTTCAGGGTAGCTGCGCCACTGTAAACAATTCACTGCTGGATCTGCAGGGCAAAAGCATGAATTGAAAAAGGTGTAATAAAGCTAATAAAGTGTCAACATTAACTTCCTTGAGCATCACTGGACTTCATTTAAAAAATTCAGCTTAAGGGGAGAGGAGACATTTCCCACAGACAGGCCTGGGGCAGCAGCACAGATACTCTGTAGTGTGATGTATCTCAGAATGGAACAATTTGCAACAAGAATCTAAACCCTAACTTAATGGAGAAGGAAGCCTTGCAAAAAGCAGGGAGTGGACACAGATTCTTGTCCCCTGGCACCCCTGAAGGTGATACTGCCCAGTGTAACAGCTCAGCTACTGCAGGAACTGGAGTGCACCTCTGTTCACATCCTGATGACCTACATCCTTGCAGCACACGGCAGCTCAAGTGCCTTCTCGGCAGGCAGCAAGTAGCCCTGTACGTCACATTTTTGGTTTTTAAAAATCTGGAAAATCACTCCTTAAGTTGGGGTACAGGCATATGGCACTTTGCCCAGGGACTTAGAACAAAGCATTGTCCTCAAAACTACTTGCCCCCTAAAAGAGCTCAGACACTTCGGACCATAGAGGATATTTTGAGACTTAGTTTCACATTCTTCCAAACCAACATTTTCTGCAAAACACAGGGATAATTGCAAGAAGGCAAGGTGCTGGAGGGACTCTTTAGAAGATATCAGAGTGCATCCCCTTGCGTCCAGCAAGGACAGCAGCAGTGACAACAATGCTGGAGCTCCCTGTGGAACTGAGACAAAGCTGCAGCTTGAGGCCCCACCAGGGAACAGCCTGAGCCCTGCTTTCCAGTATCCTCCTGGCCTGAGCTCCAGGTCACAACCCTTGGCTCACAGAAATGAGCTGCAGCCAGAACTGTCACTTTCGCAACAGAAAGAGGCAAAGCTGCCTGTGAGCATGGAGGAAGGTTAGAACAGAGTATTTCTTCCTGGCCTGGCAATAAAACACTAGCAGCACGTGTGCATTGAGAAACAACACAATGAGGTGGGCCTGGAGACCATTTTCTGGGTTTGTACATTCTGATGCAATTAAGATAAAAAGCAACCCAATACTGGTTGCCCTTTAACTGTAAATATCCATAACTGCAAGCTACGTTCCACAAACATTCCACAATTTTGCAATCTAAGAAAGTCAGACTGAGAAAGGGGATGAGGTGAATCCCAGGTCAGGCACAATAATATTTACCATTATTTCTTAATCTGGGAAAGAACAGTGCCATATTTAAGTTTACATGTGCAATATTTCATTTCAGGAGTTTTGCCAAGTATGAAGTATATACTAACACTAACCTTGGGCTTATAGACACATGGAATGACTGTAAACTTGTCTCCTTTCAAGACTGAAAATGCAGATATTTATCTGAAGTAAAATTGATTTACCCACGGGTTTCTAATATTGAAATAAGTGTGAAACAATGTACAATACTTTTTTCCTTCAAAAAAAAAAAAAAAACCCAAACCACTGCCACCAGTTTTTATTTAAAGCTGCTCCAGGCTAAGCCCCCTTTATTCATCTTTGCTTTTCAAGCGTCTCTCCCAGCACCCGTCACCCAGAAAACCAAAGCTGAGCTGCAGCTCATCTCCCCAGTGAGGGTGGCTCGAGCCGTCAGTGGTATGTGCTCAGGTGGCTGACAGGAGCCTTGCTCTGCACAACTGATTTCTGAACAGAAGACCCTCTCATTTTACAGTCCCTTCCCCTTACGAGATGAAAACAAACTTATCCAGAACAGGAAACATTCATTTTCCAACTGTTCTTCAGAGAGTAAATTCTCACTCTTTATTGACAGCCAAGTTAGTTGAAATGATCAACACAACATTAAACAGAAGCTCACTTTAAACCCAAAACCTGAACACACACTTCCCATTATGTTACCTGTACAACCCTTCTGACCTGTTTTTTTTAAAAAAGCTCTAACTGGAATTATGATTTATTGTAAAAAAACCAAAAAAGCCCCAACCCTCAGTCGAAGTTAACCAAGCGTACAAAACCCCCACAGAAGTAAGGAAGAGACTGATGCATACACAAAATACATCAAGGGAATGAAGTGGAACCATATGGAGATAAGCCAGGCACATTCTCAGAAATCCAGGAATTCCTCTGAAGAAGGCAAGGGGAGCACTCAGCTACTCTGCACACTGCATGAACCCAAGGTAGGTAACTGTGGCAGCCCCTGAGGCAGCAGCAGGCTCACCTGGCAGGGAAGAGAACAGGCACCAACACCATCTAGTAGGTGCCTGGCTCCCACTCCTAGTCTTACTGTGAGAGTATGGGGTATTCCTGATGGCACAGGTCCTTCTATTTCCAATGGCAGAATCTAAATCCCAGAAGATTTATTAAAGTTTTCTTTTTTAGAAATAGTTCTGAATTGGCTTTTCCACAAGCTACACTGGATGAAAGCCTGCCACTCACTGTCTCCCCAAAACTTCACTTCTTCTAGTGAAGTAACCAACCCTCCACACCCAAGTTTTCTTGCAATCAAGACGAAATAGTCTGCAGACTGCGTCTCTCAAAAGGCTGAAAGTTGTACTAAGTCTTGTTTTGATGAAAAACATTATTTTGCAGCACTACAAGTGCTGCAAGACTACACAGATTCCTTATAAAGCAGTATTTTCACATCATTTTACAACAAAATTATCAATTTTAATTAAATGTAGTTCCAATAAATGCATTACTTTTTTACTTAAATGATATTTGTGAAAATTGACTATTGACCTGTGGCCTTCTGCTTAAAATGTGAATCAGGTAGTTAAAAGGGTCAAAACCCTCTGTAGAAGCCTAAAAAGACTTGTTCAAAGATGTATTAAATGCAAAGAGTGCTAGTACAAAGCAGAGTTCTGTAAATGAGATGTAAAATCCAAGGGATTTTGTGAATTTTTATATTCGACCAGATATGTAAAAAGACTTCTTTCTTGACAGCATCCATCTAAAAACACTTATGTAAACCTTCAGCTTTTAAAAATATTATTGAAATAAGTCCTCTCACTTTCCAAAATGTCAGAATTAATTGTGGAATTACCCAAAGTTGACCTGGACTTCAGTAAAATCTTTCAATACTCACAATGTTCTCTTGGAGAAAAGGGGCTGCTCATGGCTTGGACATGTGGACTGCTCACCAAGCAAAAAACTGGCTGGATGATCAGGCCCAGAGAGTGGTGGGAAATGGAATTAAATCCAGTTGGTGGCCAGCCCCAAGCAGTGTTCCCCAGGCCTCAGTGATGACCCAGAACTGTTTAATATCTTTATCAGAGATCTGGATGAGGGGATTGAGGGCACCCTCAGTCAGTTTGCAGACACCCCAGGATGGGTGTTAGTGCTGAGCTGCTGGAGGGCAGGAAGGCTCTGCAGAGGGATCTGGACAGGTCAGATCCATGGGCTGAGGCCAATGGTGTGAGGTTCAACAAGGCCAAGAGCTGGGGCCTGTCCTTGGGTCACAACAACCCCAGGCAGTGCCACAGGCTGGGGCAGAGTGGCTGGGAAGCTGCCCAGTGGAAAAGGACCTGGGGGTGCTGGTGACAGCAGCTAAACATGAGCCAGCAGTGCCCAGGTGGCCAAGAAGGCCAAGGGCATCCTGGCCTGGATCAGCAATGGTGTGGCCAGCAGGACCAGGGCAGGGATTGTCCACCTGTACTCGGCCCTGGTGAGGCCACACCTCAAATCCTGTGTCCAGTTCTGGGTCCCTCACTGCAAGAATGACATTGAGGGGCTGGAGCGAGTCCAGGAAAGGGAAATGGGAGCTGGGGAAGGGTCTGGAGCACAAGTCCTGTGAGGAGCGTCTGAGGGAGCTGGGGGTGTTTGGTGTGGAGAAAAGAAGGCTCATGGGAGACCTTGTCACTCTCTACAACTGCCTGAAAGGAGGCTGTAGCCAGATGGGAGAGGGTTTCTTTTTCCTAAGTAAAAAGGGATAGGACAAGAAGAAATGGCCTCAAGTTGCTCCAAGAGACATTTTGATTCGATATTAGGAAATGTTTCTTCACTGAAAGGGTGTTCAGGCACTGGAACAGGCTTGTGGAGTCACCATCCCTAGAGGCATTTAAAAGCTATGTAAATGTGGCACTTTGGGACATGGCAGAGTGGTCGATTTGGTAGTGCTAGGCTAATGGCTGGAGGGTTGGATATTCAGAGTCTTTTGCAACTTAAATGACACTGTAATTCCACTGTCCTGAGGTTTGCTGGAATATCACAACTGATGTTTATGGTCACATCGCCTGAACAGGTATGGGCAATTTAGAAATACTGTGTGTGTAGTTTAGCAGTGAGTTCATTTATCAAGTTTGTCCATTAATTAGCATTTTTAACCATAATCCACTACTTAAAAATATTTTCCTCCCATTTTAAGACTTAGCTTGGTTAATGCATTTCAAATAGGCAAGACCTGTCCATATAATTTAAGAGGGGGGAAAAAACCAAAGGGCATCATAACAAACACTTCTACAGGAATGATAAAGGTAAATGTCATTTACAGGAAAGTCAAACAAGTATAGGCTTAGATACTCCCCAGGAATGGTTTCCCATGTTTGCAAACAAAGAAACAAAAAAATTTTATACACCATAATTTAATATTTAGGGGCTCATAGCCCTAAACACTTAAGTTATAGACTCAGAAAATAAATTCAGCAATTTTCATCTTCAAAATCTGTGAGCTTCATTTCAAGATAAATACTGGTTTGTTTTGATTTATGTTCTACTGTTCAAAAGAATAAGGAAGGAATAAGGAAGAACTGTCACCAGTTGCAGGTCAGATACTTGCCAGATGGGAGACTGGCTCCATATAACTGAACTTTTAGGCAGGAGTTCGTTATTTTTAAGGGCCTGTGAAATTTAAGAGGCACTTTAATATACAGTCATTACAGTATAAAATGTTCCCAGAGTTTTCCAACTTGTTTTCTATGCTTGCTGAGACCACAAAAACCGGTCACACCTTTCCAACATGGACTGAATCAGTGCTCTGAAATTAAAGCAAAGGGAAAAAAAAAAAAGTCAAACAGTAAAAAAGCTAACAACAGAAAGAACAACTGAGTTTTGGTTTGCTTTTTAAAGAAAAGTTTGTAAAAAACATGATTGCATTTCAGAAGTCACATCCTGACATCACCTGACACACACCACTGGAAGAAATAGGAGAGAACAGAGTCTGTACAGAGTCTGCAGGATAGATCTCTTTCAGAGAATCTCCTTCACATACATCTTTAATGTATGATTTCCTGTTTAGTCATTTTCAATTTTAAAATGCCTATACTGATAAACACATAGTTCTTAAATAACAGGAAAGCTTTCAGCTGAGTCTAAAACCAAAGGTAAAAATGTGAAACACTTAATAATTAACCGATTAATGTGAAACACTTAAGCTTCTTGTTAACTGAAAAGGAAGTTTAAAGCACTGAGGAGATCCAAAAAGAAAAGTGTGGATCTTCTGCTGACACATCTCTTACCTCTGCCTTTTCTCAGCAATTCTCAGTATCTCACAGACACCAGTAAATCTCTCAGACAATTCTAGTGTCAAGCCACACTCCTGCAAGAGAGGCAAGGCACGATTTGGGCCGATGGCCTTGGCCAGCAATAGAGCGATGTTTTCCACAGTGATGCAGTCGGGGAAGCTTGGGCCTCCATTGCTGACAGCATTCCTGTTCTGTGGACCCTGGTGGTGGAAAGCTGGGCTGTGATTCTGTGCAAGATGCAGAAGAAACTTCCATTCTTCTATGGTCTCTGGAATGGAACCTAGATGTAAAATTTGTAAAACAAATTATTTTAAGCCTGCTTTTAAACAGTATCTGTAGTTAAAATGGAAGCTAGCTCTTCTGTTTTACTCTGAACATTCTAGGAAACCAAGAATTATCAACAAGCAAATTGTGCACGCAAATGTACTACCCTGACTGACTCAGGGTAAAGATTTCGTGGTGAACACACACAGCTTCACAATAGTTCAGTATTCAAGGCTTTGGATTAAGTCAAGAGACAAACTTTTGTCCATCTTAGGGCTGGAGTGAATTTTCTTTTAAGTTCTGCCTTGTGGTACAATGCTTTGCTCACCCTTTGCTCACCTGGGTGTGTGCACGTGTAGTAGGGGAGTTTTGTGCTGTGCAGGAAGGCTTCCTATTCCTCTGTCTACAGCACCAAGTTTAGCTTTTACACCCAACTGATGAACAAATCAAGATTCTTTAACTTTTAAGCATTTTCCAGCACAACTAATTTCACAAAACACAGCATGAAGATGCAGGAGTGTTTACACCCATCTATGTGTTTCAAATGTGCTGTACTACACACAGTTAGGGCTACAAAAACACTTCAAAAAATAAAAGTTCAACTCAGCTTTGGGCAAATCACTATATAACAGCAGTTCCTACATTACAGAAGTATGTTTACATAGCTTAAGAATCACTAACCATCTTCTCCATTCAACAGGCTCAAATCATCCAAATGAACAATATTAGTCAAGGCTTCTCTTCTTCTATCCAACTCCAGACAGAGAATAAGATATCCAGGCCAAAATCTTGAATAAGAGAGTAAAGATTTCCAGGAATCAAATACTCAGTTCAAACCAAAGTCAAGAACAATTACATGCTCATTTAAGTATCAGTAAAGACAAAAGCAACTAATTTTAATGAATGTCAGAAATAGAGTAGGGACATGAGGAATACCTCCCATTTGGTACATTAAATTGGACATTGAATATTCATCCTCAAAAAAAGGATTTTAAATAAAAGAAGCAGATAGGTAATTTTCATTTGTATCTTCTCAGGGTCAGAATATCCACTAACCAAGTATCAAGAACTAGCAAGTTTTCTCCTTACCCATGTGATTTACAGATGTCAGCCATCTTCTCCTTCATAACAAAATCAGCTGGGAGTTTAATCAAGAGCAGAATGAGCTGGCTGTAGCCCCAAGTAAACAAATGTGATCGTGGCCTAGAAGATGAGAAATTCAGTTTTAAAGCATTAATGATTTTCTTCAGAACATTATGGCAGATTTATGTAATGAGAGGAGGAAAAATGAATGAAACACCATGTGCAGTCTCAGTAGCGCAGTCTGGAAGGCATTACAGATAAAAGTTTTTCAATCCTTTGGTTATTTCTGCTGGACTCTGCAAAATGCTCCAAGGAGTCAGTGATCCAAACTGTCACACAAAATCTAACCCAAAAGCAGACCTGTTAAATCTTTCTGCTGCACTCAGGACGTGGGGTGAAACCCACTTTACCTGGGATTTCCTTCCTCATCCACAGTGTTTGTCCTTTGTGGAGCATCATGAGAAACTGCCAAGCACAGCCAGTCCAACCGTACAGACTCCGGCTGCAGAAGAGACCTAAGGAGAAATGGCCTGGAAAACAAAGTAGACATTAAAAAAAAAAATCCTAAATCCTACCAGTTTTAAATATACCAGATACATAGAAGCAGAGATTGCATGTGGAGAAATTAACAAAAAAAGGGGATGGAAAATTAAATGTGAGAAAGCCTAAAAAATTATTTATGTCTCTAGAAACTGAGGCAACTACAGAAAATCAACTTTGTAGGTTGTGTTCCCCCAGATTTGGTTTGGGGGTTTTTCTGGGGTTGTTTGTTTTGTTCTTTTGTTTTAGGGGTTTTTTTGTTTGGTTTGGTTTTTTGTTAATGCCATTTAATCCTGGTACATTGAACTACAGACACAGGACAAAAAAAGTCAATTCCATTAAAAGTGTTATTTAGGAAACCCTTTTAAAACTAGAATCTAACCTAACAAAAACTCCAGTCTAAGACCAACTAAAACTGGCAGAATTACTTGGAACCCAATGCTAAAGAACATCAAGCAGACAGACATAAAAACACTAAAAAATGTCCCCAAAAGCCAAACAAAACAAACTTCCACACAGCTAGATGATGAAGAAAGCAGACAGATGAAAAGGATTCTACATTCCCCTTACCTTTTATCCTCTGGCTTTGATTTCATCAGACTATCTAAATATGCTAAAAAGTGAGCTGGATCATTCCTGCAAAGCTGTTTAATATCAGAAGGCAAAATAGAGGGGTGAAACTTGATCAAGGGCCGAAGAGCTGTTTCTCCAAATTTTTCATAAAGCCTGGAGAAAGAGAACAAAAACTATTCTCAGTACCAAACACCAAAATAATTTTTTCAAGATCTCTTGCAAGTTCAAGGTAGTACTGAAAAGTGATGTCTCTAGGAGATTCCAGAAATTTTCATGACATGGTAAGTGAAGCACTTCCTACTAGGAAGTTAACAAGGCTGAAGACAAAAAGAAGATTTAGATACAAACCTTTGAGCATGTGCCAGCAACAGGGGGCTGTCATCCCATGGCCCCAGGTCATGCAGCAGCTTTAGTATTTTTAACATATCTTCACCTTCCATTGCTAAAGCCACTGGACTGTGACAAGTTAGTTCTGAAATAAATCAGTGCACGAGTTACAAGATATGGGCAAGTTTGTTTCCTTAACACACCCTGCCCCTCCTTTTGTCCTCTTCTCAACAACAGCTATCAGCGCTTTCATGGAAGTTCAACACCCACCTCAATCCTGATGAAATGCAGGTATTAATCTACAGGAACAAGTGCAGTCCAACTAAGAACAAACTGGGAATGCATACACTACTTTCACTTCTAGGGCTCCCAGAATCTAAGCAATGAAGAGATTCCCAGAAACACAAACACCAGGCACCAGCCCTTAAAGGAAGATTCTGTTGTTTAACTGCTCTCTGTTGGAGCAGAATCAATGCTAAGGTTTTAATTCACTCTTAAAAGAAATACATAAGGCAGAAGCTGAGTGCAGAGAACAGAAAAGTTCTGTTTTCCAATATTGTCAGAAAGCTTTGGTTCGTTAAAACTGAAGAGGCATCAAAAAGATCAGAAAGAATTTCTGTGGAACAGGGAAGCGTGAAGTGATCACAAGACACTCATCTGCATGGAACCATCTACTCCATTCAGTTTTGTTTCATATTAACCACATTCCTTTACAAGTTGAATCTTCCAGTGCAAATGCTGAAGTCCCTCCCCTCCCTTCTGCCTTCTTTCTACAGACTTGTGATTCTAATTATGATGCTTTTGCTCTTAGAAGCACATATGTTTGTTTGTAAATTGGCTGGGATCACTACAGTATTCAATTAACAAGGTCCATGCAAACTAACAGGTTCAAAGTTGCAAAGTAGGGAGAGAACAATCTCTCCAAGAAGCCAGTAGTTCTTTTTTTTTTAAGAAATCAAAGGTTATTCTGAGTTGAAAGAGACCCACAAGGATCATTAAGTCCCCCTCTTAAGTGAATGGTCCATAAAGGGCTTGAACCCAGAACAGTGGCATTACCAGCACTGTGTTCTAATCAACTGAGCTAAGTTCTTCCTGTGGGAAGTATGTGGGGGAAAAACAGTCAAACAATCCAAAACCAGAACAAAAACTCCCACACACCAAGCATCCTCCCCCTGCCACACTACTCTGGCAGAAGGAAAATCTGCCCCCAGAATTATGAGTGTCAAGTTTTCTTTTTCTCCCAAAGAGTCTTATTTTCAGTTTAAGAAGTAATACAACATTCATTATTTACCTTTCAATCCTGCAATGTATGTTTCCCATACATTAGGGCTGGTGGCACAGGTGGTTATAATACACTGCTTTACTCTCTTTAAATCCAAAAGGAAGAAGTAGCTTCGCATAAACCTACAAGCCAAGGTCCCTGAAGCTGCTGGTGGCAGACTTCCCTCGGAGCTCTCCTCAGCCTCACCACTCCCACAAGGAAAGACACGCAGCTCAAAGCACAGAGTTGTCAGCTCCACGAGGTCTTTCAGAACATCTGGTTCAATGACACACGGAGGAGACACCTGAAAGCCGCAGCCTGGAGGCCCCCTCAAATCAGTACCATTTTCATACATGGTATCATCAGTATTTTCCTTTTCAATGCAGTCTTCCAAAATACCACTCTGCTCCTTGTCTGCTGGGTCTCTGTCAGCTGGAGCCACTTGCAGGTTTTCCTCCAGGATTGCTCTCTGTTCCTCAGCACACACAGTCTTGCTTTTCTTAACAGCCAAAGCAGAATGCTCCTTGCTGCTGAATTTTTCTTCTAGATACACAAGCCATTCCTGTAAGACCCTTCTCATAAACTGAGGTTCTAACAACACCAGGGGATCCTGGAGTTTGGCTCTGCAGCATAAAAAAGAAGTTTGCCAAGTTTAACAGTTATAAGATGCCACAAGTGAAGTTTCAAATACACTTTTCATGTACTATAGTCCTATACTTGACTTAAGAGTCAGTTGTTGGCTTTTCTGTGATTTTGAGAGCATCAAACAGAATTTAGGCTACTTCACACTGTCTACATTTGATCTCAGTACATTTTGAACTACCCAGGATTTCCTTCAGAATGAATTTTTGTTTGTGATTTTGATTTTTTTAAACTATGTCTGTAATTAACCAAAAGGGATAATGCTAGAGGAGCTTTTAGTGGGTTTTGCTTGGTTTTAAAAAGAGGAATCAAATAATTCACCAAATGAAATCCTCTCAGGTTATGTTAATAGACACGTAGAGCATCACTCTTACATATGTGTAATGAATGAAAAAAAAAGTTTTAAAAACCCAATAACTTTTTCTGCCAAAGCCCAGTGTATCTATACAGGAAAAAGCTTCTTTGCTTACATAGCTTCTGCTGTTGCAGCCTTGAGATCTCTGAGACAGTCCTCCTCAGGAAGCTGGCAGTTCTGGGATTCTGACCTAGAAAAAGAATCATTTGAGTTTTATCTGAAGTATTAACTTTAATTACTCAAGTGAGGATTTTCTGACAAATTTCCTCAACAACACAAATTCATTTATTAAATACAAAGCTTTCATTTGTAAGAAGGAATAGCTCAACAAAAATCATGGATAAATTTGGCATGATGAGCAACAAATATACTATTTTTGTGGCCTTCTATACTGGTTCTACTCCAGCTACAGTAGATTTCTGCAGGTACTGAACAAAAGAAAAGTGCTATGACACTGTATGAAAGGTAGTCCAAAATTGTAGATTAGCACTGGAATATGAAATTACTTAGCTCTGTATTCATTGCCATATAAGCTCTAGGAAAGGATTTGAGAGAACCAGTGAAACCCACCATAGGAAGGCAGCTGGAAAAACCTAATGCCAAGTTCCTCATTCTACTTGAAAGAGTTTTTCCTTAGGTTGCTATCCTCAGGACATCCAGCAAATACAACTGCTAAGAAAATGTGATTTTGCACTCACGCTTTTTCTTCCTGGGGAGATGCTACTGGGTTAACAGTTAACTCTGGCAGCTGCTCATCATCCTTTGCTTCATGCTTCCCTCTAGATTCAGGACTCATGTGGAGTGTGCCAATCTTTTCTGTGGTTTTGCGTACAAAGCTGGAAACACTGGGAATCACAAATTCAAATGTTTTTAAAATCAAAAGTTCAAAAGTGAACAAACCAAGCACTTTTTCACTCAAACCATCCTTTCAGAGACTTTATAATCTGAAGAACTCTTGAGAAAAGGATGAGAGCTCCTGATGACCAACAGGAGCAAAACTTACTAAGAACCTGCTCAGAATTCATATTTCAGTCATGGTCCATACTTCCAGCACAGAATAGAAACCTGAAGTATTTAACATTCCTGCTGGAGAAACAGGATCACATACCAACATTAGATATAGATTTTGACACGTATGCAAAGAAATGCAGATTGGCCACACTGTATTTTAACGCTTTTAAACATAAAGCATCTTTAGGGAATTATGTCCCTCCTAGTGGTAAGAAACCACTTTACAATGCTTCAAATGAATTCTTCAGATTACACAGCTCACCAAAAATGTCCTTTTCACTCTGCAGCTCCTATTCCTTTTTTTTGGAATAGGGATATTTTATCAAAGAGGAAGCTCAATGAACATATCAGGACTCAATTATTTCTACCACTGCCACAAAGAGAATTATGTCAACAAGATCTAACAGAACAATAAGCTTTCTGCTCCAGAACTTAAAAAAAAACCAAAACAAAACCAAAACCACCAACCCAGCATCTTTTATTATAACATGGTATAGCAAAAGTTGAAAGGTAGCTGCAGAAAGCAGAAAGGATTCAAATTTAGCAAAACAATTGGACTTTAACAAATAGAAGGATTAAAGCTGAACTTTAAAAAATTAACTGTAAATATGATAGTATTTTATTCAATGATTACTTGTGGGCAGTGAATACTTGAAAACTTGGCTTTCATTATTAGCAGAAACACTTATTACTAGTAAAATCCTAAAGGCTGCTTACAAAACATTGCATGTACTTCTGATGTTTATTCTGAGATCCTCACACTGCTAATAGCAGCTACAATTCTTTGTTGGAGGACACAATTTACATACTGAAGTGATTAAAGGAAGGCTATGCAATTTTTCAGACCATTGCTGGGCCAGAGACATTTTAGCTATGTAATTAACAAACAGCGCTTTTATAAAAAATTTAAGTTATGTATTTAACACCATCTCTTTTATATTTGTACACCCACCCCCTCATCTCCCATTTTTAAAAAAAATATTTAAAATACCAATGTGTTTATACATAAAATGGACACAGATCCAAAATTGCACCAGGTAAAAGCCATATAGGAATAATTGCACCATTAGTCCACAAATATTTAGGAAATCAATTTGATTCACTGAAAAGTTCATTTGAGGATAGGACAGACAACTTTCCAAGTGTGTTTTACAGCAACATCTATCTGCTCTGAATATTTTAATGTTTGTCTCCAAACAACATAGAGGAGGCCTTCCCTCTAAGTTCCAGAAAGGCAAAATCCCAAAACAATATTCAGTAAGTTTCCTTTGAATACAAACCACAACCACAGTTTACAGGAAAACAGTAAACATTCTTAGACATTTAACAACTATTAACTGTTTAGAAACTGAGGTTGAAGTTTTGGCTCCACTGAAGTTACCAGCAGCTCTTTGAATCTTCACTGGAGCCAAAATGAAGATTTAAACTGCCTGGCAAACCCAACTGCATCTCTGGTGTTCCATGTCTGCAGAACAGAGTATGAACTAAACCACACCATGCTACAAATTCCAGGGAGAGAAGAGGGAAAGATGTAATGGATGAGTGAACCTGCTGCATGCTTTACCTTTCTTTGACAGCTTGGAGAGAGACGAGAGGAGATGGGGAACGGAATGACAAAGGAATATTGAATGGGAGAAATGTCTCATTCCGGTCAGCCTCAACCACCACAGATGCATGAGATACGTTCTCTGACAAATGGAATTGAAATAAAAAGTCATGAAACAGTGGCCTGGCAAAAAAAGTGGAACACTGAAATGAACTGAAAGTCACTAATTCATTAATGGATAACCTGCCCACCATATTTTCCTTTTTAAAGCTCAAGAATGTATGGACCCAGATTTCAAGGGGCGTTTTACTACTGACTTTGAACCTAGTAAGTCTGCTTTATTAATAATGCTTTTGCTCTGTATCAAGGCAAATAATGATCAACAACAGTATGAAAACTGTCTTCTAGAAGTAGACTTACACTCCATTTAGAGGACAAAATCTTGATTTAATCCACTGAGTTATTTATACATCTAGGAAAATTAATATCGTGCCATACATCAATTCACATTGCGAGATTTCCAAAATCTAAATCACATGTGACCAGAGAGACACATAAGCCATGATTAGGGTATAAATTACCCTCTTATTTAAATGGACTTAAAAATCTAAGTGAGCCCACAGCTCTCTGGCTTTTGATAAGAATCACAGGAAATACAGAATCACTGAATATTTCCTTTCCTATATCCCTAACAGTATCTACAATGTGTTTTGCTTAATCATTTCCCAGTACAGACACACACTGTATCTTTACATGGTGGCAACAAGAAAAAAGGGATCATTTTAAGACAGGATGACACTGCATTTTGCAACAGTCAGCAGTAACCACAGCACTGAGAGGAAATGATGCTGTGCTGTTACAGAAAACCTACCATCAGAATCCCTCTTGACAGTGCCTAAAGGTCACAACTGACTTTACAACTGGTTGTAAATAAGGCTGCGATCATTAAGTCCCCAGATGAGAAACCTAAAAACTTGTTACATCTTATGTCATTGTGATCAGGAAAACACTAAGTCCATTTCTTTCAAATACCAAATCAAGTACTCGTGCTTCAAGAAGCATCCAGAACGTCTCTACTTGGAAATAAAGAGCAGATTTGTCATTTCTTTTGGAACACACCAAACTTTTCTATCTTCTGACATTCAAAAATTAAGTCACCTGCATTCTGATTTTTAATGTGGGAAATGATACACTTCCAAGTCTCCTCACTTGTTTTTATGGTGATGTAGGTAAAGAGGCACATGTACATCTAAGTGCTACCAACAGCACATGGCTTAGTCAGCAGGACAATTCTACTGACAAGTAGGGGAATAAATAGCAATTTCTGCACTCTCCTTACCCACTGTGGTTTTCTCCAAAGCATCCAAATTCTCTCCATCCTCAGCTGGCAATTACTCCTTGCAAAAGCTAAAAAGTAGTTTTATTGGAAAGCTTTTCTACCATACCTAGAACTAAGACAGCTCCTCATCATCCCACGTTTCTGCATCCACTCCCAATCCCAACCAGGGCAGAGAACAAGACCCATTACAGCCTCACTCTAGCTTAAGTCCAGTGACAGACATTTGTCAGGAAATAAAAAAGCTCTCTGGATGGGCTAAAAGTTTGTTATTCACAGTTCTAGTTTACATGTAAGAGATGATCCCATGAAGAGAGGAAACCCGGCAAGAAAGTTAAGAACACTTAGCAGAATCCTTCTGCTTTCTTTAAAGAAATATAAGCAAGAATCCAGATTAAGAAATTCTTTTTTGAAAAAAATATCACAAAAGGATATTGGCAGCAAACAAATCTTGTTTGTAGTTCAGTTGACACTGGCATAGACAGCTGAAGGAATCTTAGCATTAATGTGGAGGGGGAGAAGTTGGAGTGCAGTCCTGGCTTGATAAAAGTTTTTGCTTTGTTTCTCTGGGTTTTGTTTGCTTTTCAGGCAGGATTTCTGTGGAGCCAGCTTTCCAAACCAATTTTTAAGGAAGGATTTTGACTGGAAGGTGGGGTGACTGTTTCAATTGATCAAATTACAGGTATTAACAATGCATAACTTGATGGTGGAAAATAAGAGCACAGAGCCAATCCAGTTGAATTCTTGTAGAATAAACAAACACATTCAACAAACATATTTTCATTAAGAAACATTACCAAGTTCTAGCTGCTCATCTTCATGGTGTGCAGGAAATTCTTTAAGTCTCTCATCTTCTGAGAACGTTTGACTGTGGAGGGAACACGAGTCTTCATCTGACTGACTGCCCCTTCGACTGATAACACGGTATATTCCAGAGTCTAAGACACTGAAGCTTTCCTGCCAGACCAAGGAGAGGAGTTAACACATTGTGGGAGTTGTACTTCCTTTGTTAAACCTTGTTTGGAAGGTTTACTTCCAAAGTTGTACTTTGTTGAGTTCTGCAATGAACTCAACCAAGTATATCCACACAAAGAACTTCACAGCATTTCATAATTCACTGCCTGGAAAACTACAATTTAACATTTTAGCACATTCAGAACAGAAAAGGATGGAGATGCCAACAAGTATGCAGTTCAGTGAATTGAAAAAGATGTGTATGCTGCAACTGCTTTTAGGAAAGCAGCCTGAGGAACAACTGGTGTAACCAGTGCAAGGCAAAATCCACCTCAGCTTTAGTTCTGCAGCCAAGACTGTCGCTTCACCCCTTTGTAGCTGCATACCCAAGAATCCATATTCCTTCTGCTGGTCAGCCATGCCCAGCTAGCAGGACCAACATACATTATTTTGCTCATGGTCAGTCCACATAAATTGCTTTCCCACTGGCTAATGAAAAAAACTTGTCTACCACAACAAGATGGTATTTACATTACTTGGCTTTTTAAACTTTCCGTTTAAACATTGTTAAAGTGAAAGCAGGAGCTGATATTGCATTACCTATGAAATATTTCCCCTTTCTTGAAAAGCAGATATATGTTTATTAGAAATATGCTTTGATTTTTTTCCTTAGAGCTTTCTGCTTGAGCTTGTTAGAGTAAGGCAATTTTTAAATATGGCTAAGATAGTTCTGAGCACTCACTCATTTTCATCACATAAGACTAGAATTATAACCAAGACTATCTTTATTGAAGCATGTTAAGACACTAAATGGAGCTGTGGAAAAAAACCATCTTTGTATCAATCTTTGTCCATACCTCAAACATTAGACCTAAAATAATATGGGGAAAATGCAGAGGTCTGAGACCTTACAGAATGAAAGTAGTGGTGTTTCACACCTCTTCACCCCACCCAGTTTTAGAATGCAGCATCATGAGCTGTAGTAGACAGGGTAGAAATGAAAGCCTCATCTTCCAAGTGAGCAACGAGGTGACTTTAAGCCATAAAGACAAAACCTGCAAGTAACGTTTTTGGCACTACTAATACACGTACATGAGATGAAATACTGCTCCTTCTACTGCTGCATGCAGAATCTAGAGGTTCCAACTTTGAAATCAGTTCTTCCAGTTGCACAATGAGATCTTGCTGGGTTGAAACATCCAGCTGAGACTTCAAGTGCTCCAGCTTGTCTAGAGGCAAATTTTTTCTTGCCTAAAAGTAGCCAGTGAAACAGAAGCATTATTATTTCGAATGGACATGTGAAAAACAAAAGATACCATATATGCAGGACGATTTTTATCCTTAAAGTATAATGTTTAGGTGACTTTTTAAAAACTCCAACAAAATGAATCTCAGTAACCATGAAACTTAATGGAAGAGGGGGACAGGAAAACAGTGAAGTTCTATTGCACATTTACAGAGAGGTAATTTACTTACCCTGCAAGAAATAATTGAATTTTGGAAGAGACAAGAGACCCTGGCAGCAAGGGTCCAGAACCCTCTTCTCATCAGACGCTCTATGCAGCGATCGACCAGCAGCAGGGAGAGGTGCACAACTTTCCCATTTGTATGCAGACAGAACAACTCACTCTTGTGAACTGCCATGTCCTGAATATCTGCAAAACCAGACACACAGCAATACCTGAAGGACTGAAGTTGCTAATCAACATTCCTTTCTGTCTCTGAAAGAAGGTGAAACCATATTCCCACCTCACTGCAAATGAGTGCAAAGCATGAGGGGCATGGGGAAAACAAACACTGAGGAGTGCTGACCTAGCATCTAACCACTATAAAACGCAGTGTCAAAACTTTCCAGAGTTGCATTTCCAGAAAACATTAAAAAAATACACTAAATTACCAGTAAGTTTCCTTTTGCTCTGAGGGGAGACAAAAAATTAAAGCCTGATAACAATGACAAATACATAACTGTTCACTTTGAAACAGAAGGAAAATATTGAGTGGTAGAAAAACAACTTTGGCCTTCCAGCAGTTTTCAAACGCATTAATTATGTTGTATGCAAACACTCCACAAAAAAGGTATTGCAAACTTAACACCAAAATGGGGAGAAGGGGAAAGATTGACTGACAATTCTGCTTATAACCATACACACAGAACAATTTATGAGGGTTCACTCATCTCCCAAATAAATATATTCCCTGGATGCAATTTAGACAGGCTTTAGGAAAAAAACCCCAGGTTTAAAGTTTTCAGCAGCCAGATTATCCTTCACAGAATACCTGACAATGAGCCTGAGTAAAGAGAAAAGGATACTGCAGGTTGATCACCTGTATTTTAACTACTGTATTTTATGATTCATTCTACACCATGTTTTGTTTCTCAAGAAGCATGTCTTCAGATCTGTGGAAGGAAGGGCTGGCTGGAGGAGGCAGAGAGATAGTTAATATTCAAGCATATAATATTCAAGCACCTGACAGATGACAAGGGAAGTTTTTTGATAAATGTTCTGCAATCCAGCTGCAGAAATTGACCTTGAAAAGGCTCCATGTAAAGCAAGGACTTTAGGAATGACTAGTGCAACACACAATGTTACAAAGCAAAGTTTAAAGAACTTTAGTTTACCTTTAACTTCACTCCAGAGTAAGACTTGAACGCTTTGGGGAAGAAATATATAAATTCCTCTTTCTGTCCAGGTCACCACACAGTGCTCACTGCAAACAAAGCAGATATTAATGGAGCAACAGTCAATTATGGTAAAATAGGTAGAATTTAAAAAATTGTAAAATATGCAGGGATGGTATTGGCTTAAGTATAGCAAGTGAGATGTGAGACAGGTATTTAACATGATAATTGGGAAATTCTTACACAAAAAGCTGAAGCTAGCAATATAAATTAGGAGAATCTATAATTTTTAAGCCTACTTTATCAACAGGAAGCTATACTGTCAAATACTCACGTCAAATACAGCAGCTTGGGGAAAGATAAAGATTGTGGAGAGCAGCTGGAACCAGTATAATGAGGATCCTGTCTGCAAAATAAAATTATTATCAATCACAAACATAACTATAATAACATCATTTTCTAAAATTCTTAATCCTGTAAATACATGGCTGGCTTAAATAAATATAGTCTCATGACAGCAGCACTCTTTGTGTTCACAGAGACAGAGCTGCAGAATCAAGGTTTTGGCATTTTTGATAACTGCTGGCTATACCTCTTAGAGGAGGCTGTACTAAGATGACAACTAGGATTAACATTTGATTGCAGGAGGGGTTTATTTAGTCTTCTCAGTATTAATGCACTTCTTTCCAGATCATCTGGAAGTCCAATAAAAAGCAACTTTATCACTGATAACACTCATGTTTCTACCTGAGAGTAACAACAGGGAGAGGAGGTGATGAGAGCAGCTGCTTGAACTGATGTGTGGTTTGCACTTCCCCATCAAAGTTC
>VZTN01019135.1:199378-210192 GCA_013400515.1 Erpornis zantholeuca | reverse complement strand
CGCCGGCGGCACCGCGTCCGGGGGCACCGGGCTTCGCCCCGGCGCTTGGCCCGGGTGCGGGCGGCAGACAAAGAGGTGCCCTGGCAGCGACTTCCCCGCCTGCTGCTGGTGGCCAGGCAGACCCCGCCGGGACCGTGCGGGTGTTCTCGGGCCCGTCTCTCCGCAGGCTGACATTCCTCCCGAAGCGTGGGTGATGCGGACCGGGGGAAGGCCGGGCTGGCCCCTCAGGATCGTGGATCCCCCCGCCGTGCCCGGGACAAACGTCACTGCTCGCATCTCTCCATTTAGCCGAGCTGTGACCCGCTGACAGACCCCTGCCGCCCTTCGGTGTGCTGCTCTACCCGCTCCCGGACCTGGCAGCGTCCCTGTGCCGCTGCGGGTCAGGCTGGGCCATTGGCACAGATATTCCATGATTCTGCTGTTGCCTGCAGGCAGCGGAAGCCTACCAGCAGCAAGGCCTGCATTGATCTGTCAGAGCTCGCCTGCCAGCCCGTGCCCACCCAGGCCAAGTCAGGATTATTGAAATGTGTAAACGTTTCCTTTATTTCTGCTCAGAACTCGACAAAACCATGTGGGAAAAGACTGGAATGAAATGCTGGTAATGGAGCGTGTTCAGAGCAGGTGTTGTAAGGAACAGAGATAAGAGGTACCTGGTCTTAAAAGTGGTTAGGAAGATTCACAGCAATGCAGGAAGGATAGCTGTTGGAATTTGATGGTATTTCCAAAAGCTGTGTTTGCTCCCACAGAGCTGGGAGGGGAGGCCTTATAAGTGGATAAGCACACAGAACATTTTTTTTGGTCTGTGCCAGCACTGAAGCTTCCTGATAGACCTTGCTCATTGTAAACTGCAGCTGAAGTTAACATCCCCAAGACAGGCTTGATGACAAGTTGTACCTCATGGTTAGGGCTTCTGGTTGATCCGAGTGCTTTTAGAACTGTTGACCAAGCTCTGCTGATGGGGAATTTAAAATAAACTATCTGACCTTCCTATTCTGGAAGATACCTGAACCAGCAGCTGAAGAACTCTAATTCTGCAGCAGATTAAAATTATCACTTAAAGCTGCATAATAACAGCATTTCTCTGTGTGCATGTGGCAGTTCTTCCCCCCCGGAGACACAGTGTCATCATCCACAGTACTAATTCCTGGAAACTTCAGCTGTTAAATGTAGAGGTGATGAGATTTGGGCAGGCACAAGTAGATCACTGATGGCTCTCACTCTGCTGCATTAGTAAGCCTTACATGTCCAAAAAAAAGCCCAAACTGAGCTATGTACTGTGTGTGCTTTGCTTAGCAAGGAGGTAGCCTTCCCTTTAGGAGACAGGGAAGGGAATCCTCAAGTAAAATTCATATTTTAGAATTTTTCCTGTACTTATTGTGACAAGAAGCCATTTTGTTTCCATTAGTGACAGACGGTAACCATCCTAAATCCCTATTATTAATAGGTTTTTTTATTCTTTCTCATATACTGTTCAAAATAGAGCTCAGGGTTTTCTCCATTTTGGGTAATGCTTACTGTGCTTGTGAGTTGTATCATCCCACTGCCACCGTAAATTACTGCAGGAAGAAAGAAGCACAGCAGTGACAGAAAGAAGAACAGCATGAGCCAGTGTGCTCACCCTCCCAGAAGGTGGAATGAGCCACTTGTGGGATAATTGAGCTCTCACAGATTGCACACTGCAGGGTACTAGAATGGCTCTGAAGGAGAAGTTGGTAGCTGCTGATCCTTTGCTTCTGTAGTTGAAAGACTGGGAGTAGGTAGGTGAAATGGCGTGGTAGAAAAGCAAAGCAACTGGCATCGGAATCAGTCTGACTGTGGAAGTGCTTTCCTTTTTCTTGCTGTTCTGTACAGGCTTAATGCCTTTGCATTCTGTGGCTTTGGCTCCACTGCATTGGGTAATAACGACCTTAAAGGACTATAAAGTAACAAAGGGAGAAAAACATCAAAATCCCTAATGTTGCACTCGGTGAGGATTCCAGTCCCAGAATCTGTGGCCAGCTGCCCTTTTCCAGTAAGGATAAGGTGCTGATGAGACTGCAGACCTGCAACAGGAAACTACATAAAATGGTTGTGTGAACAGCTCTGAAAGGGAATAATGCTGCTGGGAGACTGTAATGGATTATCCTAGGGAACAGTTCTGAAATCATGCCATGCAGTTTTCTTTGAGAAAAAAGTATTACCAAGGACGCTCTGAGTGTGGCACAGCATGTTCTAGTGACCGCTGCAGTGGTGCTGATGTGAAACTCCACATTCAGCTCAGCATGATTGAACTCTTTAGCAAAGCTTTGGATGGCTGAAATGGTGAAGGAGCGAAGTGTAAGTGCAGAGCCCTTTTGCCATTAAGTTTCTCCATCTAGTATTTTACTTAACTCATTTGCACAGGAGCCTGTAAGACTTCTGCTGAAGAGAATGCTATGCTACTGTCCAAATTGTCAGAATAAAATATCCTATCTTGCTGCTGGTTGGTGTTTTGTTGTTTCTTGTTTTTTTTAAAGGAAAAAGTAGGTAAATTGAAATGCTTAGAACTACCATTTTGTGATACCTACTAGGAGTGTGATAACTGGTGCAGGTTACAGTCTGAGGTTTGGCATGGGTCCCAGCAAATATTACAGGTATTCTAAAGCACATGAAACATCCATATTTGCATTGAAAAATACTATTTTGCATATCAGTCGTAAAGTTTATGATACACAAAATACAGCAATTGGACATACTAAATATTTTCAGCAAACTTAGCAAATATGTACATTTTTGATAAGTGTACAACAGTATGTTTGACACAGGGTAGTAATACTTGCCATATCCTTTATCTCTTGAAAAATTTAAGGCTGTAGGGTGAACCTGGAGAGAGGAATGATAGTGACTGCTGGGGAGAACAATGCAGCAAGTATCCAAAGGCGTGATGGTTTGAGACTGCTGACAGAATTGTCATTGTGCTGTAGTACATGTAACATTAGTTCCCCAGACTTAAAAGGAGAGGGACTAGCCAGGTGCACTCAAATGCACAAAACATTGTTCAAGCTGTGGGCTAAAGCCACCACGATAAGAACAGCCCAGTCTTGCTGGGCTACCTCATCTTTAGCGCGGTGAACTGAAAATGTGTCATTTTTCACATACCTTGTAGCCTTCGCTTTTCTGAAATGACTTAGCATCTGCCATTCCCACTGAAGAAGGTAATTGCTGCCAATACCAGAGGAGATCTGGAATTTGTCATTGCTTAGCTTCAATATTCTTCTGAACTTGAAAAACCAGTAAAGGAACAGTAAAACAGGAAAATTTTGTTATCAGTTTAAATATAAGATTTTTGTGTCTTACTGGAGCGAAAGCAGTATCAGCAATCAGAATTATTTAGGTAACTGGAAGTATTTAGTTTAAATAAATTTGCTGATTGTACTGAAAGAGAGAGGGGAGTGTGGTTATCCAAAATACTCCCCAAGTCATATAGGCATGAAAAAGTAAAAGTGGGCTGTAATACTTCAATATAGATAGGAAAGAGTTACAGCAAGAGTTACAGTGAAAGAGTTACAGCAAAAATAACTACAGCTAATCAGCTCAACTGTATGTTTTTAATAGCTCATTGTAGCCACAATGGCAACGTCATCTGAAGAAGTGTTGCTGATAGTGAAGAAGGTGCGTCAGAAGAAGCAGGATGGAGCTCTATACCTGATGGCTGAACGCATTGCATGGGCACCTGAGGGCAAGGACCGCTTCACTGTCAGCCACATGTATGCAGACATCAAATGTGAGTGCACACTGCTCCTGCTGCAGTCAGCAGTATTGCCCTGGATATGTAAATACAATACAAAGCTCACCTGCCATAGAATACTGGGTATAGCTAAGTGAGGAAGGTTGCAAAGGTCTGGAGCACTGGGCCAGGCTACTCTGTAGCAGCAGAGATCAGGACTGTGGTGAAGTATCGCCAGCTTAAGGATGCTACCACAGAACTTCTGTAGTCTTCAGATGTTTAACTTGCACTGCATTTACTATTAACTTTGATAAACTTCTGCAATAAATTGAACAGAAAAATAATCTGTGCCATATGCTTGTAGAGGGAAGGGTGGGAGGAGGATCGAGGAAGTGTATAGGATTTTCAGTCTAACACATAAACTATCTGGCGTGTCATCTGTTTAAGTCAGTATCTAAAGCTGTTTCGATTTTTGTATAAAATGAACTCTGTTTTATTTTCATCCAACAGACCATAGCTTCAGAAGTGTCAGCTTCTGTAGTTTGGCCTAGCTGGTAACATTCCGAATAAGCGTTTGCTGTTGCAACAGCAGAGTACTTGCAAGTCAAAACTAAACAGTAAATGTCTATAGCATGCTGCCTTTCTGGCTCAAATTAGTGCTTGTATTTCATGTGCTGTAATGCCAAAGAAGGAATAAAAAGTAAGTTGTGTACGTCACTTGGTAATGGTTTAGTGATTATTGCTGTTTAAAGTCACAAGCACTGTAGCATGATCAAAAGTGTATGATGAATCAGAACTACGATGCTCTTTTCTTAAATATGAATGTGATAAGTTTAAAAAGCCCTGCTCACCTGTAATAACTAACTCTATGAAGGTTTTATTTAGCTATTAACTTACACTTAAGCAGCTTGTATTTTAAATATGTACATATATAGGCATTGAAGTATTTTTAACTTAGATGAAAAATGCACTTTTTGTCATCTGCAATAAAAGAAGGCTGAGATGTATCTGTAAATTTGTAATAGAGAAGGTGATTTAATGTTGACATCTGGTTCCTGTCTCCCACTTGCACTGGAGAAAGGGCTGATATTAAAAGTTAGGTTAATGCCATTAGCATATACTGCTGAAGTCAGTAAAGCACAACAAGCATAGCTGTCCCAGCTTCTGCTCCCGCTGGTTATGAGGGTGGAAGCAGGAATTAGGTTTTTCTTATGAGTCATGAGGGTGTAGTAGTAGCTTGGAGGCACTGGTGGTTGACTTGGGGAGCAGTAGTGGCTAACTGCACTTAGGTCACCACTGGAAACTGGGATCCAGATGTGCTGTTACCCACCCTTCCCCTGCTTTCCTACCACTGTCCTTCCATGGGAGCTGGGCCAGCTGGAAGAACAAAAGGGGGTGCTTTTCAGTGGATCACCTCCTTGGTTCAGCTTGCTGCACAAACACTAGCAATCATACAAGAAATGCAGCAGAAAGAATTAGAAAGGGGGAATGAGGTCACCTTTCAGCAGCAGCCTGGATTGCTTCCAGGTTAAAATGTCCAGGTGATGACAACCTCATTTGCAGCAGTTTTCTAATGGATGCTGTGGGGAATGCAGAGATGAATCAGGACTCCTGGGCAGGAGCTGAAGGATATTGAGCAACAGGCTGCTACTGTCTGTCTTACATTTTAGAGTGAATAAGGTGCAGGTTCAAACTAATTCAGGAGGAAGACTGACTGTTCCACTTTCATGGCTGCAATTCACACATGGAATAATGGTATTTAATTGGATGATGAGGATAACTGCTTATAAGCAAATACTCTAGGGAAGACAGTTTCTTGTATAAGCTTACTGTCTGTCTCTTTGCAATCTAGGCCAGAAAATCAGTCCAGAAGGTAAAGCTAAAATTCAGCTGCAGCTGGTATTGCATGCAGGGGACACAACCAACTTCCACTTCTCCAATGAAAGCACAGCAGTGAAGGAGCGAGATGCGGTCAAGGATCTTCTTCAACAACTGTTGCCCAAGTTCAAAAGGAAAGCTAATAAAGAACTTGAGGAGAAGAACAGGTAAAAGGAAAGGAGCCTTAAAGTTCATTGGTTTTTTTTTCTTCTATTTTTTAGCTAACTATTGTGTATTTCTGTAAACAGTTGTTATTTCAATATCAGGAATGATACAGCATTTGTTTCCCCAGTAAAAATCTCCCTGCTCTCAGTTTCAAGGCAGTTCCATGAGACTTGCATAACTGTCACATGTTGAGACTACACTTGTGTGCTTAGTGACACGTTCTTGAGGTGTAAAGGCAGCCAGTCTGGCTGCCACCCGGTCTTCCTTATCCATAGCTATGAGAAGAGAGCACCCAACTGGCAGTCTGTCTCTTTAGTCTTCTTAAATATATATGTATCAGTTAGAAAAGCTGCTGGGAAGATTTTTTTTTCCAGAAATTTTGTGTAGCCTGGTGATTTTCTTTTTCCTCCCCATAGAACCTCTTTCCCCTCAAATCAAGACTACTAAATTATTAGGTATTTTCACGCATCTCGCTTGAGATGCTGCAGTTTGTTACTTGGCATACAGGATGTTTACTCTAAGAAATATTTTGAGAAGATGTTAAGGACCTAAGTCCTTTTCCCAAATAGGCTCTTGAGTTACATTTCCGTTCCTTTAAAATGTTTGTGTTAAACCACTCCCTGTGGCCACAGAGCTCCCTTCTCTGCATCTCCCCCAGTGAGTTTCATTTCATTCTAGTGTCTGCTGTGAATCCTGTGTCTACTGGCTTCCATTTCCAAAGACTGTTCTAGCTTTGAACATAGCTAAATTAAAGCTACATTTTTCAAAACCTGAGAGCGTTGCCTCATGGGACAGACTGAATCTTAACAAGGAGATTTCCCAGCAGAAGGGCAAGAGCCCCTGTGCTGGAGCTGTGACACAATGAGGATTAACTGGGTCCAGTACTGCAGCAACCACTAGGGTCTGCAGCAGTGCAGCCTGCTTTGGCATTGTTCCCATACTCATTTCTTTATGCTATGTGCTTTATTTTTGATAGTATTGATGCTGAGAACATGGGCAGCCTTAGCTCTGAATCTTTGCCTCTTTAAATGGAGTTTTACAGCATCACATCATGCAGTATCAGGAGCTTTTCTAGTTACTGAAAAGCCAGAATCTCTACACATACTCAGCCATAGAAGTCCCAGTCTAGTAATGGGGTTTCATTAGCTTAATTGCAACAGATAAGGCAAAAAAGATTCAGCCTGTTCTGGAAGGGTACAACATCCAGAGTCCCTACAGCACTTCCTCCATTTGTTGATATATGGGAGTTGGGTACGTACCAAAATTCCAAGCCTTAATGAAATAACCAGAATAACAGACTGCTTTCTGCTGCACTAATTTGTGAGAATTGCCACTAATCCATACTTGTGACAATAAGAGAAACTGGAGAAACTCCGGTGGTTAAAACATAATAGGGATATCCTGCCACAAAGCTTTCATTTCCACCTCATCCCGCTTCATCCTTAGAGCAGTTAAAGACTTTCATTTTGTCCAGATTGCAGTTCATATATGTTCTTCCCTACACCATGTACTATGTGTCCATAAGACTCCTGATTTTTTTGTTTGCAATTGATCGAGACCCTGAGGTACATGCTAAAGATTGCTGGGGTTACTGGCAGATTGTGATCACACATGCACATTTCCCTGAAAATAGCCCCATGGGTTTCTAATAAGGTACACAGCTGTAAAAACAGCTGTTTAAACATGAGTGAGGATTCAGGTGCATAGTCTTCGCATTTTGGGTAGTAAGGGTGATAACTTCTGTAAACATTTCTCCCTGGTGGAAGTAGTGACACGGAATGTGTCTCACGCTTGTGCTGTGATTAAATGATGAAGATCCTACTGTCACCACAGACACATAAATCTCAGGGTAATGTATTTTAAGGGATCTTATCCCATAGATATTTTGTGATCTATACTCTTGCACTAGAATTGAAATCTGTAGCTACTGAATTTTAAGATCTTAAACCAAAAATTGGACAGTGCTGAAATCTTTTTTCTCCCCCCATCATATTTTGTTATGGAACAGCAAGAAAATTCGTTGTGCTTTTACAGTTCAGGAGATTCCAGTTCTGGTGTACGAAGACACAAAAGCACCACAGAATATTTTGGGACAAGACATGAATCCCACATTAACTTTTTCTTAGACATTACTGTTTTCTAACATTCAGTGTTAACATCCATGTCTTAAGTCTTTTCAGACAAACAGTGCTATTGACATTGGTTGTTTACACAGTCTTGTTAAGAAATGCACAGCATTTTGAAAGAAAAGTTGGTTTCTGTTCCTTTTGTGAACTCGTGTTAGTTGTAGAAATACTAGTGATTTATTCTGCAGTGTTTCAATTCTATTCAATACATTCTTTTACCAGAATGCTGCAAGAAGATCCTGTTTTGTTTCAGCTCTATAAAGACCTTGTTGTGAGCCAAGTAATCAGTGCTGAAGAATTCTGGGCCAACCGTTTAAGCCTGAATGCAGGGGATAATTCTGCAGCACCTAGTAAGCAGGATGTGGGCATCTCTGCAGCATTCCTGGTACGTTGAACCTCTAACTTACAGGATTTTAGAGCAAACAAATTGGGGAAAGTGACAGTTATGCTCATGCACTTTATTCCTATATACATGAGTGTTGTACTTTCTGGGTCCCTCAACATCTCTCTGCTATTCCAAGTGTAAAGGAGAAAAAAAAAGTTTCCTGCTAATCTGCAACCTCAAAGTTTTGTCAGTTTAAGATGCCCAATTTGAACTTGAAATTGCTGGTAGGCAGGTGATGTTTGTACTGCTGCTCTGCCTCTCGTGAAACGAGTGATTTGAATATATGGTGACTAGATTATACTGTATTAGTTTAATAAATTAAAGAGCATATCTGTGGCAGCATTGACATGCATAAATGAACCCTTCCACCTAAGGTTTTTATTTCCTTCCCAGTTTTTTTAACTAATACATGCTTTCAGCTACTTGAAGAACAACTTCTGTATCTGAAACCTCATTTTCTCTCACTTTCAGTTATTTTACCCATTTGTAGAAACCATGCTTCAGTAATTTCAGTGCAGTCTAAAAGCTATGTAGGTACAACTTCAGATTCCTCGCACAGAGACATTTCTACTTCTGCAACAAAATTCATAGATAGGACTCTAGATGGAATCCCACTTCCTCCTTTGTAATGACTGTGCACACAGTGGGTTTGGGAGAGAAAGAGAAGGTAGGAATTGTTTTAATTTAGCTCCTGTAAAACTGCTTGTTTTTTCCCTCCCTTGGAAATACTTGAATCAGTTGCCAGACAAATTTGATTGCTGATTTCCTGTCTCCCATTATTCCTACAGCTTAATATTAAAAAAAGAAATCACAATGAAGAGTAAACCCACCAAACCTTCAAAACTGAAGCGTTCTTAAAATAACTGGTTATGTTTGTGTCCTCTGCATTTGTGAAGAAGAAACCTTCAGATATTTGTGTGTTCTAATTCAAGTTAAACCCGACTGGCTCTGCTGAAAATTAGTGTTTCCCTAGGAAGAAGATGGTACAAAAGCTAGACTTGAGGTACACAGGAAAAGGAGGAAAAGGCAGCAGCAGCCTATGCAATCATGTATTTTTTCCTGTTTCTGAGAGCTGGACAGAGCACTCGCCTCCTCTAGAGCTTCCTAAAGAGATCAGTGAGATTTAAGTTCAAAGTTCTTCTAAGGCTAACACTCAGGCTTTAAATTCAATGTTACTTATCAGTCATACTAAGATGTTTTTAGTGTATAAGGGAATAAGGTCTAAAAGCCATAAATCCTTTTCTGTCACTTCATTACAGCCAGTTATTCACTAGCTGAATTGTTGAGTGAACAATAAAACATGAGGTATATACATTACACTTACCTGTTTTTACTTTGACACAAGGATAAGCATAAATTAATTCAGCATAAGTAAATTAAGCATATCTTGTTTTGACCAATGGAGTGCTCCTTGCTTTCTAAAGCCTGCAATCTGCTTGTTGAGTTGTCCCTTAAAAATGGCAAGTATAATAAAGTAATTCATGTTTGCTCTTTCATTTCTCATTCTAAAATACTTATGTATGATCAAATATGCTATGGATTACTGGAGGAAGAAGATTATTTTACTTGCAGCAGACCTTGCTTGCAAGATGCCAGTTCTTTTCCTTCTCCAGTTAGAGAAGGCAACCAGACATGACTGTTCTTTCCCCTGTGTGCTTTTCCTTAGGCTGATGTACGGCCTCAGACAGATGGCTGCAACGGCCTGAGGTACAACTTGACTTCGGATATTATTGAATCCATATTTCGGACATACCCTGCAGGTAAGAGCAGTGTTTTACACATCAAACACACCCATTTAAGATTGGTCTTTTTGCTATCTTACTGTGGAAAGACTAAAATGTTAGTCTGAGCCTAGAAGTATAAGGGACCATTTTCTTCTGAATAATTTTCCCTGCCTCCTTGGGATGGAAAGAAGCATATTCATATGTTTCATTAAAACATAAAAACATGATTTTGAAATGAAAACTTGATTTCATTAAATTAAAACATTTTAACTTGTGTTGACTTTTTGTTTTTTAAATTGTGAGGAAATGTTTGATTCCTGTGATATTCTCATACTGAGTGTTTCAATTAATTGTTATTTTTCATGAAATCACCTTTGGGAGGAAAAGAACCTCCATCATTTCCATCATTTTCCCCTGCACTATGATGAACATTGACACTGATCCATTTTGTCGCCTAGTGTGGGGGCAGTTCCAGAGTGTTCAGGTCACTGTTAATGCACTTTTCAGAGCTTCACAGGCATAAAAGAGTACCTGGTTGCTCATGCTTAATACTGCAGTCCCTTCCATTTAACGGGCATGAATGGAGGCAGCCAGAAATCAAGGAAACATTGACATAAAATACCATGTTTGTAATCATTCTGGGTTTCATTCACAGTAAAAATGAAATACGCAGAGAATGTTCCACATAACATGACCGAGAGGGAATTCTGGACACGATTTTTTCAGTCTCATTATTTTCATCGGGACAGGCTCAATACAGGCTCAAAAGACCTCTTTGCAGAATGTGCCAAACTCGATGAGAAAGGTAAGCTGGTTGTTTCTGAAAGCTACAGATGGTCATGGAAAGTTAG
>VZTN01019135.1:144608-198793 GCA_013400515.1 Erpornis zantholeuca | reverse complement strand
AAAATTAGAAGAATTACAATTGAGGCTTCCCACTTCCTGCTAATATAAGTGCATCTCAATTTATTTTTTTTAATCAGTGTTCAGTGATGTGTAGAAGTTGGTGAAAACTGGGTTAATTAGTAGGAAGATGTTTTAGAGTAACTTCCCACATTTATTGCTTATTTTAAATGGAACTTTAAAAAGGGTTTAAAGTTTTAGTCCTAGTGTTGTTTGGGCCTGTGCAGAACCTTTGTCTTTTAAAGATTAAATATAACCTGATAATCCCATAATTATTCTATTTGTTTAGATACAGTTTTTCATGGTCTTTTTTCTTTGTTTCATACAGGGTTAAAAGCAATGGTGTCTCAAGGAGTGAAAAACCCCCTGATAGATTTAACAGCTTTGGAGGATAAAACATTAGATGAAGTAAGTACTTGGGGAAAAAAACAGAAAAACAAACAAAAAATCCAAAAGAAAACCATACCCCTTCCTTAGTTTCATTTAAGGATTAAGCAGATCCTTCTTTTAAATGCTACAAATGCTCATTTTAAAACAAATCCCTCACTAGGCAGTTGCAGTGGTTGGGTATTCAACCTTGCTACTGTTGTGTGTGTGTAGGGAAATGGAGACTGTGCCCAGGGACTTGTGTGCCTCACAGCTACCTTGGTGTGCAGGGTGTAAATGCAGGACTTCCCTTTTCTAAAGAATTACTCTTTCATTTGGCTTTTTTTGTCTAAAGTGAACTCTTTGGTTTTTTCCTACCTTTTAGGCTCCATACAGAAGAGTAGCACAAAACAGGAAAAAGTCTTTGATTTGTTCTTATTTGGAACATTGCTGTTTAATTTAACCTAACTGAAGGACACTTCACACAGTTTTCTTTTTTAGTTTTGAATACCTTTCTTTGCTAAAATTATGACTAACTTGAACTATTACCTGCCTCCAAGTACAAGTTAAAACAATTGATCCAATGGTGTACCATGATGTGAAGTAACGTAGAGATGTGTTTTTCTGCAGTTGATTTAACTGAAACTATTTAATTGTCATTAATTATGAAGCTGCATTCCTAAGTTTTTTGGTGGGTTTTTTTGGGGGGTTTCTTTTTTCAATTTCTTTCTGTGGGAGTTGTTCAAAGCTAGCAGTCTGAAACTGGACACACCTAGGATAGGTGTGTTTGAAGTGCTCTGCAAACTGCCCTGGTTTGCTTTTGAGGCTGGTTAACAGCAAGCATGAAACTGCCCATGGGGTAAAGTAAGTTGCCTTCAGCCACCTGGCAAGTGGGGAACTCTGCCAACATTAAGGCTTGAGGTTTTTTGAATTTTCTAGTGGTATCCCATCCTCCTGACAGGTGTCATTTAGCCTGTGGGCTGCTGGTGTCCCAGCAGCCAGATTTTAAAAAGAGGTCAGTAAAACAACTGCTACCTTTTCTTTGCCATCAATGCCTGTGTTTTGTACAGGTGGTCCTTAGGGTTTTTTTAAGCTAATTCTGTTTTTACCTATAATGTGGTCTTCAAAAATTACCTATTTAAGACTTGCTACCTTCTCTCTGACACCTCTAAATTGCCAAGTGTTAGCAGGATAAAATAGTGACTGGAGCTTTTTCAAAGGTCATAAGGTGATGGTGGGGCAAGGGTAGGAAAACGATGCTCTGGATGATGATGCAGGGAAGGTGGCTTCCTGACTGAAGGGAAAACAGAATTGTCCTGCTACTCTGTGGGCAGGAGGGAATTAATGTATTTTGCTTTGTAGGGCTATGGGGTTGCTTCTGTGGCCTCTACATCAAATGCCTCGAAGTCTGCTAGAGAAAGTAGCAATGCTGCCATCATAAAACGCTTTAATCATCACAGTGCCATGGTCCTTGCAGCTGGCCTCAGGAAACAGTAAGTTTCAGTGTTCTGTAAAAGCTTTTCTGTAATAAATTTTAAGGAATTTCCAAAACAAAAACAGATTTTCAGTTATTCATCCAACCTTTTCATTTTTTATGAATGAATTAGTTTGCTCTAGAAATGAAAATACTTCTAGGTTCCATTTTACTTTATAGAAGTTTTTCAGTGCTGTTTGAAATGATGACTTACTTTCAGCTGAGTTGTCATATAAAGCAGATTTAAAAGGAAAGAATGTTTCTGCCTTAGACCTGTAGCCCTGGTGAAGGCTGCAGAAGTAGTGTTCTGTGTGGAGGTGAAGTCTGATGCAGGGAGTTGCTATTTCCTGGCTTTCAGGAGAGCAGGTCTGGCTGGGGCAACCTACAGTGTGGCATAGGTGGATCAGATGGAAGACTCCTCAGGTGTGGTACTCTGCCCCTGACCAAAACCACCTATAGGTCATCTGTTCTACAACTGCTTTGTGGTCAACCAGCAAAGATTACTGCTCTACCCAAATCCTACAGACCTTAACTGGGAGAGATCTTAGTTAATACTTCCCACTCTTTAGCTGGGCTCCCTCTCATTGTTCTTCTGTTTTGCACAAATTGAACACTGCACCTTAAACAATCTCTCCTGGGCAATGTGTGTTTCTATTTCTCAGTTCAGAAAGGGACAAGAGGATAGCTCTCCTGGAACAATTGTGTTTCAGGGCTCCCACAACTCTGCTAATATCTGGTTGCATAACTGTGTGTACAAAGTGTTTCTACTTTAGCCATGGTTTTGCTGTGTCCCACGTGCAATGTTGGCATGCTGCTATTTCTGAAGAGAAGGACAAGCACCTTCCCCTGCTGTTGAATTTCCCCTGTGACAAACAGGGTTAACGTGAGGAGTTGGTTCCTTCTGTCTACATCAACTGCTAGAAACTAAGACACAAGGGGAAAAAAGTATGTGAACATGCATATCAAGTCTTTGAAACAGATGTATTTACTTTGTCTCTAGCTTGTATCTTAAGTTTCCTGTGAGGTGAATTCTTAATGCTGTTTCTCTATTTTAAGAGAAGCACAAAATGACCATTACAGTGAGACCAGCAGTACGGATGGAAACTCCAGGGATTCAGATTTCTTTCAGCCACCACTGAAAAAGGTATAAAGTTAGCTGATGTGATTCTAATTGAATGGAACTAGAAGCTCTGTCTCAAAAAATTGCTGAAAGTTCCTTTCTTGTTTTATGACACATCTGAAGTGAGAGTTTTTTAGCCTTGTTTAGAAGTATATAGAATAACAAGCTGACAGTCTATAAGAAGCCATATAGTTAGTAAAAATAAATAGATTACACATTGAAATGTTGTGCTGTTTATCTCTTCAGTAGTGCCCAATGAAAGTAAAAAATTCCAAGATGCTTCAGATTGGACCCAGAAATCTGGTTCTTTCCATTTGCTACCATTCTATTTTTGGCCCCCTTCCTTTTGTTTTTCTTTCAAATGCCTGAAAACTTCTAAAGAACATCCATCAGAAAAGGATATTGGTGTTCAAGCACCAATATTGACCTGTCAAGTGTGTTGTTTGTAGAGGGGATGATGAAACTGGCACGTGACAGCCTTAATCTTGGTCATAAGCTGAAGTGTGGTTGGACTGCAAGTCTAGTGATACTCAGTGCAATGAAATACAGGGCAACAGCCTGGTCTAGACTAACCAGAGCAGCTCACTAAGTGGAAGAGAGTACTGTAATTGTTATAAAACTGAATTGAATACTCTTCCTGGAGTTGACAGCCTAAACAGAAAATGTCAGAGGGACTCAAAACTTTACTGTATTGTGAGAAAACCGTGTAGAATACATGTGTTGTTAAATGTTGGAGTAGTCTGACTTTTCCCAAAAGATGCAAATTTTACTGAGCAGAAAATGATACAGCAAGACTAAAAGAAATGTGATGAAAAAGGGGGTGAAAGAGTAGCAGGAGAATAGGAGACTTCAAAAATAGTTTTGACATTGTACAAAGTCTGGTATCACTGTGCTGTTACCTCTCACTGCTGATTTGCCACAGCTCTGCTGTCACCAGGTACCTTGGGGTAATTACTTCTGTTTTAGTCTTAAGACTCTTGTACACCAGCTATTAAATCATTACTATTTCTGCTTATCTGGAGTTAGATGGACATAAATACAGAGCACAAGTGATTATTCATGTACAGGGGAACACTTTTTGGAAGTGGCAGGGACTGCCAAGTTTTAGCCAGAATCTGGAGAAAAAGTGATGGTGCCAAGACTTCCAAATGGCACATCCTAAACAACACTGGGCATCACTCCCTCTGGAGGGTGGGCATGAGTCACTCCATACCTGGGTTTTCTTTAAGGTTTTAGTAACCCTTCAGCTCAAACTCGGTGAACCAGAAGAAAGCATTGGATGTATGGAATTGTGCCTTCATTAGTAATGCATATCATTATTTGGCTCATTTTAGGTAAAACTGCAGGAGGCCATTGAATATGAAGATTTATCAAAGAATAATAGCGTTAAAACTATTGCACTAAACTTAAAGAAGTCTGATAGGTAAGTTAAAATATGCACAGCTCTTTCAGCAGAGCCACTTTATCAGGGGTTTCATCACAGCCCACACAGGACCAGCTGATTTAGCCCCTACTGTGCCACACTTAGATTTGTTACAACTAAGTTTCAAAATCTAATATGACCTTTTATATAAACCAATTTCCAAGTGATTCCCTCTTAAATTTGTGGTTTTATTTCTCAGCATGGTTGGGGTAGGAAGGGACATCTGGAGATCATGTAGTCCATGAGTCCCCGTTAAACTCCATCTGCTTTTTCAGAGACCTGAGTCTCTGTAAGCTGACTTGAATGACCTTCATGTGTAATTTCTGTGAAAGCCTGACAGACCTCTGTTCACAGTTCAGCACTTCATTGCAGCTCTCGGTGGAAAAAACATGTTATATATGAAAATATATACAATTCCCAGGAAAAATCCACTCCCAGGCAAAAAAGTGAAATTGGGATAGTTTGGACTGCTCACTGGTTTAGGATTTTTCTAGTAGTAGTCCTCTAGTTTTCTAGATTTCTGAGTTCAAGAACCATAGCTGTAACTTCAGAAAAGGAGCAATACTACCAGAAAGAGAACAGTTCCACATACGCACCTAACTTCATTTACCTTAGTTTCAGTTGAAAATTATGTGAACTGCTCCATTTTAGTGATATTTCCAGAATTTGGTGGCTGGGGTAGCTTTTCATTGGCAAAATAATGATCACAGATTCAGCAACAGAAGCTCTTATTTTGCTACCATACCATTCCTAAGCCAACCTCTTCCCATGTGGCAATATATTGTACTCTGCCAATAAATAAATTAGTGTCAACAGTTGCAAAGCATCTAAAATTAGAAATATTTGAAGAACTGTCCAGGAGTTTGCTCTGTTGCTTTACCAACACTCTTATTAGTAACACTTTTCCCTTTTCTCACTTCACAGGTATTACCATGGTCCAACTCCAATTCAATCACAGCAATATGCAACCAGTCAGGATATAATTAACTCATTTCATAGTATTAGACAAGAAATGGAAGCATATGTACCCAAACTAACTCAGGTATGGAAGAATATTTTAAAAATACCCCTCTTGATCTTAGCTTAGCATCTTGCTTTCTGTACAGTTTTGTGTCTCATGTCTACTGGAGTTTCAATTTCTCATGGTAAATTATTGTGATTTCTGTTAACTGATTTATTTACAGGTTTAGGTGATACCTTTTGAGCTGTTATGTTTAAAATCTACACAATAGGAAGCTGAGCCGATGCTCAGTTATATTCTTCTGTTCCTGCTTTCTTTTGAGGAAATGGCAAAGGTATAAGGTAGTAAAGCAGGACAGTCATGCACAGGCCAGTGTACTGATTCCAGCCTCAGAAGTTTAGGAGCTTACAGTGAGCAGGTTTTTAACTGAACAGGTCTTTTGGTCCTAAATGCACTTGGACTGTCAGTCTGCTGTGGGCTGCACAGCCAGCTCTGTGCTGGCACCTGGAGGGCAGCAGAGCCCTGTGGCCAATCTCCCCAGCCAGTATCTGAACATCTCTGTTTGTAAACCTAGTTTGGCCCTAAGTGAAAGCAGCCACAACTCTGCTACACTTCTGCATAGCAATGCTTTTGTCTTACTTCAGAGTAAGTGCACAGCCAGCTCAATGTCTAGGTAAAGAAAACAGTTGTTTTTCCATAATTATTGTTTCCACTGCAAACAAGCTATAGCATTTAAAGGCACTCTGACTAATTCTGGAGAAGAGCAGAACCTGAATTCTCATGTATCTGTTCTACTAATCTTATTTTAAGAATAATTTATTGGAAAAATGACCTGAAATACTTGTTCCCTTTCTTTCCAGGTTCTTTCAAGTGGTGATGCTGCCAGCACTATTGCAGTCCTGTCACCTGGAGGAGCACTTATGCAGGGTGGAACACAGCAAGCCATAAACCGTAAGAATTTCAGATGTCTAATGCTTTAGTTGTGTCTTGTTGCATTGCACAGCACTAGCTGGCTTGCTGTTTCATCTCTCCCTTAGAATATGTTACAGTGATACAGGAAATTTTGGAAACATGTAGCTGGACTAGTTCTGGGTTACAGCAACAAAAGAAAAGCAACACCCCAGCCACACCATGGGGGTGGTAATGGCTACACCGGTGCTGAGGCAAGTGAACGAGAGAACATTTCACACAGCAAGTAATGAAGGAAACACCTGATGGATACTAAATTGTCTTACAGATACTAGATTTTACTTGTTTGGCATTTCTTATTTTTTTTTTCTGGATTGTAGAAAATACATACTCTGTGAAAACTCTAAGGAAGCAAGGCCTAGATAATTGTCTGAAACTAAGTTTTTTGCAGCTTGCATTTAAGATTCACAGCTTGCTGTGAAAAAAAGAAATTTCCTTGTAGACTGCAAGGGCAGATCAGACAGCCTCTCCTTCTCACACCTGCATTCAACCACCCTGTCATCATATTGCTGCCACTTTGAGTTCCTGTCTCTTTAGTCTCACAGCAGATGAATCCCTGTTCTCAGGATTTGCAAGTTTTCCACTTCACGTCTTTGAGTCTGACCACCACTTTTTTTTTTAACAATATCATCCTGAAATTTGATATTCACTGTTCAGTTCAAGTACATCCTCAGTGACTACTTGCACTTTTGTTTGGGTTTTTACAGTTATGGCTCTTTCCTTGTTCTAGAACCTATCACCCTTTCTTCTTTAAGAGAACCTGGGACGCAGTTCATTTTTCCTGTCTGGATTTTTCATCTTCCACATGCAGTAACCATATTTTCATTGCCAACATAAGATAGAGGGGAAAACTTGCAGTATCCAGAATTTTTAGCACTGTGTCGTGGGGACAACACGGTTGCTGGTGCCAGCAGCAGCATTGCCACTCTGTTAGAACAGAACAGTACAAACAACACTGCTTTTAATCTTGGATTGGGTTTTGTGTCCATTCTCTTCCTGGCATGGATCTCCCTAAATAATACATAAGCTTCCAAGTATAGAGCCATAAATAGCATCTGACCTGATCTAATAGCTGCTGACAGTCTTGATCTAATTGCTGCTGAGGTGGGAGGCACCTCAGTGTTCCCTCCCAGCCAGCCTTTCTGACACTGTAGTGGAAGTGTACATTGCTGACCCCCTTCATTAGCCTTAGTTCTCATTTTTCATATGATAGTTTGAGTGATGTGAAAAAACCCTTTGTCCTGTTGCAGAGATGGTGCCAAATGACATTCAGTCTGAACTTAAACACTTGTACGTGGCAGCAGGGGAACTGCTACGACACTTCTGGTCCTGCTTCCCTGTTAACACGCCATTCCTAGAAGAAAAGGTAAGGCAGAGCTTCCTCTTATGGGCCTGGTTATGATGTGGCCAGACCATGGTTTAGAATGGCTGTCATTACTGAAGTACAGAAGTAACACACATGTCAAATCAGTACAGCACTTATTCATCCCTAAAACTGCAGGTCACAAAATAACATAAAAACTTTTTTTTTTTTCCCAGCACTTCTGTTGGTGCTGTTAATTAAAATCATCCTTGCCCCTGCCTCGCTGTTAGCTCCCTTTAGGAGCAGTAGATGTAAGCCAGTTTCAAACAGAATGGTCAGCTCTGTTGAAGCTGTAGGGTTCTCATTCCACTTTAAAACACAAAAACTAAAGCCTCCTTTCCCTAGCTCCAAGAAATAACCTCTGCAGTGATGGTACAAGTGAGTTTTCCTTACTCTTCTATCCATTGCAAAAATCACTGTCATACCTTTCAGAACATACACTGCTTTTCAGAACTAAGTTGCCTTCAAGGACAGATCCTTGTCTACAGCCAGGTCTATGACTGTAACTACTTTTCTGTTGCTTTTGACCTCACATGGAAAACAAAAATTTGCATTCAGATACGTTTGTATGTCTGTTGCAAAATATGGCCTGAAAATCCACAGTCCTTGCTTGAAGCAAAAAAGCATTTTGTGATTATCTTTTATCTATTTATAGTGTTTATTAATGAAGTAATAATCAGAGTGGCACATTTCACTTTCAGTCATACTGCATTTATCTCAAAAATAAATACCCACCCAAGAAGTGTTGGAGACTGATATTTGAATAGCTTTCCTTCCTCAAACTACACATACTTGAAGTAGCCCCCAGAATTAGTTATAAGGTGTTCTGTTGGAGAGCAATTTGTTAAAGGAAATGAAACTTCTGTCTTACTATAATTCTTCAGTATTGTAATAGTGGTTTCTTTCTCTCTCAGGTTGTGAAAATGAGGAGCAACTTGGAAAGATTTCAGGTTACAAAGCTCTGCCCATTCCAAGAAAAGATTCGGAGACAATATTTAAGCACAAATGTAAGGGGAAAGTACTGTTTAATTATTTGGGTGCATATTAATAATTGCAGTCTTAACTATGAGAGGATGGTATCTTTGTTACTTCTTATCCTAGGGCATCTTAATTTTTTTGTTGACTAGGAAATGGTCAGAGGGACATTGGGTACACAGTTAAGCAGTCGTCTCTCCCTGTCCAACTTGCTGAGTGATGCCATCAACTGACAGGAACTATAAATTGAGTTTACCTGAGTGATAGAACAGAAAAGGGAAGTCATGTTTTGTTTTTCACTTCCACTGTGAAGTAGAACTTGAGCAACTTAAAAACTCTCCCCCCATGTCAGATTTGAAGTGGTCACAGACTAAATACCAGAACAGACAGCACACTGAGGTGTCACTTCCCCATGACTTTTCAGCTCAGCAACTCTCTGCACTGCTCCCCCTGTGGATATCTTACAACAGAGCCTCGAGGTCCTTTCTCTGATTTTAGCAAGACTACTTGTAGCAAATAAAAGGAAGAATTCACATGAAAGGGAGGGAAGGGGATCTGTTTTCCAGCAGCTGGGGCAATGTTTTTCCCTGTTTTTCAGTTGATAAGTCATATAGAAGAGATGCTGCAGACAGCCTACAATAAGTTCCACACGTGGCAGTCCCGGCGCATGCTGAAGAAGACGTGAGGGCGTATCCTGTACAGGTGTGAGAGCAAAGCCTGCGATAGGGTAGGACTACAGCCTAGGTATGTGCAGATCTTAGAGTTGTTGCAGGAAGACCTGCAAGCTGTGGACTTCTGGAAACAATGCTAACTGAACTTGCACATTTTTGAAAAAGAACTGAGATTAAACTTGAAAACTGGGGAGAAAAACAAGGAAGAACCAAAACGGAAGAGCTGAGGCACAAAAATATTTAAAAGACACTGTTTACTGCAGTTACTCAGGAACTGCTTTTGATTTGCATAAAGAGCTGCTTTCAGAAATAAAAAATTTAAAGAGGGTGTATTAATAAAATTTGCTTTTCTGTCTAGTTTTTTTTAAGAAGTGTATGGCACAGGGTAGATCTCAAAACTTCTTCTTCACTGGATTCTGACATTTTCTTGAATTCTGTTTGTACTTTCTGCAACAGCTTAACAATGTTTTAAAATATAGCTGAGACTGTTTTTGTTTCAAACATCTGGGAGAGTGTAGCTGTCAGAAGACAAGCTCCTGTCATATGTTTCCCCACCAATTGGAAGCAAGAGACATTGCACTGAAAGCTGTTCATGGTCTGGGGTCCCTAAAGGTACACAGGGGCAAACTTTAGCCTGAAGTCTTCGATTTTTATGCAAAATTTTTTCAGCCATCAGTTTTGCATGTTTCCTTTTGAGTGCAAGTGTGTGCTACTGCAATTTTTTTTTTATGGTGGCATTTGTTCTGAGGAGAGAATGCATTTTTAAAAATGAAGTTAAATAAAGTTTTTTACAAAAGAAGTCATTTATTTTCAATTCTTAGGCATTTTTTATTTCTTCTCCTAAATCAGTTTTCCTTCACTCTTCCCTTTTGACTATTACACTCTTTTTGGCGAATTGATAATCATTGCAAAGAGAAAAATGTGTTATTTACACAGTGTCCATAGGTATTGGGAATCTGTGCCATACTTTGTTCTAAATAGAATCAGTTCATGATTTCAGAACAACTTGTCTTGTATTAAATGTGACTTAAATGCAAAGTAACCCCCTTTTCTAGAATATATGCAGTTTAATGACAACCTTGTATTTTTTTTGTCACTTTGACTGGACAAAAGCCCAGTATGGGCTACTGAACTTTTTTACTTCAGATTAAATGTGACTGTTAAAGATGCATCTAAGACAAACCAGACTGAAAATACGTATTCAAAGCAAGCACAGCAGTGTTCAGTACAGCAGAAGAAATTCCCCAAACCTGCATGATGGCTTAATATTACATTTTGGTATGATGCTAAAACATGATAGTATGATGTTGGGTGGATAATTCTTGACAATTCCTACAGCAGAAAAGATGTATTGGTTTAGCCAAGTGGGTGCTTGTTCTGTGCTGCTACTCCATTTATGCAAGAGGGGTTTTTTCTTTACTGGTGCGTGGAAGTCAGCGGCTTCTTTTGACCCTTTTCTTTCAGATTTTTGTGTTATGCTATAATGTTTTGGTAAAAGCTGAGTTTCAGTTAAGCCTCACTGTCTGCACCGAGGTCCTGTTCCAAAAGGTGTGCATATTATTGAGCCTCATTCCCTGTCTGCTGCCGCAGATCCATGCATGATCCCTGCTCTGCGCTGCCTGGGAGGTTCTGCTGCAAGACATGACTGGGCTCAACCAGAGATGCCCATGCTCTTGACAGGGTGAAAATGTCACTGGGAATAAACAGATGTACTACAGCACTTGGGGGCTGAGGTGCACATCTTGTCAAGAGTTACCTCTTGTGATAACTAAACTCTTTCTCTAAAACTTAGGCTTAGGGTATGGCTTTATGAAGCCAAATCCCCTTGTAAGTGCAGGCAGCTCCCAAAAAAAAGGGTAGTTTTGTTCTCCCCCAATCCAGAGCATTTGGTCTAGCAATTCTGGGGCCAAATTCCAACTGTTTCTTGAAAGCTAACACTTCACCATATCAGAGGGCTATGGTCAAGAAAACAGGTCTGATTTACATTCTAACTGTGCCTGAAGCTATGAACAACGCATTTAAGTATTAGACTGCACTGAGACTTCATTTAAAAAAGTAATAGGAGAGTTTCAATACAGAACTAATTAACTTTAATTGGAATCAGTATTTAGCATTCCTGGAAAGACTGAGCAAAATTATTAACATGGTGAAAAAGTGTCAGTGTATCACAAGAACATTTTACAGCTCCGAGGACTGGTGTTTATAACCATTTTGGGGATGGTGTTGCAATAGCTTTAAGTTATTATAATGATATCAGGCTATCAAAATGTACCTTAATGACCAGAACTAGGGGGGAAGAGGACTATGATACTAAATTCAACAGTTTTGCCTAGACAGTGTACAGGCAAGGCTGCTATGCACTTCATATTGCTTTTTCAGGTATTGTGGCAATAAGGCACAGGCCCCTCCTCAAGTAAAGGGAGGTAAACTAAATATTCTTTCTACATTGTGTTCCCCTTTTCTGTAGCATGGTCCAAAACACAGATTCATTCCTTAAGTTTTGAAACTGAATCATCATGCATTATATTACTATTGGAATCTTTATACTGACTTGTATTTTTAATGAGAATTCATAAAACTTGTATCATTGGCATTGATCTAAGATTTGTAGAATAAACCCTACTGAATTCTGAAGTGAAGTCTTCTCTAATGCTTAGGCTGTGTTTTCTGATTGAATTAAATCCCTAACAGGCTCTATTCAGATCTAAATTGAGAGAACTGTGTATAACTTGCTTAGCTGTCCCTTGGTGCTGACAGGTGAGCAGCAAAAGGGTTACAGTGTAATTACTGTCAAATTGTTTCATTTTCAGTATTTGAAAACTTCTGCTGCTGCACAGGGAATCTACACCATTACTAGTGTTACTGTCCCTCTGTTCCCTGTCATAAAAAAGCCACTTTAAGTCTCCAGGGATTAGTACTCTGCTTGTTCCATATATTGATGCAGCAGCTGTTGGTTCAGGAGAGCTGCACAGGAGCTTTGTCAGTCACTCTAATCCAAGGTTTGCTAGTAATGGAGACAGGATAACGCAGATACCAGCCTGTGCATTTCAGCAGCTGAAGATAATTTGATGCACCACAAAAAAGGCTGGGCTAATTCTCTCCCAAGAGCTCTACCCCAGTCAGGGACAGGAGGTGACAGCCTTCCACTGCAGCCACCCTACGAGTAAGCTTCTCAAACACACTCACAGGATAGCTCTCAAGACTTATCATTTGTAGCTTTCTAACCTGGCAAAGATCTCATCAAGGCCCTGTTGTGCTTTCCCAGAGGGATGAGTTTCCCCACCACTCTGCTTAAGATGCTTTTTTTTTAGAGCTTACAAGTATTTTCTCTTACTTACACTGTAACTACACCCTTACAACTTCTAGGTGGTGGCATTAGCTAGAAAGCTTTCCTTATCCTTGCCCAAACTCCTATTGAACAGTTGCTTTATGCAGAAAGTCACTTGTATAAGCAGGGATGGTGACAACAAGAAAGCTTAAGACTCAGTTTTCCATTATCCATCCTGTTTTCTTTCTTAAGGGAAGAGCCTGCCCAAGCATCCCTGTGGCTTTGGAGCCTTTGTATTGCAGGAGTTTCAGAGTGTGAGCCACAATATTCTGAACTTGTTTCCATGCTCTCCCTTGCCCTGCAGCAAGAGCTGGAACTCAATCCAAATGGGACACAGCCACTTTTTGAATAGCAATCAGACATCACTGGTGATCTAACACTGATCTTCAATAAACCCCGTGACAGGTGTGTTCCTACAGCAGAGCTCAAAACCACTACATTACCTAACCTGATCTCCCACGTTTTTCAGGATACTGCATTCCCTCTCAGCTCTTGAGAACATCATGTCTCCAAAAGATAGCCAAGCCCTTGTTTGTAATGCTGACAGCAAGGGAGTTTGTTAACATCCTAGATGGAGGGTGCTCTGGCAGGGTTCTTTTGGGCTGGAAGGGACCAGACCCAGAGGTGCAAGATGGCAACCAGCACTGCTGACGTGGCTGAAGGAGCTAGAGCCCACAGACCAGAGCCCAGTCACCCCCTGGGCACCCCTCTGCCCAGCCCTGGGCAGTGAGGGAGGGAGCTCTGTATGCTTGCATGCCACTCCCACAGCCCACACAGTGCCAATTCTCCTTTGTGCTGCTCTCCAGGCTCACAGCCGGGTGGCAGAGTGCCACCAAAGTGATGGGAAAAGCACTTTCAGAAATGCAGCCGAGGCTGGAGCTCCTTCCTGGCACTTCCCCAGCCCACTCTCAGCTGCTGTGTTTCCCCCCACAAACATTTCTATCCCCTCCAAAATCTGACAGCCTTCTTGTCTTCCTCTCCCCATAAAAGTCCACACACTCTTCATGGTGGAAAAGCCAAACTACTGCGGTAATTCCGGTGTCAGCACATCCCCAAGGAAAAAATGTCCTGGACATAGACCCTGTCCTCCCTGCATGCTAAGATCCTGTTGCTTTATTATCTCACAGCCCTCACAAACCACAAGTTAATCTGAATCTGCTGAAGGCAGATTTTCCCCAAATACCCATAAACCTGGACAGAGTTTTGTTCTCTAGAATGTCACCTTCCCTACAGCCCTACTCACACAGCCCCACTCCAGCCCTTTCCATTCTAAGTTCACTCACAGGCACATCCTGACAAATCATCACTTTATTAGAATTCCTGCACCCACCAGAAGCAGCCTCAAGCACTGCTGACATCCCCACTTCCATGCACCACCCTCAAGCTCCTGCCCTGTGTGCTCACCCACTGGACTGCCCATCACCTCTTTGGCACAGTGCTGTCTCCACCTCACCTGGACACCGTGGCCAAGCACCTCACAGCCTGGGTATCCCAGATCCCTTCTGTGTAACCTCCCCAGGGCTTGGCTGCCAGCACAATCCATGTGGACCCACAGCTGTGCACTTCATCCCCTAAATCCTAACGTTTCTGCATCATCTCAACAGGACCCCAATTGCAAGTTCCACAGAAAAGGGGGAAGCATTGAAGTATACCCAAGCTAAAGCTTCTGTTAAAAAGACAGGACTTAAAAACTGGGAGTTGGCCAGAGGTGACCAGACTTTCTGGGACAGGGGCTGCCTCTCTCCAGGTACTGCACGGGGAGTGTTGGCCTCAGGTGGGACTTCCAGCCTGTTACATGAACCACAGTAGCATGTTGGCTTCCTCCCTGACCTCACCTGCAGCTGATGGGCTGATCCAGATAAAACAGCATTGACAGGAACTTTATCTGACAGCACATCTCATGATCGGAATTGGATCAAATGCAACAGCCCCATGACAGCCACTTCCCTGTAAGCACTCCCCCTGTTTCTACCTTTGCCCAACTCTGCTGATAGTATGTTAAGGAAATAAATGCCAAGTTGTAAAGCCACGTGGTTCCTAAGTGACAATCCCTGAGCCAGGGCACAGCGCCCCTGTGCTTCCGTCCACGAGCCGATCATGAAGGGAAACGGCAGCAGCGAGGCACTCGGAGCAATGCTGGCATCAGCCTGGTGTGACTCAGCAGGACAAAGATTGCCCAGCCAGAAGCAGGCAGCAGATATCCCTGCTGGTAAGCACCAACCACCCTGTTCTGCAACACCAGGAGCACATCACTGTGGAAAATGCTCCCCAGCAGCATGGCATGGGCACCTAGAGGACATGTCTCTCTGTACAGAGATGTTATGTCACCAAAACCAGGATGTTTCCTTTTGCCCTGCAGCCCAGCAGAGCTCAGGGATTGCACCCTCACAGTCTTTCTGCCTTCCTCACCCTTCGGGCAAAGCTCCCAAACTGGTTTGTGCTGTTTTACAGCAGACAGTAGAATGTTTCTTAAGGGACCTCAGTCTTGGACAGGGATCTTGGGTGCTGCAGCAATGGAACAGCCTTTCTCCGTGGCTTGCCACTCCCTTGGGCACAGGTCTTCACCTTGCCTTAACAAAAGCAAACACATACAGCAGTCCAAAACAAACATCAGGGTTACAATTCGATTTGTGATAGCCATTCTCAGGTGATAACCACTATTTTACGCTGAGCAAACACCAGTGCTCCTCCATGGTAAACCAGAACCAGTGTCAGAGCTGTGATACAGTCCTTAAGTGAGGTCCTATTCAGCTAAACTATTCAGGATCTCTAACCAGTGATTTAAGATGCATTTTTCCCCAGGGAGGCAGGAAATCCCTCCTCATCATAATCCCTCCCAGGAAGCCCTTCATGCCACAATTTCTAGACTTCACAAGACTGACAACCCTTTTAGCTCTAGAAAGGAGCATGATCTTAGATCTCAGCCAGGCCCAGGCATTTCCATCTGGAAAGCAGAGACTGCCAGCAGTTTCATCTGTGCTGATCTCTCTCATGAGGGGAGACTGATGAGAGCAGCTTTAAACCTCATTCCCCAGCCATACTACTGATAGACTAACTCTGTGCCAAACACTTTCATACCAAAGCACATGGGGGGCAGAAAACAAACTACCCCAAAAAAAGCCATGTCCATTCCCTTACCAGCCCCAAATTCAGTGGTGCTAGCCATTGCCAGCCCCTGCTCAGGTAAGAATCAACACAGACACCTCGATAGAGACATCTAGTTTTCACTCTCTTCCACCAGCAAAGGGAAATGGCTGCTTTGTATTCCCTCTAATCCCCACCTCACCCTGCTCCTGCAGCAGCAACTGCTTTTTGTGGGACTGGGATGGGAACATGGCCTCAGGGCTACCGGCCCTGGAAGAGCCATGACACGACAAGTGCCCTGGCAGCACAGCTGGCAGAGCCTGGCCTTGATCCCTATCCCCTGCCCCTGTTTAGTGTGGGCAACCTGATTTCCAAGGCCACAGATGTGCACAGGACCCCTCCCTGATAGCTCCCTGTCATGTCCAGGCTGAGATGAGAGCTGGGACAAAGCACTGCCAATCCCCAGACTCTGTATCTGAGACACATAAGAGGGAGCAAGTTCCCCTGCCACCTGAGATAGGAGCAGAGGTGCCCTAAAGGCACAGCTCAGCTTCCATGGGGGTCAGCAATTGTTTCACTACCCTTGGAGACCAGCCAGAAAAAATCCTCTCAGTGTGGAGAGCTACTTCTGGGGAAGTTCACCACACCACAGCATCCTAGAGCAAAACCAGGCCCCTCTGCCCTGCAGCTGTTTGCTGTACCCACGCAGAGAATGACACAAGCCTATGGAGCTGTGTCCTACATTCAGAAACGGCAGGTTCCTAGGGAGACAGGCAGGAAGGGTGAGCGATGCTGACCTGGCACACAGCCCCTGCCTGGGTGCAGCCGGAGCTCTCACAGACACTCACAAACATGGCCCCCAGTCCTGGGGGAGTGTGGGCACTGAGACACAGAACAGCACCTTCTGCAGCCTCCTATCACTTTGGACTTGGCTCCATAAAGGGTGGCTCGGTGCTCTCCTCCAGACACAGCTGGCAGCAGGCAGCCAGAACCAGCTCCCTGCCAGCAGGCGTGAGGGCTCTACTCGTCCTTTTGCTCAAAGAAATCCTTGTCCACAGAATTGTTCGATGTGTCAGTGTCAACAGCAATAAACCCGACTGTGCCTAGGAGATCCTCCACTGGAAGAAGTATCGGATAGAGAAACTGCACTTCACAATCCAGCGGCTGATTTCCTGCCAGCTTGGTTCAGTCCATTGTTAAACTGCATCTCCTGGGAAAGGAGGAGTATATCACGACTCATGTCTAGAACTACCCAGTGCTTTTTACACCACAGGAAAACTCACAGACATGAGGGAGAAAAAGCTCACAAAGACGAGCAGAAGCAGTTTTGCTTGTGCCCTAGTCAGACACTTATTTAATCCTACAGGGCAGAGCATAGCCGTGCCCAGAACCCAGCTCGAATGCTGACATTTCGTGCTCTGTCCCTGCAAGAACGCGTCTCCCCTGCAGCCCTGACTCACAGCCGTCGCTTCCCTTTATGCAACTCGGCTCCATTTCCTGCGCAGCCGGCGATGCCCGGTGCCAGCAGGAGCCGCGGCCACACGGGTGCAAGGCTACAGACAGCCTGCGAGGGAGGCACCCCTACTGCTCCGGAACTTGCACTACCGTTTCAGCTCGTTACATTATTTCACTATTACTGTCCCCCAAACATCACCCACACCCATTTTTAAGTGATAAATATCGAGCTCGCTACAATCAGAATCTGTTGCTATAATTAGACACCCCTACAGCACACACTACTGTGTTACACAACACGGCTCGGAGCTCCTGGGTACCGGCTGAAGCTATATTTGCATTTTATTCACATCACAAACTCTTAAAGTAAAATCTCCCCAGTGGTGGTGGTTACCGAGCTGAGGCTCAGATGACGAGGCAGTCTGAGTGCATGCAGACAGATTTCCCTGGTCTGAAACTAAACCAGAGGTGAACTCCAGTCACAGCAGTCCACAGGACTAGACTGGAGTTAGCCAGAAGTAAAACCTCCAGCACACAAAGTGGATGGCAGGTCCTTACTATCAACTGTTTGCTCAATATCCAACCCCCTTTATGGCACACAGGTTGTTAATGCAGACCCAGCTGCCCACAGTTCCATGCAAACCTCACTGCCAAACCAAGAAATGCCTTTGATTCATTTAAAGGTTAATCTCAAAAGCCAGGCTCCAAACTCCAAGGCTTCACAGCTCTATCACAATTCTGTTTTCTTTTCTCCGCAGCAGCAGGGCAAGTTCCTGCCCAAACTTCTTCCTACAGCTGCACCAGGAAGCACTGGACTAGCTGCAATAACTCACACTAATAAACTGGATAAACAGTTCACGTTACTCACTTTCAGCTGACTAACACGCTGATAGCTCTGTCACTTTTAAAGGGCTGGGTGAAATGCCCTGCTGCAGCAGTGTGTGCCTTGCAGGAGCACTACAGATCCTGGTGCAGCGAGAGCCACATGGCATCTCTGGACAGCAGCATTGTGAGCCAGAGTCCCAAGTGCTGTCTGCAGCTTCCCTACCTGCTTGGTACAATTTATAAGCAAGTATTTGTGCATCTAACTCCTACCAGATGCATCAGGATTAAAATTATTACTGGAACTTCAAAAATCCAACCCTGGGGCCATCCCTGCTCGGCAAGAGGGTGGCTGGGCAGCACAGGGCCCAAACCTTGGCAGATGCACACCCAGCCTGTACAGCTGTTTTGGAATCCACATCTGCCAAACAACAGCACAAGGAAAAAAACCGATCAGGGACAATATTTAGGATGTGTAATTTCCCAAGGTTACCATCAATTGTTAAGAATATTTATGTAATCAAAAAGTCAGTACCTGTGGTCAAAGAGAGCCCTTCAGCTGACCCTAGTCAGCATCGAACTTTCTTAACAAAAGACATCACCTAATTCAACCTAAAAGAGCATTCTCCCTAAGCCAAGTTTCCTGCATCATCTGCAAGAAGTGATCTAAATAATTCAAAACTTCACTGGATCTAGGTCACAGACAGAGGTTGGTTTTTCAGCAAGATGTCCCAGAGGAATTGGCTATTTTGTTTAAATTGTTCCTGACTTCCAACACCATATATAAGGACACGCAGTAGAAGACAGAGCAGATGAGAAGTAGGCTGGATACTGACAAGGACTAACTTCAGCTCATCAAAGCTGGGCTCCTTCTAACTCTCAAGGAAGATAAAACCATGCATCAAAGCCATGTCTGTGGCCGCTGAAGGTCCACAGGTTAATTGCAAGAGATGTGCAAAAATTCTCAAGTCAAACAAGCTTGTTTTCTATTTCCAAGGATCTACACACACATCTCCAAGGGTCTCCAAACGACAGTGGTTGAAAACCAACCTAAGAAGAGAGACCAATTTCAGCTCTTCCTGAGGATGAATCCATGGAATGACTTCTCTTGGTTCACTATGGAAGGAGCCCTGGTGGAAGTACCACAGCTACATGGACAGTTATGTTTCTGAGCATCTCCCAAGCCAGCCCTTGGGCTCTTTATGTGCATACAGTTCACAGAAGAATTGCAAAGGCAAATCTTTAACCCTGAAGTATTTTTTACATCTTTGGAAACACTACATCAAGCAGTCTAGAGTCCAATGGCTGACCTTACTTTTGGGTACGTTGTTTTTTTCCTCCCCATTATTTGCAGGTAATAATAGCAAGTTACGTAAAGTCAGGAAATGGGACCAGCACAAAGTTCAAACTAATTTTCCTACTGGAAGCCTTGCACAACCATTTTTACAGCAGGTCTCAAATGACATTTTAGTCCAGTTACAAGGCTGAGATTACAGGCGTTTTCAGGTAATTTGGGCAGGTCATCAATACTTCCTGGGAAACAGGTTTTGCTTTCCATATTTCTTTGTCAAAAGGAGATAGCAGTGATTATACTAATTTCAGAGAAACTAGGTGTTATATAATTTCTCAAAACGACAGAAATCATAGGAAACTCCACTTGACACACAGAGAGTTTCTCAAATCTGCTTTATCACAGGCAAGCTACTTGCATTGTAAGTACTAGAACAGCAACAATCTATTTAATATGTTGGCCAATACCAACTTCATCACACACCCACATGCAAGGTTTCATATGAAATAAGGAGCTTATCACTCTGCTCGAGGTTTCCAGACAGATTAAGTCAATCTGGCGTCAATAAAGTTCAGAGAAACTGTGCCACAGCATAAAAAGGCTGTATTTAGAGGATGTACTGGTTGTCCAGACATGAAGTATGTAACTTCTGAGAACCTGATCTCTGCAGGATACATGAAACTGCACATAAGAACTGACATGTCAATATAAGTTACATTTTAAAATCCTAGCATTTTATTTCTTGCTCTCCAAATTCCATGTCAAATGTTCAGCAGTACAGCATGAAAAGGATGAGAAAGTTTAGATTAAAACCATTCTGTTTTTATTGGCCAAGGAGCTCCAGCCCTCTGGATCTTGTGAAGAACTCTGTGGGTCTAATTCATCTCATGCTATTGTATCAATGTTCCTAAAGATTTGTACTTCTTTTAGTGCCCTGACTTGAATAGATGTTTTGCACCAGTATTTTCTGCAAAATCAGACCTTCAGTGCATTAGATACGTCGTGTTTTAAGTTGTTAAAAACTTCAAGTCAGTATAGCCACAGCCCCTATCAAAATCATTATCAGCAAGATAATGATTTCTTCAGCACTAAACTTCCTATTTCTAAAACCAGATCATATGAGCAGAGCTTTGAACTTTAGAGTGTTGGTTTGGGGTTTTTTACCTATTTAACAACCTCTACTACTTGCATGCCTCCATTAAATAATTACCATGTGATTTGATTGCTGCGCACAGCATGAGCTATGTATTTGTAATACACAGCTCTCTGGGACATGCAGCCACATCCATGGGCTCCAGCAGAAGTCAAACAATGGAGGTACTGTTTCAGCCCTGCCTCCTGGCTCACCCTCTCAGCACAGGCTATTTCACCTCTGCTTCCTTTCCGTGCTACCAGGGCTGAGCCGCTGCCCCAGCTTTCCTTACAGCTCTGCTTTCTGGAGTCCTAGGACTTGGTTAACAAACAAACAGTTCCTTCCTTATAAAATAGAATCTTGGAAACAGAAATTCACATTTTGGAAGACAGAAAGGCAGTCATCAGCACACCAGATGGCAAATTCTGATTTTTTAAGCAAGTCATGTAATTCTGGGAGCCTAGTGAGGGAGGTAGAGGAGAAAAGGTGATCTAGGTATATATCAGCTTTTTAACCTGATAGTACCAAAGAGGAGTAGAAAAAGCCTTCTGTCAACCTGAAAGCAATTTATGAGATGTGCTCTTTGGATCACGCTGTTGTTCCGCCTTCAAGTTAGACAGAGCCTCCTGCGTGTTTGGGTGAGCTGCAGGCTGCCACGCTGCAACCATCCTCCTCCTCCACGCAGAAATCCAGCAGCTCCACAGGAGCCAGCCAGCCCTGCAGCTCTGGGAACGCCAACCATCTGCTCCAGCAGCCCTCCCACGCGCAGGCTGCCAAGGCAGGCTCCTGCCCAGTGCCGATGTCACCCAGAGCCACTCCTGGCAGCTCAGTGCTCTCCTGATGCCTTAGGTTTTAGCTTTTATATTTTCTCAAAGCCTGTACTGCCCAGTGTAACTCTGAAGTTTCTTGTAGCTCGTCAGCTGTTGCTCTCTTATGCTAAGATAGACATAACAAAGCCTCTCTGGCTTGCTCTCCAAGGACACCCAGACCATCCTAGGCCCAAAAGTGTAAACCATCATCTTGGGGAGGGAGGCAAGCTTATGGAAATTACATCATTAGATAAAGTTTTAATTGGCGAATTTATGCTGATACGCAAATGGACCAAACCTATAAAAGTGTGAAGAACTTGTGACCTGTCATCCATCTTGGGATCCACTGAGGCAGGAAGCCCTGGACCTCCAGAGTGTACCTTTGAAGGCCTTTCAAATAAATACCTCCTGTCAAAAATAGGTTAGAAACTGTTATACTGCTAGGGGTAGTATTGTTAAATAGTTAATAATTGTTTTGTTAATAATGCATGTACTGTTAAAAGGTTATGTTATTATAATAAGAGTTAAAAGTGTAGTTGTAAGAAATACGGTACTTACAGTATTACACCTAAGTAGAGCGCACACGCCCAAAAAAAAAGGGGCCAGCCTGGACAGGATTTTAAGAACCAATCAGCATCTGAACCTTCACGCAAATGAAGGATCCAAAAAGAGACCAATCCAAAGGGACAGAAAACAGTATAAAAAGGGGGCATCCAGGTCGGTGAGGCATGCTCTTCAACACTGAACATCTCCAGGACATCACTGCATCCACGCTTGAACATCCAGCACCAGCTGCTCTGAAGGAGATCTGGCACCGCTCTGCAGCATCCACGCTCGTCAGTGGCCAGGACCACTCCTGCCCTGCTTTCCTCAGACCATTGGCGTGCAGTCGACCCGCGAGCCCCCTATGCTTTAGGCCAAACAATAAACACTGAAATCGCTTTAGAACCGAGAGTACCTTCCCATTTTTATCACCTCCTTTATTCCCTTATTCCTATCTAGTCTCTGTTTCTAAGTCACCATTTAAGGCATCACTCCCTTGCTCCATGTCGCTCCCATGGGCCTGCTGCAGCAAACCCAAACTGCAGCACTGCAGAGCACGGCCGAGATTCTCCACAGAGCTGCGAAAAAGGACTGCACAGAGGATCCCCAAGCACAGCAAAGCTACCAGAGCTGGAGGCTGGTCCTGTAGCAATGAGCAACCAGCCCATGGCTATTGGAGTATCAACAAGTTCTGGACACCCCAGCACGCACTTCCAGTGGCACTGCATCATGGCAACAAGGCTGCCAGCAACCCCACACGGCTTGAAGGCACCTGCAAGGCCTGTCTCTGCCACACCTTGCTTTCACCACAGCTCTCTCCTGCCAAGGAATGGTGTCTGGAGGTTCATTCCCTGCCTGTCTTCATTCTTGCATAGTATGTGGCCACCCAGTTGGTGCTGCTCTGTGCTGGGGAACATGTGAAATCATGTGAACATGTCACAGCTCCAGGATTTACTGACAGGTCTGCATTTGCCAATGTTTATGCTTTCAGAAGAATGCCTTAGAGCACTCACTTGGTTTTGAGCTACAGAAGTGTTTCTGATACATGCTGTGAGCATAGAGGGGTGCTCAAATCCTCTTCTAACCCATGTCTCTCAAAATAACAGCGCATCACAACCCAAGCAAAGAAGCCAGCACACAAAACTGCACAGAATAATCACCCTGTAAAACGCCAGACTCCAAAAAGGAGACAAAAGAGTCCTGCAACTTCATTCCAATAAAGGGAGAAAGTATCCACTGGGGCATATTCCCGTGGGGTTTTCTCTCTTCAGGTTTTAGGGGGCACAGCCTCCCTTTACCCTAAACTCCCAGCTGCACGTTCTCCTCTTCCTTTCTCCTTGGCTGAGGTACAGGGAAGGTACAGGCTTTCCAAGTTGCCTACCACACATTCTCGCCTTGAACCTGTCATCTCCCCTCAAAGTTCAGAAACTCAGGCTTGTGCAGACCCATTTGTCCATTTCAGGAGTCGAACTGTCTGGGCTCTGTAACAAAGGCTTGAAGTTGGTAGAGACATTAAGACCCATTTCAAAGACATTAACCCATACCCTCACTCATCGAATTGTTTGTAAAGACATTAGCACAGGTTTTCTTATCAAAACTGAATTAGGCAATGTTTGCGTGGCTTGGCACTTCCTGGCACAAATGAAATGCAAGCATGGTCTGACATTCAGTTGATTCTGTGCCAGGATCAGAGGGTTACATATAAACTCCCTGAAGCACTGTCATTTGGTTTAGAAAGGTTTGGTTTTGAACTTTTGGATAAATTCACCTCAAGACACAGAATGCACACCCAGATCTACATCCTTCTGAATTACTTGCCACAGTCCCAAAATCACACAAGTCACTGCACTTAATTGTCCCATTAAGATTTACCCAGTTCTCCTAAGGCTGATCAGACCCAGAGTTCAGAACAAGTATATTTTTGAAACAGTTTCAGCTGCAAGCTTTGGATGTAGACACAGGTCACAGAAGCATTTTGGACCCCAGTCTCCCAGGCAGGTATTGCAGATAAGAGCATTTATGAGGCATGAATCCATATGAGGAGCCATCCTCATCATAGCACACTCAGAGCTAAACTCCAGAACTACCTGATATAAAGGAAACTTAGATTCACCAACACAGAGGTCAGTGGTGCTCTCTGTGTCTGTGCTGGCTCCCTGTTTCCCATAGCTGTCTTTTAATCTGCTGGGTCCATCTGTGGCATTTTCTTGTGGCTTGCAGCCACATCCCCAAGGGGACGAGTGCAGCAAGAATTAAAGGCTGTGTGGCAGCACTGAAGCATGCAGCACACACTGCCTCCCCAAAATTAACCACAGCACTTCAGCCTAACAGCAGGCAGCCCGAGCTCCCCAGGAACATCAGCTACTCCCTCTCAGGGATATCAGCTCCCCCTTCGCAGGGGCTCTGAGCTGAAATCGGCTGTGGGTAGGTGCTTGGGAAGGGAGCTTTTGGCCACAGAGACCACCAATATGTCCAGGTTGAATGCAGGCAAACAGGTTCCCCTTCACTGTCCTTTGGCACATGGCCCAGGATGTGAGAAGACGCATGTCAGCAAGTGTGACAGGTCACAGAGACATGGCACAGCCTGAAGGCATCCTGCTAGGACCTCGGGAACCCTGCCAGAGTGAGGCTTTCATTTCTGAAGCATCTTCTACTCACTCTTTCTTCCTGCATGTCCTTCCCTTTCCTTCTTCCATTTGTAGCAACACTGCTTTCTGCATGCTCCCCGAGAGAAATAGGGCAAACATAACCTGATTAACCAAGAGGATTTGGTCAGGAAGGAGCGGGGGAGGAGATTAATGCACAGAGAGCCACAGAACCTTTCCCTCTCACATTAGCCCTTGCCTATTCAATAATTAAAGTGTTCTGCGGTGACTCTGACTTTGGGATTTGCTATAAAAGCGTCTCGTAAACTCTGTCTCAGCATGCAGACATCAGACCAAAGAGAACATTCAGTCTGACAAGCTGAAATTTCTTCCAGGCTCTAGGGTCAGTCAGAAGCTTAAAACCACTTGGATGTGAGCTTATGGCTCCATTTTAAAACATAAGGATCCCTCTTGCTGTTGTTCACCTATTGAAGAGACTGAATCCAGCCTTTATTTGGCCACTCTGTCTCTGAAACATGGTTTCAAAGTTGATGCAGGCTTTCTCCATTTCATGTACAAAAAGGCCTCCAAGGCTGGCAGCACCCCATGAACACAGGAACATATTACACAGGCTCTGGCTTCCCTCCAGGCCTATTCTGATCTTCTATTTTCTTTCCATCCCCTTCTTTCTTGCTTACCTTAAGGCATATAGATGTTTCAGGATGGAAATGTAAAGCTACCCACATGCAGAAAAGATGCCTTCCCTGACCTTCCAAGGAGCTATTTTTGGCTGCACTTATATGCCTAAGAACTCTTACGGGGGTCATGCACTGAACTAACTGGGCCTCAGTAACTTTTGCCTACGAGATACGAAACGTTGCAGAGATTTAAAAAAAAAAAAAAATTCTCTCCATAACCTAACATATTACTGACTCCAAATGTCCAGATGCTGTTTGCAAGGGAGCACATTTTAATAGGGGTTGCAAGCCTGAGATTATTACCCAAGGAACGTATGCTCAACATTACACCTAAACATACATACAGAAAAATAAAGACATATCCTTAATCCAGAATTTTCCAAAAGTTATTGAGTACCCTCAGCCATCAACTGACTTCACTTTTCAAGCCCAAACCTGGAGAAGAGGAAGCTTTGAAAGATTCACAGTGAAACCGATTTCTTTTCAAAATATGCACCCCCAAAGAATTTACGAGATTAAAACTTGAGGAGCACTTGGTTAGCAGCCAAACACAGGCACAGAATGATACTCCATAAAAAAGCAACAGTCCTAGCTCCATCTGTCAGAGCACACGAATACACCACATCACATCCCAGCAGTCAGAAACCCAGGCTCTGGTCTGTCCTGTGTCTCTCAAATTCTAATGCTGGCAGTTTTCCAAACTTGCACTGCCCAGACTGCAAACATTTCAGTCCAAGAGGCCAAGAGTGAAGCGATGGGTGAGCATCAGTGCCCCAGCAGCTGCCCAAAGGCTCCTCATGGTGGGAGTTAATACTGATCCAGGGGACTGCCCAGCCCTGTTGCCACTCCAAACACTGTCCGCCCTCACACAGTGAGCAAAAGATAAAGCATGCAGGTATCTTTTCCCTTCTGACACCACAGCATTAAACATCACACAAACACACAGCCTATAGAATGGATAAAGCAGAAATGTACAACTTGCAAAAAGGATATGTAGAATATATGGGGAGTGAACTGTGCACATACAGAGAGAGAACACATGACATTATCTCCCAGCATTTCACGTTTTCATCACATTAGCATCTTTTAAAGGGTTCTTGAACTGAGATACTGCTTCTTAAGGCCAGAACTGCATAAGATTTAGGGATACAACTGATTTTGCATAGAGCCATGAGAAAAACAACATAGGGTTGAGGTGGCTGGTGTGAAATGGTTGTATCTCGCATTTAGCACCCAGGACACAGGCATGGTGCTCCTCTTATAGGGCCCAAGTTAGAGAACCACCAGGCTCTTTAAGTACCAGGATTTCCCCCACAGCAGCTACAAGTCATATGCTTCCTCCCTTTGGTAATGTTCACCTCCTTAAACAAGACTCACCACAGTTTGCAAAACAATGAGGCCGTGCCCTGCAAATGTTTGCTAAACATTTGAGCAATTTCATCCAAATACAGAAACAGAGGGAACACGAGTCAGAAACTCCACACTTAGCACTGTGAAAACAATTCATTGGCAGTCCATAGGCAAGCAGCAACCTTCCATTTTCTATTTGAAACTTGAGTATAAAGAAAAACGTGAATTAATCGATGGAGATAAGGGTTGGTATTCATGCAATGTTCTTGGAAAACAGCAAGCCAAGCCAAGCACCGTATTTGGCAATTATTCTGCTATACTCTACTTCCACTTTCACTGCCTTGGTTCATTCTGCTTCTTTAGCTGATGAATTCTTCCTGCTGTATGCCTTTACATTGCCTGTGCTGCAAATCTGTGCTCCCATCAGAGACGTTCAGCTTGGTGTCTACCTGAAGTGTATTAATGATCTCACTACAGCTGCACAATGAAACTAGGTCAAAAGACTATTGCCTGACAGCAATTGAGGCTACACCTCTCTCTCCCCACCTTTATTTTTCTTTGGAACTGCCACAGTTCAGACCTTTGGTACCAAGTTATGGTACAATGTATCAGGTTTCTATTAGGAAACACAGGCACTTAAAATTAAAAAGGTGTGGAAGGAAATTAAGACCACAAAGCAATTATTTCCTGGAAAAGATAAGAAATCACTCTTCTCTTCCTGACAAGCCACTCTCTGAACATACAGATGACCACAGGGCTCACCTCTAGCTTTGCTTCGAGTAGGATGAGGTGAGTAGCACCAATCCACAAGTTAAGAGTGACCAGCTACCACACAGCTACAGCACATCTAGCTGATGGTGTAAATCCCCAACAGTACAACCTGGAGAACTCGCCATTGAGAAAATGGTGTGTGTCTTTCTTTGTCTTGGCTACATTCTCCTTATAAAATGAAGTTGAACAGAACAAAACAAAAAACGCTAGGTAGCAGAACTTCTGAAGAGATCAGGCAAGAGCTTTCTGCTGGGGGAAGCTCCCTGTCCACTCCAGCACTAGGCTCTGCTGGCAGTACACAGGATATAAATGGCATTTAAAACTCTGCCTGGTAACCTCTCAGGACAGTAGCTGCCTTTCACAGTCATGTCTTTTGCCAAGGGCTCTGTATCCACCTACGAAGCTGCCAACAACCACCAAAACCAACCATCACCACCAAAGCAAATATTTAAAAGAATACCTTGTGCAGAAACAGTGAAGTTATTTTTCCCCTCTGAGAAGAGCAGAAGAGTTGAGATCTGCAACACAAGCCAAAATCACCTCAGGACTGCTACCTTAGGCCTCAGCCAGCCCAGCTGCAACTTTTAAGGAGTCTCAGGGGTACCCAAGTGTGGGAACTGAAATGAAAGCACCTGGTTGCCTATTTCCATTCTATCGCTGCATTTGTTGAACTGCAAGTTAAACTTCATCTTCCTTCTCCAAGGAAGGGATAATCATTTATTGTATCATCATATGTAGGTTCCTCCACCAAGCCTCTGTGTCTGTAATGCTAAGAAGTACTCTCAGCTTCCTGCAGCGCTTGGTATAGCCCAGCAACTTCTTCATCATAAGATGCTGACTTTCCAGCAATGTAACGTGGAATTCTGATTCACAGAAATGAAAGTGTGGACACAGTGAATTTTGGATGGGAGAGAATGAATAATCTACTATCACACAGAGCATCAACCAGATATACAAGAACAGTATAAACCAGATATACAGAAATTCCAGAAAATGTCACCCCCAAAAGCGAGGCAGTATTGTGTGTTTAAGTGCATGTCATTTATCAGAGCATCCCATTTCCTGCAGTTCCTAAGTAAATAAGATTCCAGAGTTGCATCAAGGGAATGGGTTTGGCTTGGAATCCTGCACAGTGACTCATGCTTTCATGAATAAATTCATTTCCTTAGAGAAGCAAGGCAAAATCACGTGTTCTGCTTAGTCCAGCTACCCAGAGTGTTGATTCAGGAAGCTATTGCAAAAAGATACAGTTTTATCTAGCTTTATATCGAATGCATAATCCACTGCAGCTATACTTGCAAACATAACCAACTTTTTAAGGGGAAAAGAAAAACTGGTGTAACTTGGAAGTTCTGGGTATTGAAAGACCTCAGCTAGAAACCAGTTTGCAATCAAAACCAGACAACAGACAAAAAAACATTGTGGAAGTCTGGGTGTTCCAGAAATTGACTGTTATTTATACAGGTCTCCATATTTATTCCCCTTCTGCACATTTAAAAATAGGTTGCAGAAACACAAACCCGTAAACACTAGGAAATGAGAATTGCATCAGCTAGCCCCTCCCCTTCCCCACAATGACAGAGCAGAGAAAACAAGGGTGTGAAGCTGCAAAAGCCCTGGATCTCTGTAACACCAGCATCCCTACATGTGTGTGGAAGGAGCCATGGAGAGGGACCTGGAGGTGTATGGATCATGGATTATCAGTTATGTGCAGACAGGCTTGTTAGTGCAAGCCAGGATGAAACTCATCTTTCAGCTTTTAGTTTTTGTAGGAGATCAGTGCAAATGGTTTGATGTGGCTATATGGACTATACTGGAGAACACAAAATATGGATTTTTATGGAGTATGAACCAACTCCCTGTATCTTACCCTGATAAGTATTTCAAACGAATAACGCAAGAATTCTGGTTCTATGAACCTTTGGTGTCAAGTTCCAATTTGGAGTCTGGGCCTCTCTAGTTCAGGAAAAGACCCTCCATCATTTTCATGCTGCTTTACAGAGCTGAAATGTTTCACAATTAACAAATCTCTGCAGTACCACCATCAGGTTGGTGTATAAAAACACCTTCACATTTTACAAAGGAGAAATGAAGCCATTAAAGCTGGAAGAAATTGTTCAGGTCTCAGAATAAATCAAAGGGAAGACAGGACTGGAACATGATGTAGCTATGTGTAGTGCCAGGTCTTTCCCTCACACACTCACACCTTGGGAAAGCAAAGCCCTTGATGATGTCAGAGGAGAAGCAGGGCTGATCATGCACGGAATAACCCTTAGTATTTTTAAGGGCAAATTAAACCTCACATCTCAGGTAGAGTGGGGAAATGCCACTGACCTTTCCAGGGTTGGTCAGCATTCCCAGTAGCTTTGTGTTACTGATAACCTCTCAGCTGAGCTGTAGGTCACACAGCAAACCTGCAGGTCCTGGTTTGGTGTCCTTATTCACCCCTGCAGGACCATCAGATTTGACTTAGTCTGTCATGATCCAGCACCTGAGCAAATGGAGAGAGTAGAAATTAAAGGTCACCATGTAAAAACTCTTGTATATTAGCAAAATGGAGAGAAATTTACTAACATTTTGTGTTTTATCGAAAATAGCAAAATGCACACATTAAACTCACCTTGTGCAACTGTCTCTGGACTTTAGTTTTGTGATAATGGTCTAATGGTACCTTGTAGTTTAAAGACAAACCTGTTGTTTAAAGAGAATGTGGCATTGTTTCCAGCTGTTATCACTCAGATCCTGACCAAATGCCACCTGAGGCTAGTGGAAAGGCTCTGCTTCTAACTCCTAGAATAAAAATATAAATATTTCTATGTTCACCAACTTCTGTTGCTTTATTATTCATGTATAATCTGTGAAAACTAATATGAACTAATCTGTGAAAACTAATAAAACTAATATGAGAAGGAGGACAAGCAGGCTGAGGAAGGGTCAAGCTTCACTGTCACATTTCTGGCATTCCCATCACTCTATCATCACCACCTCCTGCTACCACGATAAAAGGCAGAAGTGGAAAACGAGCAGGAAGAATAAAACTCCTTATCTACACATGTGAGAAAAGTCAGCCCATCCCTACAAACAATCACTTACAGGAAATCAAAATGGACCTGGCCTCCCTTTTCCAAGTGCAAGAAAAATGCCTGTAATTTGCTTACCCCATTCTGTTTGTGCTGTTCTGAGCCTTCTCTCATTGAAGCTCTCTGAAGCAGAAAATCAATGTCAATCATGCCAGATGACTGCTTTCCTCCTGAGCATCTACTGTTGATAATAAGATCACAAAGGCCACATAAAAGGAAAAATTTGGCCATCACAGCTGCCTTCTCAGTTCTGTATCTGAGATAAATTAACAGGTGAATTAACATTGGCATATTAAAAGCTGATTCTATTCTTTTACAAAAGAAGGGTTCTGATCTGCTTATCATCATCACTGGGGACATAGTGGGACTGGGATGGCCTTGAAACACCCCAGCTTGCTTGCTTTGGCCTGCTCTGCCAAAAGTAGGACCTCTGGTATCTGAATAGGCATCAGGGAGATAAGGACACCCTGATGCCTTATAGATAACAGATTCAGTCTTGTTCCTGTTCTCAGTAACAAGCAAGGGAAGATGTTACTGGAACTTATTGTCTGAATCACAGGCTAAGAAGAATCTTACAATACCAATATTCTTCTTAGGAGCCTTGGTCTCCTTGTGATTGGTAAAATACCACTTGCTCTATATTAGTTACATGTTTTTAAATGCTTAGTAGTCTATTCAGCGAATATTGCCATAGAAGCTTCATATCTTAGATTTCAACTCTTTAGAAATAAAAGTTTTTATAGAAAAAGTATTTCTTATTGGTCTTCATTCCTGTTAAGTGTTCATTTTCTGTCCTGCCAGATGTCTATAACCCAAATCTGGATGAGATGTTCAGTCCCATTCATATAGAGCCACTATAAATACAGATTCCTGGGATGCAGAACTAAACTTCCTAATCCATCCTTGAGGCTTTTGACAGAACAAGATGCTCAGTGAACCCATAATAATGCAGAATGACAGAACTATGTTTCCTTTCTATCCTGCATTCATGTGGCTTTAGGCCAGCTCAGCATCTACCCACATTTCCCTTCTTTAGTGACCAGTCTTCTCTGACGTGGCACATCCCACAAGCATTGCTCTTTCCTCCAGCAGCAGCAAGAAACAAAGCACATCTAGCTCTACAACCAATAGCCTGTTATATTTAACCTTCTTTGCTGGAAGTGCTGGTCTTTTTAACAAGTGGAATTCTTAATTTTTCTGTCTTGTTTCATGCAAATCTACACAAATTCTATGTTTCAAGCATTTTTAGATGTTTTCTCTCCTGTATTATTTGTTTCTTTGGTTTTGCCAATGGACTGTCCAATAAATGATGAGGCTGTGGGCTCCTGTTCCTGTCAGATCACCCCAGCAGAAGGGAATTGTCACTGGGATGGTGTGTGACCGGGTGTGCCACAGCAAGATAAGCACCTCAAAAGGAACTCAAGTACATCCTAGGAGCTGTGGACAGAAATGGCCAAAAATAAGTTAGAGTCAGAATCCTGAAAGGAAACTAAGATAAGATTGTAAACCTACTACAACTACAAGAAATGAAAAAAAGAAAAGGAAGAAAAAATAATCATTGTAAAAAGAAGAATGAGAAAATAAAGGTAACACATCTACTCACACAAGATTAAACGCATACTTACCTGATTTTCAGTAAGGATGAACATGCTAATCCATGAGGTAAAGACAGGATGCCTAAGAGAAAAGGTAGAAAGCAGAAATGGGTAAAAGATATTAAATGAACACAACTCACAGTTAGTGAGCAAAACTCACCAAGTCGGCTGTCTTCCACCCGGAGGAAGCATGCATTCTCATTCTCAATTCCAGAACTCTGATGTGCACAAATCCAAAAGATTTTGAGTAAATTTGCCTACTCAAAGGCACTACCACAGGACCAGGGAAGAGCAAGTTTGAAGAAGTAAGCCATGGTAGAAGCATTTTGGGCCTGTGTTTTTGATATCTGTGCAGTTCTTCAGAAAAACTTTCCAAAGGAAAATCTAACTAAAACCATGATATTCAATGAATAAAAAAAGGGATAAAAGGTAGCATGGATTTACTAAAAGCCAGTTTTGTGGGATGACACAAAATAGTATAGTTGAAACTGCAGGCATTCAGGAAATTTTTTAAAAAATTGTTTTTGCTTTTTGTTGGGAGTCCTAGCAAGAAATAAGTGAATAGGAGGAGGTTTTGGCTTTACTAACTAACCACAGGGTGACAGGAAACTGACAGCATGGTGTGACTGAAAAAAGATCAGTGTGAGTCCAGTCATGGAATTTCCAGTAACTTCAGGAAAACGTTAGTGTTGTGTTTGAGGCATCGCTGTCTGAAACACTCCAAACAGGAGCCCTTCTCAGGAGAAAAAGCATTTAAAAAAAAGTTAAACTGGGAGAGTTCCACAGAACATACATCCCAATGACCAGGGAACTGCTTGCGTGACTATGCAGGGTTGAAAAGGTTTGGGTTATATAACCTAACACAACAAATGAGCGGGAATTGGGTATATAAATACAAGGAAAGGGGAAGTAAACAAAAAACCCCAAACATCTATTGATTTAGATGGAAATTAGAAGCTGGTTTCCAGCCACCCGAGAAGAGCCGCCATCCGGAGCTACCGCCATAAACCCCTGAGAAGGAGCACAGGGCTGGCTGGCACTGCCCAGGCGGGAAACGAGGGCAGGAACGCCTTGAATTCTTCGCCAGCTCTCCAGAGCCGGTGAGTTTGCTTTCACTCATCCCGGCTAATAACAGAGAGAGTGGAATCTCTCCCGACGACAGCCCTGAGACGAGCCCTGAGGGGATGCGCGGCTGAGCTCCTGTGCCCCGCCTCAGCTCCCATCACGGCGCTGGCCGCTCGCCTCTCTTCACCCTCTCCTGCCCTGCTCCCGCTCCTTCCCGCTGCTCCTTCCCCCTTCCCCCTCCCTCCTCCCTCCCTCTCTCTCTCTCTCTCTCCACCCCGACGTGTCGGCGGGCACGTCCCCAGCATCGCAGCCCGCCCGCCTCACGTCAGCCGCCCGGCCCTTATTTAAGGCGGCGGCCGCCACCCCCCCCGCTCTGCCGCCACAGCCGCGCTTGGGTGAGGACGCTCGGTAGGTGCGATTGCCGTGCCGGGCTGGGAGGGGTGCGGGAGGGGGATGCAGCGAGAGGGGGAGTGCAAGAAGGGGAATGCAGGAAGGGAGGTTGCAGGAGGTGCTGTCCCGCAAACCTCCGGGGGGACTCGGAGGAGCAGGCGGCGCCAAATGGACAAAGTCTGCTCCACGCCGCCTGCTCCGCCGATTCCCCCCGGCTGTGGTGGTATCGGGCACAGCCCTGGGCTTGAGTCCAGCCAGCGCGATTTCCACTCACAATCCCTCCATCATCCCCTCTCTCCATCCCCTTCAGCCTCCGCGGATTAACTTGCTTCCTTAATCGGTGCGCGTGGCCCCAGGGACTGATCCTGCAAAGGGACTTGAGGATGGACTTAGGGCTGCGTTTCAAATACAACATTAGTGAACCACCTAGTGCTCCCGTAACTTGTTTCTTTGAGGGATATGACACTCTAAATGCAATTTTTTTTTTTAATTTTTAAGTGTAACAGATGTGTTTGAGTGGGTGGCTCTCATCAGCCTAGCGCATTAAAGTGCTTATAGTGCAAAGGGAGGACTTGGCACGTGGAGAGTGCACTACATGGCCACGCTTCAGGAGGCTTCTGCAAATGAAGATCGACGTAGCTTGGTTGATTTTTCCTAAATATGGGCACTGCTGACTTCCTGCCCCTCCCCTCAGCCCCAAAATTTACAATCCTTACCTGCTGCTCTGCTTGGTTTTTCATGCTCTGAACGAGTTGCCGCCTGTTCAGCACTAGAGTGGTGTTGAGTCTGTACTTGCATCCGTCTGTGCAGCTGCTTCTGCCCTGGGCTCTTCAGGCTGCTCCCAGTGCTGCTTCCAGTGCAGCACCATTTCCTGGGAAAGCGTGGTGTCGGCTTCTATGCAGAAATGGGGATGAACGCGCGATCCTCTGTCATCATTGTGACATTTCGGCACCCGTGGGCTGTCAGAACTCATCTAACCAGGGTGCTGTGCAGCTGGCAGCTAAAATGTGAGGGTGGGAGAGATGGTAGCACCAGACTCCAGCCATCTTAATTCAAAACTGTGCAGTTTCATTTCAAAACAAATTTATGACGTGGAGGCTCCTGTTGTGCTTAAGAAGGGCAACACAAGTGTTGCACAACTTCAGCTCTGGAAAGACTTCAGGGTACAGAATACCAGTTTTTCAGGGTGAGAGAACAGAGATTGCCAGATTGTGCTGTGCTTAGAAGTACTAAAATGGCTTCCTGTACCTAAATGGAATATGGATGGTCATTTAGAACTTTCTACTGCTGCTGCTGGAGTGCCACCAGCTATGTAATATAATCAATGGCTCTCAGGCTGTATTTGAGGCAAAGCTATGGTGAGCTTGATCAGAGGATTATCATCAATAATTCAGTTTTGCAATCATTTTGTGGCATACAGGCAGTATTGCCAGATGTTTTATTCATGTGTTTTGTATCCATTTTCATATCCTGGAATAAAGTCTATCTTGCTGAATACAAATATTCTGGTGTCAGTAAAAGCTCCAAAGCTTGGAGAAATAATCTGTTGCTTTCCTTTCAGCAGTGCACCATGTCTCTCAAGGATCAGCTCATCCACACTCTCCACAAAGAGGAGCACGGTCATGCTGAAAATAAGATTAGCGTGGTTGGCGTGGGTGCAGTCGGAATGGCCTGTGCCATCAGCATCCTCATGAAGGTAAGTGTCAAGCTTGGGAGGATGCAGCAGAAGAACCTAACAGAGGGGCAAAAAAAATAAATTTGCCTTATTAAGTGAACTTCTGGTTATACAATCCTTTCTTTGGGCCTGAAATGAAGCAACAGTCTTGAAGCTATTGACAGAAAACAAATAGCTGCAGTTCTTGTAAACCAAGTTTGCCTCAGGATCAGACAGTATGCCCTTTATGTATAATTTTAAGAGCTGCATTTACCTCTGTGGGACTTGCAGACTCCCTTCTAAGTAGGAATTGTCTAATACTAAATATACAAAAAGATGGAGAACTGAGGAATTATCTTGTCTTGAGCAGAATGGATAATGGAATAATTCTTTGCAGTATGGTCTGGAAAAATTGGTCCTTGACACTCTGAATGACTTGTCCTCTGCATTCAGTTAGCATAATGAAAATGCTGTGGTTAACACCAGGCTTACTTTTCTTAAATGTCAAATAGGTTGCATATGAACCACTATTAAATTATTCTTCGTTATTGTCCTGCTAAATTGTACTACTATTTCATGCAGAATGTGGTTATGAAAAGTACAAAGTAAACTCAAGAAAGCGTATATTCCAGGAGACCAATTGAAGGACTCTGGGAAGAAGTGAAATGTTAGGGATGAGCAAACTTGTTTAAGTAGCTTTTAATGTAATTGTAACTTCATAGTTTAAAACCTGGAGGCTTTGCTCAGAGGCAGTAAACTGATCATTACTCTTGGTCTCCTGTAGGACTTGGCCGATGAACTCGCCCTTGTTGATGTTGTGGAGGACAAGCTCAGAGGAGAGATGCTGGATCTCCAGCATGGCAGCCTCTTCCTTAAAACTCCAAAGATTGTCTCTGGCAAAGGCAAGTGGTTGGCTCTCATGTGCTCATTATTTCTAAATGGAGATAGCCACTTCAGGTCTCACATTGGACAGCCAAGTCTAGCACTTAGCCTGTCACCTTAGTTGTTGGGGGGAAAGCTCATGGATATAGTACTCGGCTGAGATTTTTTAATACGCCTTCTTATGTTCAGTCCAGCTAGGAATTTTCTTTCAGGGTTCAGTACTTGATACAGAAAGATGAATTTCTTAAGTACTTGTGCACCTTAGAGAACTTTATTTCACAACCAATTAACCCCTGAACTCATTACTGCTTACTTCTGATAACTTTTAGTGGCAGCCTTGAGTAGGGCAAAGGCTTAACCAGCTCATACCTTAATTACAGTGCCCACAGGTGGTAGGTTACGAGGGCAGAACCTTCTTCCTCTTCTACACAGCACTTGCCCTGAATGATACCCCAACAGCTACCCCTAGTCCCACACGTGGCTGAGAAGCATGGAGTATCACAGACTGCAGCTGCATGTTACAATGTTGCCACTTGTGGCAATGAGCAGCAGTCTTGAAATAAAATTTAACTTTCTATAAAGGCAACAAGGTAGCAATTCTAGGGTAACAATTACCAGGGAATCGTTGCACCCTCGAAGTTGATAACTTGAGGTCTCAGTACAGAAAGGAAGTGAGAACTCCTGTTCTGGCCCATGTGTAGTAAGAGGCCGTGTTTGACAGAGCCTTTTGTCTGCAGATTACAGTGTGACTGCACACTCCAAGCTGGTCATTGTCACTGCTGGTGCCCGGCAGCAAGAAGGAGAGAGCCGCCTTAACTTGGTCCAGCGCAACGTGAATATCTTCAAATTCATCATTCCCAACGTTGTTAAATACAGTCCTGACTGCAAGCTGCTTATTGTCTCAAACCCAGGTTTGTCTTGTGTTGCCGTAAGAGGATCTGGCTTAGGGAATAGTGTTTCTTCAGTAAGGTGACATTAGGGCACAGGCTTTTAGAAAATACTTATGCTGGGGAAGAGATGCCTCCAGGGGGACCTTGGAGCACCTTCAGTACCTAAAGGGACCTAAAAGAGAGGTGGACTTTTTACAAGGGCATGTAGTGATAGGACATGGGGTAATTGCTTTAACTGAAAGAGATAGATCTAGGTTAGCTATAAGAAATTCTTTATTATGAAGGTGGTGACACACTGGGGCAGGTGGCCCAGAGAAGTTCTGGATGCTCCATTCCTAGAAGTTATCAAGGCCAGGTTGGATGGAGCTTTGAGCAACCTGTTTTAGTGGAAGGTGTCCCTGCCCATGGCAGGGGCTTGGAACGAAATGATCTTTGAGGTCTCTTTCAATCCAAACTATTCTATGATATCCCTATAGCACAAAATGTCATCTTCCCTCTCCAGGCTTAGTAGTTTGGTCTTCTGAGAAATAAACTTGGGTTTTCAGTCCAAGTGACCTTGAGCACAGCAAGGGTCACATAATTGCATGCACAGCATAAAGGCAGAGCTGAGAGACTGTTTAAAGCAGCCATTATATTATATTATATAAAACAGCCATTATGTTAGTCCACTGCAATGCCCGGCCACGGGCACTGCTTTGTGCTCTGTTCCATGCAACTAGCATGCAGGTAAAATGCTTTCAGATGAATGGAAGGTACCATCCTCATTATCAATTTGCTCATGAGTGGCACTTGTTATCCCCCTGTTCTCCTCACAGTGGATATTTTGACCTACGTGGCCTGGAAGATCAGTGGCTTTCCCAAACACCGTGTTATCGGTAGTGGCTGCAATCTGGACTCTGCCCGTTTCCGCCACCTCATGGGAGAAAGGCTGGGCATCCACCCTCTGAGCTGCCACGGATGGATTGTTGGAGAGCACGGAGATTCCAGTGGTAAGGGTCAAATCAGGCTGGCTGTTACACAGAACTTCCTGATGCTTTGTTTGCCAGAAACATCTTAAAAAATGTTTGTTACAGCAAAACATTGCTCCAAAACCTTTGCACTGCAGCACCTTAAAGATGCAAGTCCTGATTTAGGTCTTTTGCTGCACAGAGTAACCCTAGATGATCTATATTTGACCTGAGTGACTGTGCTTGAAAAGGTCATTACTGTAACCTGAGGTGGCTAAACATTTCTAGGCTAAATTGTTCCCGTAACTCCCAAAAAAACCCAAACTGAAGCAGCAAGAGGATAAAGTTCTCTGCAATGGCCTCTCAAAGATCTACAGCAGACCTACTGGCAGTCACTCAACTGCCATTACTGGCATCTCTTAATTACTGTACACAGGAATTGAAGTGCAGAGGCAAGTCTGGAGGACAGGAGAAAGCACAACTTTCTCTATATTTAACCTGTACTTTTCCAAGCACCACCAGAGCACTTTAGTGTCTGCTTCCTGACACGCACCAGAATGCACTTGGAATCAATTCTTATTTTGAGAAAACTTTGCAAAATAGAGTGGCTGTCATTGTAGTTCATGTTGCCCAGGTATATCACTTTAACAAAGGTGTATTGAAACTTTGTGACACTGTGTATAAATGTTGATGTGCTTCTAGGCTCTCAGCCTGTAATTCAGATTTGCCTTAGAGGTCATACTATATTTAAAGTCATAGCTAAATCCTAAATGATGTGTTGCAGATTAAGCCAGCTAGATTTTATGTTAACTGTTAAGTTGAGAAGGACTAAGTACTGTCAGATAATTAATCTACGTGCAACTTTCAGTACCTGTCTGGAGTGGAGTGAATGTTGCTGGCGTCTCTCTGAAGGCTCTTCATCCAGACTTGGGAACTGATGGAGACAAGGAACACTGGAAAGAGGTCCATAAGCAGGTTGTGGACAGGTAAACACTGATTTGGCTTTTTTGTTAATTTCAACAACAGAACAAATTGTGAAGAGCTGAAAAATCTCTGAACTGCAGTACACAGATCTAGAATGCCTCAGTAGCACCAAATGTCAGGATGCAAACATAATAGAACATGAGATAATATTTTAAGGAACAATGGAGATTTGGCAGTTAAGTCTTCAGTATTAGTAAACTTTAAATTAGGGACGAGGCTTACAGTATAATTGTGGGGACTAGGGTATAATGAAAATAGAATTATTCACTGCTGAGTTCATTTTGGTCCTGCCAGCAAATCAGTCAAGCTTCTGATGCCTCCAAATTGACCAGGACCCCTCCAAAAGCCTTTTTTACAAACTTGAAGCATTTTGGTTGATGTCACTTGTTCTTTAATGAGAGTCTCTGTCTCTGCAGTGCCTATGAGGTGATCAAACTGAAGGGGTACACATCCTGGGCTATTGGCCTTTCTGTGGGAGACCTAGCTGAAAGTATTATGAAGAATTTGAGAAGAGTGCACCCCATCTCTACAATTGTTAAGGTGAGCAGCCCTTTTTTGCTGATTTCTGTCTTACTGAGAATTAAGTATCTCTGGAATTCTGAAAAACGGTGATCACTTTCTAGTTTAATTTCAACTAAATTTAGTTTCCTGATAGGATATTCTATGAAATATACAGACATACATAAATTGCAGCCTAACAATCCTTACGTACTTTTCAGGGCTTGCATGGAATAAAAGAAGATGTCTTCCTAAGTGTTCCTTGTATACTGGGCAATAACGGCATCACTGATGTAGTAAAGATGATCCTAAAACCTGAGGAAGAGGACAAATTAAGGAAGAGTGCAGATACACTGTGGGCAATCCAGAAGGAACTACAGTTTTAAACCTGTCCTAGCAGTTTTTGGCTCTTAGCAGTTTAACGGGTTTAGTGGTTTGTCTTACGTTGCACTTTCCAAGTCAAATCTTGCAATGTATTATCTCAACTAGAACACACAAAAAGCTCAAATCTGAACAATGGAGTTTCCTGAAGATAGCATTAGGAAACTAATCTGGGGTTTTCCCTGTTCACAGACACCCATGTTCTTAGCCAGAGCTAGATAACCTAGTCAGTCTTGTTCAGTGAAGTGGTATCCAGCAATCAAAGCAGCACTGCCTAAAAAACCCTTTGCCTTTTCCTCATCTTGTTTCATGTTGGTTCAAAGGAATAAGGAGTAAGTAATTGCTACACATCGTGAAACCAAAGACTTTTCTTGAAGTTAAAGGATTGTCAAGCCAATTGACCAACCTTCTCTGCCAGCTGAATAGTTTAAATATTTCACTGTTGATAGGTCCAAGTGTATTTTCCTAACACTGCTTTGGAATTTTTGTGGATATTTTTTCTTAGAGAACCTTATTTTTGTGTACTATATCAGTCTAGTTTTAAGTTCGGTCTCCTGAGCATGTTTAAAAAATGGTAAGACTTCTGTGTGCAACAAGACAGTGACTGTCCAACCGTAGTACCAACTACAACACCAAATAAACCACAAACTGTTACTTCTGTCTCCTTGTTTTTTTTAATAGGGTTTTGTCTCCCACATGTAGCTCTTGTTTCCACCCACCTAAATCAATTCTATTTTTCAAGTCACCCTAACTCCAACATCACCTGTGTAATAATGTTATGTGTGCAGCTGTGCTGGAGGCTCCAGGCAGTTACGTAGTTATGGAAGTCTCACCCAGTTTTTTAAAATTAACTCAAACCTCTTCAGAGCCAACAGTAACATGAAAAGCCTTAAGGCAAAGGCTCAGTCTTAAGCCATGCTGGTTATGGTCCTGAGGCCAAGAACCTTTTGAGTATTCAGTTTTCACTAGTCATAATAAATGTGAATTTTTTCAGTTCAGCACAATATCTTCCAAATCTCAAAAGTAAAGTGAAAGTATGGTTAAGACACTGCAGTAAGGCAGGCCCTGCTTGAAAAGAAAGCACATCATACACAGTTCTGTAGAGGAAGAAAATATGCAACAAGTTTTATTCAGCGTTAAGTCCACCAGCACAAAGATTACAGGAGATAGAAAGTGCATTAATAAAAGCTAGTCTTTACCAAAAAGAAAATATATTATTGATTCAAAATATCTTACACTTGAATGATGTAATAACTTACTCTGGGCACCTACTGATTAAGAGAAAGATCAAGAGAACAGCTGCTTCATTAACTTCCCAGGTAAAGTCTGGGAATTTAGTAGAGATCACTGAGTCCAGCAGTCTTCCTTGCTTTCTGCATCAATGCCCTCAGCTGGAACTGCTTGCGAGACAGAAGACGTACATGCTGCAGAAAGAAAAACAACAGCTGCCTATTGGTAAAGTTCTGATAAAAACTTAGTAATACTGCAATGCAAATGTTCAAAGCATGGCACTTCCTGTGACCCAAATGAGATGTCAGTTTTTTGGAAACATTAAATTCACTATTCTACTAAATAGCATTTTCTTGGCTTAAAATGACTGGCAGATGGCTACCAAATGCAATAACTACAGTTTATTTTTTGTGATTTTTAATTATTAATGATTTCATTAAATAGTAATGATAAATAATTAATTATTAACTTCACACGTATTCTTATCAAAGTAACATATGCACTCCAAGGTAAAATCAGACTAATGCATTTCCCATGGGGCAGAGTTCTTCAAACAGTAGATAAACAGAACTAGCAAGGTATGCAAGAAGGAAACAATATGACTTTGTATCTATAATGCTTTTAAAATTGGTCTTTTAATTCTGAAATTAATTTCTAAACATTTTACTTGAATGTATAAATACTCCTGTTCCTACAGGATCCTTTTCTGTGAGAAGATTGTGACCATTAGTAAGCTGAACCAAAGAGACCAAAGTAAACACATTTAAAATGCACATCTTAAAAACATCCCAAGAAACCCACCTTTAAAAAGACATCTAAATCTATCACTCCACGTCTCAATGCTTCCCCAAGGTAGAAGATAGTGTCTTCAATTGCATTTTCCTCTGCATATAAGTTCAGGATCTGCTTGTAAAGCGGTGCTGTAGGAATAATAACTTCATCTATGTCATTATTTTCTGACTGACTTTCCATTTTCTCTAAGGCAGAACTGAGCTCCTCATCCTTCTTTTTGAGAAGTTCAATGTTCTTGTCAACTTCAGCCTAAAAACAATTAAGATGTTTATTTATCTTCTTTACTACAATTGTCTAGATGAAAGATTTTTAGACATACCAACTCATTCTGTACTTCTTTGCTTATTTTAATTATGACTTTAACAAAAAACAGAGCTATCAATCTGTGGATTTTCAGATTCTTTCCTTTTAAAAAAGTAACATCTGCTTTAGATAATGTCAATCCATTACCCATTACATTTAAACTGTAGAGAAGGCATGCCAATACTTCAAGTATTTCCAAGTTGCCACATTAGGAAAAATAATAATTTAAGCTAGCTAAAGATAATAAAAGTAAGGCCAAAGTAATTATTTTCTTTGGAGTGTGGCATCTCCAGTTCTCTAGTCCAATTAATACTAATAATTTTTTTAAACCACATCTGAACACTGAGCTGGTTTCAGAAACTGTTCATCAATCCTGAAATCTTACTCCTAAGCAGCAGTGCAAGAAGCAGATGGACTAAGTGGAAGATGCCGTAATGAAAAACTGCAGGAATTTCTGAGCATATTCTGAGTAGGGAGAGACTTCTGGGAAAGGAGAAGTTATACAAGGCAGGTTATACAAGGAAGCTGTGACCAAAATCAGTGCCCTCTGCACTAAGACACTGAAATATTCTCCAGTGCTGCTGTTACACATTATTATCAAGAAACTGAGACACAATTGCGAAATAATCTCACACCACTAACAACTGTCACAGGAAGGATGGGGAAAAACAGTATTGTTCCTCTACTACTGAGCAATGACTTTTGTAAGACACATGCAGGACACTGCATCTCACAGTCACTGCTATTTCTGACTTGTTTCAGTCTGAGCACATGCACCCAACTGCAAAAGAGAAAATGCACTGGAAGCTTCATTATTTCAATCACGCCTAATAATTAATTAATTACAAGCTTCTGTTCATTACTAGAAGAGGTGGGCAGCAGTGGCTCCTCTTAGCTTACCACTTCCTGATCCAGGCGAGTTACCATCTCTTCCAGCTTCTGGTGTCCTTTCTTCAGGTCCTCTTCTGTGCGTTTCAAGGCGTTGAGCTCAGCTTGTGCGCGATCCATCTCCTCCTTCATCCGCCATCTCAGCTTGTCACTGACCGCCGAGATGAGGGAAGCGCGGATGGTGTCCTCGCTGATGGTGCCATCTCTGCTGGGTCCTGCACGAGAAGGTTTCACAAGCACAAGATTAATGCTGGGCTGCACTATGAAGCCAGTTGGAATAGCAAGTGGCCAAGTTGCTGCATGTACTTCAGCAATGTGAGACAGTCAAACAAACTGCTCTCCATAATAATTTCCAGAAGCAGCAAAGAAACCACAGTGAGATAACATAAATTAGGATGGACACAAGTAAATTAAGAGTATGCATCCATTCACTCACTTCACTATTCCCACTATACCCACACTCTTTTTTTAATTTAAAAATGGGCTGTCCATTTCACCTGAAGTCCACGAATGTTATTAGTCTGAGACCTTTTAAAGAAGAATAAGAGTTAATGGCTGGATGTATTCAACCACAATTATTACAACAGCTGGCTTGAGACAACAAGCTTGCCTACTACAGGTACAGTTTTTGGTTTTTTGCTTTTTTTTTTTTACAATTGCCTGGCCTGGTAAGGAAAGCTTTAAATTAGGAAAGACAGAGGGAGAGTTATAGAGATCACCCATGCAGCTCAAGTGGGGTTATTCCCAGGAAGGGCATGCAGCCCAGGTTCTCATGGGGAACCACCCTGACACCTGCTGGAGGGACAACACAGCCAGGAACACACTATCCAGGAGATTCCTGGAAAGCACTGACAATACCTTTCTGATACAGATGCAGCCAACAAGGAAGGATGTGCTGCTGGACCTTACATAACCTACCAGAAATGTCTGGTTGGAGATGTGAAGGTTGGGGCAGCCTTGGCTACAGTGTCTATGAGATCATGGAGTTCCGTATCCCTCAAGGAGAAAGCAGCGCTATGAATAAGATTGCAATCCTGGAACTCAGGAAAGCTAACTTTGGCCTCTTCAGGGATCTTCTTGGAAGAATTCCATGGGAATTTACCATAGAGGGAAGAGGGTCCAAGAGAGCAGGTGAATATTCAAGGATCACTTCCTCCAGGCTCAAAAGCAGTGCATCCCTATGGGCAAGTGAACAGAAGGGGCAGGAGACCTGAATATGCTTTTGCAAATCAGCCTTTCAAGGACAATTTCAAGAGGCTTTTAAATAGAAAGTGTCTGTCACAGGAAGTGCAACATGTCCCCAGACCAGGGAACTCAGAGTGCTCCAGAGAATGTGAAGTGGCTACCGGTGATATTTATCACAAACCACTTCAGTTATTCTGTGGGAATAACTGGAGGGTCACAGTTTCCCCAGGCTTGTGCCTCACTTCTTCTAGATCACTGAAATTTCAACTGGATTGTAACAACTACTGACAAAGAAAGAATTACCGCAGCTTTTGTGCCTAAACTTTACAACTCCTATGCATGAAATGCAGAGAGATTTGAAACTCTATAACCCCAGAGAAAATATGCAAGAAGAATTTTTACCAGAGTATCTTTTTATACAGAGACACAGCTATCAAAACCCCAAAGCTGTTACAGCATTACATACATCACATGTACATTCCCAGTGCCCTAGATTTCAAAAAACAGCAATGTGAAAAAATATTAATCACTGCTCACATGCATCTTGTATAGTTGAAGAGGTTTTTTTTTTTACTTCTGCTAACAAAACAGGACTGAATAAATTTGTGTCTCTTCCCTATGTTTTTTACTCTGTTCTTGTCCACAAAACCTACACCATGCTATATGGGTGGAAAAATAAATGCAAATGAATGACAGGAACTACAGGAAGAAGCACATCATGCTTCCTAATCCATCAAAGCCTTCTAAAATACAGAAAACATAAATTTGATCATTACTAAAGTGAGCACTTTACAAACATATAAATTGCACTAGAATATGTGCACTTTAAAAAAAAAAATAAGCAAATTACCCTTGAAAAATAGACTGAATTATTAAACAACTGGTGCAAAGACAACGTTAGGAAAATATGAGTGTCCCAATACTTCATCTGATTTACAGTTCTGGCCTACAAAAATCACCCTGCTGCCAGTCAACAAGACAATTTGCAAAATTTGGATAACTACTAGAGACAGCAACAGAAGTTGTCAAATAGCACATTACACACAAAACCAGGAATCCATCATTCTGCTTCTTATGAAAAGGAGAAAAAATCAGCACTTTCTACATGCAGAAGCAGAACTTGAACCAAGTCAGTCAAACTATCTGGGACAAAGAGTTTATTCACAGTTTAGGACTTCCTGCTTAAGGCAGACAATTGTTCCCAATCAAAAAGGCCTGATTTATCTTCAAAAACCAGCATTAGCACAGTTTTAGTTTACTGTTTACTTTACATAATGAATTATTCTCTAACAGAAGGTCAGAATCAGCCAGAACCAGTAGCAATAGAACTTATGTTTACTTTCTTTTCTTATGTTTTACCAACACCCACTACTCAGGGAGTTTTTAGGTAAGGATCACTTTAACAGTAAAGTAGGACAGAGGAAAAAAAAAATACAATACACTTGACACAATAAAAGTTCACATAGAAATGCCACCAGATAGGAAAGAGGTCTTTGAACATAAAAAGCATCATTTTAATACAGCTCAATCAATGTATCTTCTTAAAGAGCATGAACCCATACCATCTTCTGTCACTTCCATAATTAGCCCAGCTTGGGGAAGATTTCATGGCACATGGTCATTAAATCCACAGAACTCAGAAACCTTTAACCTTTACTAGGCAGAGTCTGGTTTCAGAAGTGACCTTACAGAATAATCAAACCAGTAACTCCATCAGAAAGGTAATTAATGGCAGATGATTGAACAGAAAGAAAAGGCCTGAAGGACTATTTGAAAAACAAGCAATTGTTAAAAACTTGAGCTACTTTGCATGAACATTTTCATTCAGTTCCAACTAGGCTTACTATAGGAAACAGACCACCACCTCCTACACAAAACTCTGATGTTGTAGCAACTGATATGCTCCTAAATAAATACCACACTAAACCACAGCCAAACAAACAAACAAACTATACAGGAAAGAAACATTTTCAGTTGAAAGGAAAAACCAAGACTCTACTGTAAAAAACACCCAACAAAACAAACACAACAAAAACACCTCACAATATTGTAAATACAGGGGATGATTAAAGAGATGTGTTTGCATTTCATCTGGCACAAGAGATAAGCCATGTAAAACAGGTGTAGGAATTTTCTGTAGCTGCAGCACATGAATTGGTGTAATGTTAAACGGTCACTACAAAACCTGGCACTACAACACGGTGTCACAGATGATCTAACTCGGGACTGGAAGAGTCTTCTATCTTTGGCAGATATTGCACCTGTATTCATCTTCAGTGGGGGTGAAAAACGAGGGAAAGAAATGAAACAGAACATATCTGTATTTTAACTCTCTGCTATATAAAGGCAAAACTGGCTTTGTTTGAGAAAGACACAGCAGAAAGCCAACGTTCCCTAGAAATGTTATTAGCTCCCTACAGGATAGCCAGTGGAGAGCATTAATTCTCCAGGACACAAGTGCAGCCTCACGAGACTGAGCACTGTTTGAGGTACTTGCATGGGACAGCAGCTTCCTTGCACTGTGCGTGCCAGACCCACATCAACTCAGAGTGGAGGGGACCACTGAAGAAGCCAAGAACTTCCAGGAAAGAATTCCTTAATTTAGAAGGCTGAAAGAGCTTGGACACAAAGGACAGGATCAGGCACAAGAAAAATACAACATACAACTTACTGCTGCTTTCAAATTCTGTAGTAACAGAACTCCTCAGATATTTTAGTAAGAGTAAAGTAGAAGCATCTCTCTTCCCTTGCCTTGTCCCCATGTATGTGAAGCAACATCACAAAATACACAGAGTTCTGGAAAGAAAAGACATTCTATGACTCTAACCCAGGCCATTCCATAAATAACTGGGAGTTCACACATTAAAATGAAGAACCTGTGGATGCACTTTTAAATGATGGTGCAGGACACTACAACAGATTGGTAATGTGAACAATGTCACAACACAATCTACACCCTCACCGTACAACTGTGCCAAAAGGACTGTCAACAGCTGGAAAGTTACTGCACCAGCTTCCCACTTAACTAGATGATATTTATCACTGGTTCTCACTCTTCTCCACACATACTAAAAGTGAGGGGCAGGGTGAAAAGCAAGCTCATGCCCTGTGTCAGCAAAGGGCCATAGAGCAGCAGACTGGGAAAAGACAGATATGAATACCCTAAATCCTGATGCTGAAGGGAACAAAGGAGGACGTGACAAGCAGAGATCAGTAAGAAGCAATGGGGAAGAGGCTGGAGAAGAAACTCTGTAAAAATGAAGCTCATTCCAAACTGCTGCTTTAGAAAGTTACTACTTTTGGAGGAAAGAAAGTATAACTAAAGTGAGTCCAGTAGATGCTTAAATAATGACAAAACTATTTTTCTAAACCATGAACAGAGCAATGCAGACAATCAAAAGTCATCTATAGTTAAAGGGTGAGGAAAAAACCATGTAGTTACATGCAGTGCTCTTCAAAATATTCACAGAGTACACATAATGTATTGCACAAAACCAGGAATTTATAAAATTCCTGACTGAATAAAATTTAAGGTGAAGGACATAAAACATATTTTTCTTCTTCCTTTGAGTAAGTTTTAATTAAAGATCAATACTTTGAAAGCTCAGAGTAGACATATTATTCCTTTTCCCATTTTATTTCTTTATATATCACTGATATGGAGAAGCTTTACTTCAGAGAAATCCTTTCCAAGGTACTCACCAACAGTGGTGACAGGAGGCTGAGAAGGGTAGTACTGAACACTAGTGGTTGCTGGAAATGGAACACCACCTGGATAAGGATAGTTTGGGTAGCTGCTTTGACAAAGAAAGACATGCTAATGTTATGCAACTATTAGTAAAATATCATTAATCTGTATTATCTTTATTGCCACCATGCTAAACATTCATTTACGTAATAAAATGTTAAAATTGCAGGCCTTTTTCCTGTTCACATTAACATCTTTTACAACTGGTATTTCTGGTATGATTTAAGATACCTTTTCATCTGAAACTCTATTTCGTTATTGCCTGGTCAACATTTGGATAACAAATTCTCCTAAATCTCTTAGTCTTGCTACACAAAACCCCACAGGTATCCAAAAGAAATTATTCTAGCTACAAACTCCCAAACAGCAATCTCAATTTTGTAATTTTTAATATGTGAAGACTTAAAAAGATGATTGATGAACTGCTTTATGTAAACCTAAAAATCCTGTGTGAAATATGGTTGCAAGGTGAAACACACTTGCCCAGAAATTCTCAGTCCTGCTCTGAAGGATGAAGAAAGCAAAAGTATTCATTTGCTCACTTAAACAATGGTGAGATGACATATGACACTCTGTAACACCTTTCTAAAATACATTTGCTAACTAAAACAAGGATACAAATTAGTACTAGACTGACAAGCACCTGCATGCAGCAGAGTATTAACTATAGTTATAATTAAACAAAGAGGTCCAAAACCACATACAAAATATAAAACAAGCATATTCTGTCTCTCTTCAGGTAACTGCAAATTTAATAGTTCTTAAAACCTTCCCATTAATTCATAAATTACATATTTTTAAAACAGTTATTCTGTTACTTTTGTACAAACATTAAGAAAACTATAAAAAAATATATTTAGAGTAAAAAACATGCTGTAAGAACTTTAAAATCCTAACTTTTCTCCTCTTAAAACATAATATTCCCTGTCCTTCCCAATTCTCAGAGGTGTTTGCACTTTAAAATTTTTTTAAAATCAAAATGCTCCATATTACAGCAACATCTCATATGCTCCTAACACAAAATCAGGACATAAGGATATTAATAATAAAAACAATTAATTATGATGTAAAAAATGTAAGTGCACACTAGGAGGCAGTAGTCAACATCTCACTATTTAGTGAGACCAATCTGCAAGTCTTCTGGAAATGCTTTCTTCCAAACTATTATATGGAAAAAAATCTTGGTTGATATTAATAAAAAGCTTTTAAAGTAACTTTGTGTCCTTCAATTTCCCTTAGAGTGATCTAAATTAAGTCCACATTGAAGTCAAGGTTTGTATTAACTCAGCAATATTCTGTACAATTTCTGAGTTCCTAATTAAATCTCAACTTTTAGGGGTGCATTTCTAAGTCATGTTAATATATCAACCTCATAAAAATATATGAGTGAGGGAAGGTAACAGCTGAGAGCTAGGTAATTTCAAAATCTATTTATCACCCATATATATTTCATTTGAAGCAACGCTAAGAAAGCTAAACCTTCGTCCAACTTTCTTCTGGCTACTAACAAGAATTCAGCCCTTGCTTTTGACAAATCCTGCTAACACGAATAATTATACAACAAATACACCATAAAAAAAAAGATTATGATTAGACACTCTTCAGTGAAACTCTGTATCAAGTAAATTATGATGGTTTAAAGGAGCTCTTACCTTGGGTTTGGAGTGCTTGATGGTGGATATGGAGATATTCCACCTGGAATTCCAGGCACATAGGAAGCTAAAGAAAACAAAGATTTTGTGTATTTTTATATTCCAGAAGTTAAAACCTTCAATGTAAAGAAGTTCATCCTCACATATAAAAATAACCTTATTGTTATACTGTTTTTTTTTCTTAATCATTACATTCAACCAATCCCTGAATGGATAAAAATAGGTATTGATTTGAAAATGCACAAGTAGGTGTACCAAGAAAAAAAAAAGAACCTGCAGCTAGGTTCAGAAAATAAAAAAGAAGCTTGTTATTAAAGATGACCCACCTGAAGATTTTTACCCACCTCTCAATTTTTTATATAATAGGTGAAAAAAGAGTTTAACCTTTCTAACCAATGATCTTTACTCACTAAATAACAAGTGCATAATTTAAGTAGCTTCAGAGTAGTTGATTATTCTGCTATTTAGAAGTTACATTTAAACATTGTTATCAGAACATATAAACATCTAAAGCTTTAACAGTCTTAGCAATTCGAAGATTTTCCTTGAAAAACTGACTAAGATTGTTTTAGACATACTTATTCCACATTTCTAGTAATTTACAGAATATTACATCAAATAACTTTTTTTTTCTTAAGAGCTGAGCTGAGCTATTTCCACCCTTCAGTACTTTTGTCAAAGGACTTAATTTCTTCTTAAACAATCTACCCAGAACTTGAAAAATCCCAAACATAAATGTCTGTAAAATAGGGAAAGTCTGATTACACTACTAAAACTAAGCAGCTATTAATAATTTCAAAACCTTGAAACATTTCCACTAAAATTACTTCATCTATCAAGTAATTCCTAGCACTTCAGTTCAATTCAATTCAAAATAGTAATTCAAAGCACTTCAGCTTTGAGTGACTACAAGAGTAATCAAGTGTGGTTCATTGAAGGTTTGTCCTTATGGCACGAATCACAGGGTGTGACTGCTAAAACTATGCTTATACTGACCCCCACTGTTCCTGGAAAATCAGGACAATCCAATCATCTGCTGCTCTCATAGGCAGAGTAGCCACAGACAAGCTAAAAAGTCCAAAACACCTGCCTTGAGTCAATTATTCCTAATGGTCCCATTTATGTTTGCTACCCATTTTCTCACAGGTTCAGAGCCTAAAACATTGCTAAAAATGGCTTCTGCTGGAAATGGCAGTGAACAGCACTTCAACTTTTCAAGTGTAACACTGTGATCAAGTAAAAGCCATATTTCAATAGAAAATGGACACAGCCTTAAAAATCCGGCAAAAAGAAATAACCCCCAAACCAGCTACTCTAGCATTAAATTCATGTGGAACTGTTATAACATCATTAAATAAACAATCTCCAGCTAATCTGCTCCCTCTCCCTCTACTGTCACAGCCTTTGGCTTGAGGAAGTTTTTGCTACTGGTTTTTTAGTATTTTTCCACCCAACAGAATCTCCTCCTGGAAGAATTTCTAGGATTTTCTGTTTCCCACTTCCTCTGTTTCCCCTACATACCTATCCTCAGTCTTTAAAATAAGATACCTCCAGAACTTTACATAAAGAAATTATTTTTAAAGTCTTGAGGATTTTGCAAGAAAATAAGAATGGGTACCAAGTCAGAACACCAAATCAACAGAGAATAAAGAATAAAAAAATCACCAGGTAGGGTTTTTTTTTTAATATTCAGCCAGAAATTTGAAACAAAATGAAAATAAACCACAAAAACAGGAGCAGTAAGCATGCTTGTGCTTATGAAATCAATGGTTGCGAGATACTTAAAAGATGGACTTGTATTGTTAGAATGAAAAAAACTGAGATACAAAGTTATTTGAATAACCTCTTTTTAAGTCTAATCTTGAAATGTTGACAGGACACTAGTTGTTTTGAGAAGCTTGGGGGTGTTTGAGTGTGTTCTGGTTTTGTCTGGGTTTTGCTTTGTAATACAAACTTGATTTTTCCCCTCCAAAACCCTAAATCCCCTGCAAATTCTTAAACTCATAAAACCTTTTAGATTGGAGAAGACCTTTAAGATTATAGAGTCCAACAAGGGACAGCCCAGGTGAATTCATTAGCCAGCGATACAAAAAGTAAAATGCATTATTTGTGGGCAAACTGTGGAGGGCAACAATCCCTTTGAAATATTAATTTGATTATTTGCAGAATTCAGTAGTGATGAGCACTTACTGGTTGGTGGGCCTGTTGCCTGGTATGGTGGGTAGCTGGAAGAAGCAGTAGGCCGAGAAAAGACTGGAGGTTCCTCTCCAAACACAACAATCATGACCTGGATCAGCTCCAACAAGTCTGACTGGGGCTGTGAGGGAAAGCAAATCACAAGTTTGTCATTTGGCTAACAGAGAGTTTAACTGACTGTAGCAACAATAGGATGCCATTCCATCAGCCCTCAAAACCATTCCTTTTATTTGTGGGTTTAAATTTTCTTAAAATGTCTATCTCTATCTGTACACATATGTGCATAATTAGCTTCTTTTCTGGCTTCTCTTACAGACACCAATCCCAGCCAGCTTGTACTCAAAATCATATAGAACAATACAGCAGCCATGGTTACACCCAGAATAAACTGGGTAATACACAGTTCCATATCAACTGCAAGACAGTAAATGACTGGATATAAATGTCCAATGATGGATTTATTATAATACTTAAAAAAATTAAATCTACCCCCCAACATGAAAAACATACACATCACCAAGTTTTTTAGACATTTCAATTTCATACACCATAGCTTTTGCTCTGATTCAGAATGTCTCAATAGAAAAAAATATTCTAACCCACTAAGGAGTGACAAAAACTTCTTTTAAATATACTTAAACAAGGCTTCTCTGTTTATTACTACACTTAATATAGGCATTTCATTTTGCCAAAATAAGAAGCATCATGAATACACGACCAGATTAAATATCCCAAATCCAAGTTTCTGTAGCTCTGTAATTGACTTATTTTTACTAAATTCTCAAAGTGAAATCTAAGATGTACCTTAGATAATCCTCTTGCTTGTGCAAGACCTGCATCCTGACCTGGGCAGTCTTTTTCCACTATGACCCTACAAGCACAGAACTACCACCCATCCTGAATAAATGTATTCCTGTTAATCCCTTTTTACAGAACTATGCACCTTGTGTCATTTTCCTATTCTTGCCAAGACAGTTCATCTTCTTTACAAGTCCATGTTTTGGCCAAAACTTCTATGAGGCCTGCACTGCTCAATGCCTCTATTTACTCGTAAAGCAAATATATCCATATACATGAGGGTCCAGGAACATCTACATAAAGGACTCCAAGTCCTTGTACAAGTCTGTTTAAGTCACAGATGTTTTAAATAAATTTATAAATTCCCTTCTGTAAATATTCTTATCTCACAAATCTTCACATCAGTGTCCTGCCAGGGAATAGGACACCTTAGGCTGAACAGTTTAATCAGACAAGTTGTAACTAAATGTGCAACCACATCAAATAACCAGAACACAGGATCCAACATCTTGAACTTTAAGACATTGAAGACGTTGATTTAAAAAAAAAATAATTCAATATCTCTAATAAAGACTATGTTTTTTATTAAAAATGATACAACTATCTCAAGGAATGCAAAGAATGAGCAGTTTGAGAATTTCAAGTTCCCCATACTCACATATTTCCACTCATGCAGGTAGGGAAGGTATATCTTTCCATTTGCATCAACATGCTTCCCAGTTTTTATTGTCATAGAGCTAGTGGGTTTAACAAAACAAATTGGGGGGTTGAAAGGGTAGGTGTCCAGCAGCCACAAGCAAATAGGGATATTATATGTGTTACCTAGAAAAGATATTTTGAAAAATTTTAGAAGTTATTTCAATTCTTCAACTGTCCTCCTGTATTCAGGTTCATAAAAAAACTCTCAAGCCCAGTAAACTCAAATGTACAAAGTTAGAAGCTGAAGCCAAAATCTACTGATAACATTCAATGAATAGGTAACACTGTGGCCAAGAACTCAACATTTTTAACAGCAATTTAACTTTGATTTACAATTATTGTTCACCACTAATACACAATCTCATTTGTTCTACAATGCAACATTACAAGACTTTGATCTGAATTCTCATTAGCTGCAGCAATAAACAGTTTGCAACCCTCATTCAACTGACAAGCTTGAAGAAATGTGCAATACTGATGGAAAAGAGGTGTTACAAAGCTGTAAAAGACTAAAGAAGTGACACTCAGCATTCAAATTTTATCCTGCAGCAAGAATAGAGAACAATTTCTTCAAAATATTTTACTTTGGACAAGTCAAGGATTTCAAGAAAAGAGTGATCACCAAAGTAGTGAAGCTGAATCAGGACAACTCTAAGTAATTTTTTCATGTAATTTGGGAAAATAATGGGGATAATGAAAACTGTAGTAAACACATACCTCTGTAAGGCACAGGAATGGTCCCACTGAGGCTCATCAACTCCCTAGATGAACCATCATTAAAAACTGAAAGGGAACAAACAATATTTTTAAAACAAACATACTGGTTACATTAATCTCTATACAGGTTATACACCACCTAATTATTTGCCTAAGTTTTCACAAGTTACACACATATAAACTCAGCCTGAAAGGTTCAGCTCTTGCACATTTATGGATTAGCAAACAACTGTCCACAGTCAGGTAACTCCTTATGAATAACACACTTCTGAGAAATGAATGACTAACCATTGCCAAACTGTTAGTGTAGAAACACATAATCATGGCACGATTATATGCAGGTGCTTTTATTGAAGAGCTCTGGGAATCAGGGATACAGACCCAAATCTGACTCCAACATGGATTTGAGATGGACACATTTTAT
>VZTN01019135.1:126131-139258 GCA_013400515.1 Erpornis zantholeuca | reverse complement strand
GGCGGCGCCGCTTCCGCGCGTCACGGGGCGGGCACCGAGCGCCGCCGGCACCGGGGCTCGGGAACACCAGGGAGCCTCTGAGAATGGCTTTGCAGCGCAGTTTATTGGTAAAAGGCCTTTCTGGGAGTTCACCGCCCGTGCTAAAGCAAAGTGCCATTTCCCACCGCGGCCCTTTGGTTATTGTTTCAAGGAATATGACACAAACGCGAGATCAGGAGCATTAATCTACGAAACATACCTGTGAGAGTTGGCAGCATTTTAAGATTAAAATTATTACAAAACCACCAAACTAAATAAACAACAGCTTGACTATTCGCATGAAAAGAAATGCTCAACAGATGAGAAACAACACCATGAAAAACAATGTAAAACCTTAAATTCATATTGTTTTTTTCCAAAGTAAGTGAAAAAACCGAAACCCCGAAGTGCAGCTTTAAAAAAATACAGCAGCAAAGTTGGTTACCTGCAGCCATCCACTAATTTTGCCCCATCATTTACCACTACAGTGAAAGAAATGTAGATATTCCATAAAAAAAAGGTATGAATTACTGAAGGTTTTTTATTTTTATCCCAGTTCTGAGTTCAGTATACACTCAGAACTCCCTGCATGTCTGGCTCTTTCTGAGATGTAACGGGAAGGCACAAAGGATCTGATCATTTGTTCTGCCACAGATCCTACTTTTGCTTAGAAAGCTTCAACAATATTTAACCATTTCCCCCTCAATGTGTAAACGTGGAACAACATTCCTAAGCTGCACAGTGCAGGAGTGCAGCCCCTGTCTCCTGTGCCTGCCATGTGACGCTGAGGTATCATCAGGAAGAATAGTCTTTTACCAGTGCAGTGATTGAAGAGGTTAGAACCCAAAAAACCCCTTGATCTCTAAAACATCTGGTTTTTACCTAAAAATCCACATCCTGCGTTTTCGTCACATCCTTGGCCTGCGAGGAGGAGGGTTACAGGTTCTTTTGCCTTCTCCTGAGGCTGACGTAAAGTTCCCTGCCCTCAGCTGGCTTTGGATTGAGGTCTGAATGAGCAGACACCCCTGCATTGTTTAACTGCTGGATTTTATCCTTTATTTGAAGCCCAACCCCTGCTCCTCCCGTTCAGGAAGAGCCCTTGCTCCAGTGCTGCATGTGTGTAGTGAGAACTGCAGGTGCTTTAATGTTCTGAATGTCCTTACAAAATAAAAGTAAGCAAGTTGTGACCAGAGTATTTCAGACATCAAGTGTGAACAGAAATCCATACCAAATAATACAGGTTTGAAGGATACTGTAAGCATCATGTTTCCCTTTGAAAATAGCAAAATAGCAGGAGTCCACTGTCAAGAGCATCTCCAGCCATGGAAGATGGAGCTATGGAACTACATCCCCAGTCCCCTCGGGAGCTGGAGTGTGACTGTTCCCTAAACAAGCCTCAGATGCAGCATTTAAAAACCATGAGGAAGGGTTCAAGTGGGCTCTGCACATTGGAGTTTCTGCAGAGCTGAGTACACCACTCTCCAGGACTGCTTCCTAAAGAGGTGCAAAGAGCTAAGAATAACCCAAGAATCAGGCTATAGGTGGCAGCCAAAAGCCACAGGCAAGGGGCACCTGCATTTAGGTAAAACATTCTTGCATGTTACCTGCCTCATTTTGGCTACTGAAAGTGCACTTTTCAAGGAAAGAATTACTGTACAGCACAGTATTAAATTTTTTAAACCTAAACTGAGAAAGCACTTTTGGAAAATAAAGTAACAAAGCTTCCTGTTTTCCACAGAAATCCATAGATGTGAAGCAACCTCTTCTGCCTCGCAAACCTCTGACTTCAGCAAGCAGACACACAGGCTTCCCTTGTGCTCCCTTAGAGTTTCAGCTGCTGCTGAAGGTCATGAATGGAGCCTGCGCTGCTTTGCAGTTTCTCTTGCACCACCGGGTTTTGCTCCAGTGTGACCATTTCAATCACTCCACTCGTTCCAAGAATGCATGGGAGACTTAAGAATACTTCACTGTTTATATTGCAACATCCCTGAAACAACACACAAAGAACACTGTCACACACACAGTTACTTATTTCTGCTGCAACTCCACAAAAGCATACAACTACACAAAATTACTTGATTATTTTAATTAATGAGGATATTCCAACATCTGGCATGTTTGGAGAGGTCAAATTGCATTTATTTTAGATACTGGGCAATGGGTTACTGTATAGGAACTGTAAAATATTACTGTGCAGATAAAAATTTGTGAGCCATGCCACACTTGGGCAATTTTTCTGATATAGATATATCAGATCTCTATAATGCAAGCAAGTTTTATACCACTAAACACCATTTCTTAGAGAGAACAAGCAGGGACATTTGACAGTACAGTATCATTTGTTCTTTTAGGACTGAAAAAAATAAATAATGAAGCCTATGAACTGGGGAACATTTTTCACATATTGATCCCACACAGTTTCTGTGAAAGAATTATCAAACTTACATCCCTATAACTCAAGTTTACACTGTAGACTGTGTTTACTTCTGGGATCTGTCTGGGAAATGTTACATTCTGTAGTTACTCCTCAGTTTAAAAGACTGGTCATTCCTCTGTATCTACATTTAGTTCAGGAATGATTAAAAACCTCACTTGAAACATAATGACTTAATTAGGAATGTGTTTGTATTCAATAAAATAAGCAGCCAGCTCAACTTCCCTGCACGGGGACATGCAAATTGACCTTTTGAAGACTCTAAATTGAACTGACAGGTAAACATTTCTACATGGATTTTCTTGTCATATTGAATGACCTAATGCTTTAATGAAGCCTCTTAGGAGAAACTTTAAACAGAGTTCAGTCTACAATTTTAAGTTAACTATTGCTTCATAATCTTCTCCTCTTGAGTAAAGTACTAAGGAGTAAAAAAACAGCTGTTTCAACCTGATCAAATAAAATACTGGCAGAAAATGCATTTTATACTTTCAGAAAAGATACAAAATTCTTTTGGCCCCTAAAAAAAAAAAATCAGCATTCAATACTGAGCAGCTGGGAACTAAAACTCCCATTTCATTTGCCAAATCCAGCTATTCCAGGCATGCTGCACAGCAGCCTTGAATGTACTGTCTCTCTCTGGACTTTTATTTTTGGGGGAATAATCCACTTTTAATATTGGTTCTGATTAAAACAGTAAGTGATTTTCGGTCATTTTTGGACTAGAATGGAGAGCTGTTGTTGGAAGAAAGTCATGGCAGTAGCACTACTTCAGAATACTGTGATGTCTGTGCTGCTAAAGTTAATGGTCATATCCATAATAAATAACAGAATTACAGTGCCAACCAAAAGGTATTAATAACACATTTACCTTTGCCAGAGTGGATACAGAATGAACCTTTCTTTTATCTTTCAGAATGCTGTCAGTCAAATCAGCAACTGAGAGCCCCACAGACCAAGATCTCTGACCTTTTCCCTTTAGAACTTCCATAGCTCTATATGTAAACCAGGAAAAGGAGAAAAACATGATGTTTAGATTTTAATTATTCTTATTTTCATTTTTATGTAAAACCCAAAAACCAGGCTGAAGTGTACCATATCAGGTAAAGTGTACTATAAAAATATGATTCTCTGTTTTGGAAAACAACGCAATGGAATAAAGAATTGCTGAAAAGAATTTCCTTACAATACCTTTTATCTATGCTAGCAACAATTCTCTTTTCCGTCAAGAGGTGTACCTGATAATTAAATCAGGTAAATTCATCCAAATTGGTGCTTTGCTTTAAAGCAAATGTTTCCAACACAAGCTCTGAGAAAAGTGGGCCAGAAGGCTTGTCTAGTGTTTGTTTTAAATACACAATCACACAGCTCTGATATTCAGGTGTATATTTTGGTGTCTTTTTACATCACCCCAGGCACAATGTTAGTAAGAATTTCAGAAAAACAGTGGCCATATACACATCCCTAAAAGTGAATGACAACCTGACCTACAATTTCCTATAAACTCAATGTATAAACATTTTAAGGCAAGCTTTCCCCACTTCATAAAGAGCTGAAGAACATGTAAACATCAAGTGCCTAAACATGAAAGAAAAAAAAAAAGGTTATAATACCTGTTAGCCACCTTTTCCCTTGAGTTACGAGCAGCCATTGCTTCTGTTTGATTTGCAACTACATTACAGCTGCTCCATGATGGTACTAGATAGAAAAAAACAAAAAAGCATTTTAGGTTGTGTTTGTCTTGTTTTTTTTTCTTCCTGTGACAAATATCAAACACTTTTGCTACCACTCCAGGTCTACAGGCTTTGGTACCCCAAAACTGTATTACTTAAAACCATTATTATGAAAATTTACCACTCTTCTTATTACTTTTTTTATTAACTTCATTACTTTTCTCAATTATGCTTTCATTATTCAGTTATTTAAGCACTGCCAGGACATTATATGCTCATAGTCATCATAAAGCACCACCTTACCTTTGTCTTCCCCTTGTTCACCAATAACCCAGGCATCTTTGGCCAGCTCCTCTTCTTTCAAAAGGTTTGTCAGGATGTACTGAAATCTCTCAGAATCAAGGTTGGCTCCTACTCCAATTACTCTGCTTTTGGGAAATGAACTCAGTTTCCATGACACAAAGGTCATTATTTCAACTAAATGTGAAAGAAAAAATATGTTGCCAATGAAGGACCACTCAAAATTCCACACAACTCCAAATTATGAATTATCATTACAAAAAAACTCTGGACTTCTTCCTTTTAGAAACAGCAAAAGCATGTAAGAACATATTGGTAGTTTATTTCAACCTAAAACACCAAGTCAGGTGGGGAAGAAGTGAAAAAATAAGAACAATAATGGTAAGAGAGTAAGAAGGGCTATCTTCCAATGCATCACAGGATAGAGGCTCACACTTATGTCTTTCCCTTTTAAAGTAGTGATTTTGCTTTGTCTTAGTTCACAGCACCACTGACCTGAAGTCTTCAATCTTCCACCAAAATCTAGCTGCAATATTTAATATCAACACTATACTTTGTATATGAGTAGCCTGTGAATGGCACAGATCATATGGCACAGAACACCCATGGATCTATCCTTCCTGCACAGGAGAAATGTGCACATAAAACTCACAACTGACAAGACAACAGCCAATGGATGTAGATACAGGCAGGTTGAAACTACGCACAGAAACATAGAAATACATACCTGTTACACAAAACAAAGTACACTATTTTCTTTTATCTTGATAACAGTAAAGAAAAAACCCTCAAAGACAGTGTCCTGCTCAAAGCTGAAAAGGAAAACATCTTTCAGAGTAGCAAGAATTTTTGACTAACTGGGTGCATCCAGCAGTAACATATTTTTAAAACATGCCAGAGAAAAAGCCAGATGAGGGACAGGACATTATGCGAAGTACCAGCATACCTGGATGAGAAGCAACAAGGAGAACAGCATTCTGACTGTAGTGTGTTACTGCTGGAATGACTCCTCTGAACAAATCCACATTGCTTTGTATGACTTCGAGGTAAGTCTGAGCATTACCCAGAGAATTAACTGTAAGCACCACAACTTTGGAGTCAGCTGAAGCAGAAAAATCTGAAAATATAAAGAAAACATATTTTTAAAACTTATGTCATTCTATTGAGTTTTGGATGCAACACCAAGAGCTGTTCTAAAGGCTGAACTACAGCATCCAGCTTAATTAGGGATTCTTTCCCTCCTGTCCTCCCATACCCCCCAGTGTGGAATTTGGGACACTTCCACAGCACCTATAAAACACAGCTCTCCCACAGAACTACTCTCGTGTTTTTTATAGTTGCCAAAAACAAAAGGCAGACTGCAATTTGTCCAAGGTTACAGAGCAGAGGTCAGAAAACATCTAGACAGCTTTGTCTGATAAACTTTTCCAAGTTTTCTTGGAAAGAAAAAAAAATCATGAAAAGGCTCCTTAACTTTTATTCCAACTGTTAAAGAAGGAGAAGGACTTTTACTCCTTTACCTGAGGCTTCTTTTATTATTTTTGATCTTATACCTCAATCAAGGACATATAGACAACCATCAAAAGCATTCCAAAAGTCTACTTACTAAGTCAAATAAAAGTCAAATTGTATTTATTAGCCCAAAGAAACACTCAACCATGCTTGCTGCAACAATGTGTAAGTCAAAGCTGCCTTGAGCAGGTATCTCTGAATATCTGAGTGCCACACAGGTGATCAGCCTGGACACAGAAACACTTTTGGAACCAGCTGAAGCCAAAGCAGAGGACTCATGGAAAAAAAAATTAAAAATTAAAACCATACTAAGCAGGATATAATACCAGCTTGCCCCAAACCTAAATATGAACATACTAAAATAGCAGGTGACAGTGTATAAGCATTCTGTAGTATTGTAACACTACCAACAGCACAGCCAGAAACACACAAGCTTCTTACACCAAAGCTAAATGTACACATACAACAGGCAACCACAGAGGCACAAACAGATTTGTGGTACAGTTGCACAACCAGGGCTTAGGAAAAAAGGTGTGCTAGCAGTAAAACCTGCAAGATAAGATCAAAGAATGTACAGCAGGCAATGCCAGGTTCAGAATAAGCCACAAAAATGTCTGGGGGAACCAGAACAAGTCTCTGTCCCCAAAATAAGATACATTAAAAGAGAAGCACAAGAAAACCCCTCATTTCATCTTGCAAAGGGTGCAAGGAACATGGAAACATGACACATAAGCAAGGAAGAATGTTGCTCAATTCAGTTCCAGCTTTCCCTCTGGAAAAACTTCTGAGCGGCATGGCCTCAACCTCTGCAACCATCAAAGACCATCAAAGACTGTAACTAATCACTAATTACAGAAACATGGCATTGACTCTGTTGAATTGTATGCTCACAGCTGACTGAGGACAAGATTATTAAGAACTGATTGTTTGAATATGCAGTGATAGTGATTAAGGACTCACTATTGGCCATTTGCATGTTTAATGAACATCAATCTAGGAAAGCAGCACTTTAAACACACCTTTTTTTGTCAGCCTTTTGAACATTGCTTTCACAGCCCTCATTAATTTCTACGCATGTATTTTTCCCCCTCCCTTCCCTCTCTCTGCCCATAACACTAAAGTTCTAGCTTAACTTCTCTGTATTTCTGCATGAGTCCAATTTCAGCATTAGCCTCTGTAAGAGACAGTTCAAAGATCCTTCATATGCCTCACGATCATCACCTAGGACAGAGACTGAAATCCTAAAAAAAAAACTACAAAGGCTTTGCACAGGAACCTTGTCCTGGCTGAGCTGGGACATCTGCCAAGTGTTGTTTGCAGCTGTACTCACTGGGAGTGCAGGTCACGCTAGACTGCGCTGTTCTGGCTGCCAAGGCAGAAAGGATTGCGCTGAAGTGAAAAGGAATGACCTGTCCAGGACACCTCTCCTGTACCTCGTTCTCCAAAGAAACAGGCTCTTAACAAATGGCCATAAATTCTCCCACTTCTTGGCCAGTTGCCCCTCGCTTTCAAAAAAGACTATAAAGGGACTTTCTAGTTTAACCCCGAGGAGATCTCCACATGAAAGAAGGCAAATGTATTAGGAGATGACCACGAGGACTTAGTCTCCTCCATTGGTAGCTATTCCACCCCCTTTCTTCTCTCCTCTCTACTTTGTTTTTCTTTACCTCTCTCTCTCTCCCCTCTACCATATTACTGTGCTGTTGTGGGCACTTAATAAAGATGCACTGTTTTGATTAAAACTGAATTCCCTTTGTGTCTTTTGCACTCTGAGATCAATAAAAGAACCATCACAACCCCCGCTTACATTAGCTGCAAGTAGAAACTTTTTAAAAAAGACAGCCTATGTGCCTCTGTATCTCTCCAGGTGTCCTGCTCTCCTTAAAACAAGCACAAGCACACACAGTACAGCACTCACTCCTGTCCCAGAGACATCATTTCATACCTTTGCTGATCTCCACATTTGGCACAGCAAAAATCTCCAAATCCATGGTCCCTCCTTTTGCTGCACCTTCAGAAAGATCCAAAAGAACCACCTTGTCTGCAACATCCTGTATGAATAAAAATAATACAGATCAAAAATAAACCAAAAGAAAACTTGTTCTTGTGGGAGTAAGGAATAAAACCCAAAATTCCTTCCATTTCATATTTACAGTACTGTGTACAAATCAAATAAAATTACTGGTCAAAATTACAGCCAAATCACAAGACAAAAGATTTAGTTTAGGAAGTCTAACTGGAAAAAAACACATTACAAAACAAAGAAAAAGCTCACAAAACTGTCTCTGGGAAGTTAAAAATGGTGATGTTACTGTTGTGTCTAACATGCAGCTGTGATGAAGTACAGACCATCTACAGACTATCCTTTTCCAGGGAACTAAGAGATCCCCATTGGAACAGGCTACCACTCAGGCAAGAATCCCTTAAGGATTTTCAAAGTAAGTGAATTCAATATCTAACCCTTTGAATTTTAAAAGCTGACTGAGAAACCAGGGCAGAAAACTAAAACCTCTGCATGTCCATAAGTAAACTCAAGAGACAAATGACCTACGCAGCGACAGTTGTTAAAACTGATGGGGTATTCCTTAGTGTGAGATATGAAGAACTAGATGGGAATCCTCTCCATTAATCAGATCTGTTGCTATTTTAGTAATTATGTACCTTTGCTGCAACTGCTAGTACACATGCAATGCCAAGATCTCCAGCTCCAACAACAGTAATTTTGTTAAAACATCCTTCATTTTTGCCTCCAGTTTTACTCCTTGATTTCTTGTCGGTCTCTCCTACAATTAAAAGAAAACCACAAAATTAGGTGCTGGTCCACACTGTATCAATACAAGTGTTGCTGCTTCATAAATGATTATGGTTGTGCCAGAGTTAAATCAAGTTACATTAACTTTTTCAAAACAGCAGTTCAGCCTGACCACAGAAAATTCACCACAACTTGCAAGGTGTAAAACACAAATATTCCTCTCTAGATAGGAATGGTTTTTCACTAAGTGGAAATAGATGAGCATGACAATAGCAAGAAGTTGGACACTGATAACATACAAACAGCTCTACCTTTGCTGCTGTTACAGCAAATCCCATGGGCATAAAATTTGTAAAATATAAACCATGGAGTCTTCTTTGTGACATCAAGTAATGACAATAAGTGAATATATTTTATAAGAACATTAGAAACAAGTCCATGAAAACATCCCCACCTTCAGTAATCTTTGCAATATAGGAGAGAAGTTCTGATTGCCTGGCTGCATCAGAAGATGACAGTGAGTACAAAGGGAGTTCTTCCTCAAACTTTGCAATCATTTCCTTGATCAATCCAGTAAGAGTTGATTTAGGCTGGAATACAGCAACACAGAAGACAAAACAGCTGAATAGCTATTTCATATAGTGGCATCAGCTGTGAACTGCCAGAGCCATATAAAATTTAATCAAATTATAAATACTGACACTCTCAACATTTATACAAACACCTAAGGAAGAAAGAAAAGCATCACTTTGAGAAGCTACTTTCCAAACAGGAGTATGGATTAAAAGGAATTTAACAAAAAGGAATTCTAAAATTGAAAGTACCAGTGCTACTAATTTTTGAAGTCATTCATGAACATATGGAAGCCTGTGATATAACCACATCCAGTATTATAAAAGGGACAAATCCTAGCTAAAGAAAAGATAGTTCACTCTTCTTAGATGAGCTCAGCTGTCCAGAGTTCTGGCAATTTGGTCCCCCTCCAGGCAAAACACACTGTGAAGTCAGCAGAGGTTCTCATAGGAATTTCTGTATCAATAATGTAACATACAGCCCATTCATTCCCAAAAGCTGGCATTCATGGAATCATTTTACTGGCCTGTCAATCATATTTAAGTGAGTAATTTAATACAGTACATAAAATCATTTAGCAACAGCATTGATTTTTGAATCTCTGTGCCGTTTCAGTGTTCTGCCAAAAGAGACACACCCAAAAGGTGTGTTCAGACACTTTCACTGAACTTTCCTCAGGGATACTCAACTGGTCTCACTATTCATAGCAACAAAGTATCATGAGCCTTACATTGCTTTGTAAAGAATCAGTCCCTTGTTTCCTTTGAAATCACTTCCTTTACAAGCCTCAGACTGCCTGAAAGCTCCATATGATACCATGCATTATTCCCAAATACTTTCTTCCCCTGTCAGCCACTCCACCTCTTACATGGCTCCAGTTCTGCAGGTAGGGCAAATAAATTCTGCCACGTGCATCAACATGTTTGCCCACTGAAATGCCCATGTTTGCAGTTGGCTTCAGGAAGCAAATGGGGGGAGCAAAGGGATGAGAATCCAGGATCCACAGACGAATAGGTATGTTATAGGAATTACCTGTTCAACACAAAATAAAAACCATTACTACCTCCTGCATTGGGAAGAGGCACTAAAGACCAGTTGTGAGTATGTGATATGATTCACACTTAGTAATAACAGAGGCAAAAAGCCTGACAGATCACTTTCCAGATTCACAGTGGAAAGTATTTACATTACTTAGGCTAATTAATAAAAACCAGACTTGTCTGGATCAACTCGAAGTGCTACTGACTGTGCCTTTCTTAATATAAAGCTTTGTTGTTGTTTTGCTTCCCAGGGTCCTCTCTCAGCCAACTTGTCCCCTCTTCCCAGAAAAGGAAGGTTTCATACACATATTCCATACTTATCTTAAGATTTAACACCTAGTGCAAAAAGGCATCTATACAGAGCTTTGCATCAGACTTGAAACACTTTAAGTTGAAAAGAAAAAATCATCAACAAGTTATTTTTGGACACTGCCTATACAAGTGTAGGTCTCAGAGAGTTCACACAAGCTCCATTAGCACCAAAGAGTTGGCCTACATGGCCTCAAACTACACAATTTTTAAAATAGTTCATTACTTATTTAATTAATACCACCTTATTTCAGCATCTGTGCACTTGTTTGTGCAGTAGAAGTGGCTTCTGCCAATTCGTGCAAAATCCTTTCTAGCCCCCTTTGAAGACACTGCACAGTGAACTGTTACGAGGCAGCACACAACACACTTTACATTTAGATTCATAACTGGCAAGAAAGTTATATTTGATTTATCTTACCATATTTCACTGGAACAGTACCACTAAAATTCAGGAGGTCCTTCTGGGATCCATCCTTGAAGGCTGAAATTAAAAATGCAATTAAAAAAAAAATAGTAACTCCTTTCAAACCTGACATAGCAATCCCATCCACAACTACAAATATACAACTGTGATTTTTCTTTAGAAATCAAATACACTGCTCCTGAAAGAACCAAGACTGGAATATTAGTAAGATCCCCCTTACCCTTTTAAATATTTCCTTAATGAAATTTTAACAAAAATTGCACTAGTACAACTAAGCACATCATTAGTCTGAAAACCCCTTTTCCTGGGTGATTCTGATGTTGCAGGAATTTCCAGTCAGGCTAAATGGATTCTGGAAGTCACAATCTATAAGCTAAAGCCATCAAAATACTTTCAATATAATAATGACCTACAGGAAAAATGTTGTTATATGCAAAGAATTTAAAGCATCAGTCTTCTGCAATTACTGACAAGTTGAAGTAAGATGAAGTAAATGAGTTGCTAAGGTTTTTATATGTATGCACTCCTGGAAGAGCATTCAGGAACAGTAACGTGGCATGAGAAATTTTATTGCAAGTCAATGTAAAGACAGGAACACAACTGAAATATATTCACATTCTGTTACACACAGCCTGCATTTATGGCAAGCAAGAATCCCCACAAATAGTTCAAAGTAACTGTATCACTTACTGTATGTGTTCATGGAGAATGTGAAGTTGGGGTAGGTCTTGCTAACATTCTTCAGCTCTTCTATGGTCAGGTCTCTGAACTTATACTGGGAGGGGGAAGAAAAAATAAGAAAAAAAGTTTCACAGGAAAGGCCTCTTTTATTATGAGAGATGGTGCAAAGGACACTATAGAAGGCAGAAACACAAGAAGGGGAAGGTAATAATTACTTGTAGTATTACGAATAGTTTTGATGTGAAATAAATTATCAAAAAAAACTGATTAGAGAAAAGCTTTGAAGCTACTGCAGGTGTGCTGTTGCTGCATAAGAGTTCTGAAATTCTGAACATCACTTCTTATACAGCATTTCTTCACCTTTACAGCTGTGTGAGCAGGGATTTCGGTAAATTTAGTCTCTTCTGCACACAATAATTAAAAAGAATATAAAAATATGAACCTCTTAGAAAAAGGAGTTTATTTTCTTACTGACACAGTTAAATGCAGGTCCACCTGCACACACTTCAGAAGAGTTTCCTAAGACATCCCTTTCCATAAACATGTTAAATGTGTAAGTAATTAGCCTCTGGGAATTTTTTTTTCATTTTCAAGCTGTCCTTGAAAGCTGAGAAAATGAATCACTGCTGCTTCATTGAGACTGTCCCCAGCCAATCCAATACCTGAACTTCCAAGAGATTTGCATCCTCCCAGATCCCTAAGTTATGAAGACTACTTTCCATTTCCTAGATTAGAGCCTCTATTTCTCATTTAGGAAACCTGGTGCTGGTTTTTTGGAACCCTCGCCTAAGCAAACAAAACTGCTGTCTGACAGTGGCTTAAAAGAGCTGCTCAGTGCCCTGGAATAATTGTCACAAAACAGTAGCTAAAGTCGAATTTCTCTTCAGTCTGTCACCCTGGCAGCAATGCGACAGCTATGAGCATGGCAGTTATTTTCTACTTTCTACAGGAAAACACACAGCTGCTGACAAGAAACACCTCTTAGTCAGCTTCTCCCCATCACAGGATTCTGCAAAGTCATGCAGAAAAAAAAAAAAATTTAAAAAAAAAATCAAATGTTCCCCAATTCGGAATGTCTACACAACTTACACTTACGACATTTTTTGGAAGCTTTGATACATCTGGTTGTGAAACAAAAGTAATCTTTCCCCAGCTGGCCTCCTTCTATTCGAGGCATTCCTTATCAAATAGTTTGTCCTCTTCTAAAGTTAGATCACAGGATATACGAGGTGACTCAGATACAGACCTTCCTCATTTCGCACCCAAAATTATTTGGCGTGCGCAGAACTTAAATACGCCCAGCTGAGTTTCTCACATGGAAATTAAAAGGCTCAGCGGGATGCTACAACAACGCCTCTGTGCTCCTGAGGCGTGGAGGCGCGAACGCGGGGAATACCACCAAAAAAAA
>VZTN01019135.1:73152-126094 GCA_013400515.1 Erpornis zantholeuca | reverse complement strand
AAATTAAAAAAAAAAAAAAATCAATTTTTGAGTGAAGAGTAAGGTTTCAGTCCTGAACCACAGGGATAAACTGATGCGTGGTGCAACTTAAAGCTGTAGTAGGACAGCGCGGACAGGTACCNGCCTTCCCGCCGGCCCCCGCGCGGGGCAGCGCCGCCCCTCAGAGGGAGGCGGGCTGGGCGCACCCAGGGAAACGGGGGAAGGGCCGGAGGTTCTCATTATCCTCCCAATGGATCTGCGAGCCAGAGCGGGGTTGGAAATGCAGAAGGCGAGAACGCTTTCAGATTGAGTGAGAAAAGCAGGTTTCGGAAATAAAGCAAAGGTTTTAGGTTCAGCAGCAGCTGCAAAAGCCTGGAGGTAGAAGAAGATAAAATTATCTAGTAAACAAGGACATTGAACAAGGTTTTCCAGGTTTGGCTCAGCGAAGCCTTGAAGCTGCAGAAAATATGCTTAGCAAGATAGTTAAGTTTTAAGCTTAATAATGGAATGTTGTGCATTGTTATTATAAGGCATACAAGCGAGCATTGTTTTTAACAGGTGTAGGTGTGCTTTTCATTGATTGGTTAAAGTAGTTGTCTGTAAACTTTAGAAGCATGGTATGGGCTAAAAAACTTTCAAGAATGTTCTGAAACAAAGACTTCTGGCTGTTGGTCCCGGCGTAAGCTGTGTACCCGCTCTTGTGTAACTGAGGCTGATGCCTGAATGAAATAATAAAAAGGTCCTGGAGCACCTGCCAGGGTTAGTGTTTCTAGATAATTGTATATTCTTCTACCTTCAGGCTTTTGCAGCTGCAGCTGAACCTATAATTTTTGCTTTATTTCCAAAACCTGTTTTTCTCACTCAATTTGAAAGCCTTCTCACCTTTTGCATTTCCCGCAGGAGGGCACATAAACACTTGGATGGGCTACCGTGACCATCTGGGCTAGGTGCTGCTTCCACCTGCCATGGCGTTGCAAAATGTGGAATGTGTCTGCTTTGATGTAAGATCGTTGTATCCTTTTCAAGCCTAATCAGCCGGAAAGGAGACCTAATCAGAGGAAGAGGCAGCAGCCAGTGTCCAGTCAAGGACATCCGTGAATGAACAAGCTTTAAGGATGCAGTAAATCAAGACGTTGTTGATAGAATCACAGAATATGCTGAGTTGGAGGGGACCCACCGGGATCACGGAGTGCAACTCTTGGCCCTGCACAGGACACCCCAAGAGTCACCCTGTGCCTGAGAGCATTGTCCAAGTGCTTCTTGAACTCAGTCAGGCTCGGTGCTGTGACCACTACCCAGCCACCCTGTGGGCAAAGAATCCTTTCCTGATACCCAGCCTAAACCTTCCCTGACCATGCAATTTCCTTGACTCCTGTCACTGGTCACCACAGAAAGAGATCAGTGTCTGTCCCCCTTCTTCCCTTCATGAGGAAGTTGTAGCTGCAGTGAGGCCTCAGTCTCCTCCAGCCTGAAGAAGCCAATTGATCTTATCTACTTTTCCTATGGCTTTCTCTCCAGACCCTTCACCAGCCTTGTGACCATACACAGATATTATAGGATTTCTTCCCTCTGTGTTGAGAGTTATCAAAACTGATTTGCAGCTTTATGGACTTACAAGTATGTAAATACAAACCTGACATGAATTTATTTCCCTACATTAATCTCTTATTTAAGCCTCCCTACCACACAGCAGAGAAACCAGAAAACTGCCTTTTGGAAAGTGGGGCATGTAAGTCTGATGGCCAGTTCAGTGGGAAACACAGTAGATTCAGCAAGGCAAATGGTGACAAATGCCAGTTCTACCCCCACAACTAACCAGAAAACTGATAAGACAGAACAGACCAAGCATGATAGTAGCACGTTTTTACAAGGAATAAGATCTTGAGAAAGCTCATACAATTTTTTTCTCCCTCACTGATACAAGGCCAGAAAGAGACAGTCACTAAGGGCACAGTTGTTGATTCAGCCATTGCAGAAAATAATTAGGTTTAGAACAACCTTCATCAGGCTTCTCCATCATCCATATTGTTTACTGATGCTGAGTCTGCTTTTGTGCTGAAATCGTTGTGTGTGATGCAATGAAGGATGTTACAGCTTCAATGTTCAGTTTGGAAAATAGGAAAAGATCAGTCCTTCAGGCACTTCATCAGTCCTTCAAAAACATCATTTTCCCAGCAAGCATAGTATCTCTCTGGTTAAACTGTTACAGAATGATCAGCATGAAAATTTATCTAAACCTTTTAAGAGATAATTTAAAATAATTTTGTTTCACAAAGATCCTAGCACAGACTAATGTTTGAGAATAAAACATGCCTTTATCTCAAGCATCTACATTTTTTATTTCTCATTATTTCATGGTAAAAACAACTGGGAAAGTCTGATAGATAATTACAGTTATTAATAAGTTTGATGTTTGGAAACATTTTTAAATTCTCTGTGTTCACACATAACCAAAACAATCATAGCAGCCAGGACAGTGACCACATCCCCATGGCAGTGACACACTGCTGCTGCTAGCAGTGTTTCTATTTAAGGCTTAGAAGTCACCCTTGACTAAGCTTGCACCCAAACTACAGATTCAAATTTCTTAGTACTCACTGTTCAAACATACTTAAATTCCAAGCTCGGTCTGTGCCCTCTGACTCAAAATCTTCTCTAAACATCATTTGCAATGAATAACTCTGTGTTACATCAACAGATTCTAATGCCAACTAATCTCTAGGTAATGAAAAAACTTGCTAACAGGATAACACAGTGCCTTGCTACCCCAGATAGCCTCTAATTGTTCCTGTGCCCTGAGTACTGGCAACTCTTCCAAATGAAGCCATAGAATTTTGCATATATTCTTACCAAACTGGGATTTATCAAGCAATACATCCAGCTCTTATATTACTGCAACTCCTCACTGCATAAAAGCTCACCCTATGTATTAAAAACCAGCATTTTGCCAGCAGGACAGATCTTCTTCCTGTCCAAGATGTTTTCTTTGAGACTTGGTAGAAAAGTTAAGATGGTTAATGAAATAGAAAGCAGACTGTAATTTCTCAGGTGCTAAGGGAGAGAGCAAAGCAAGATGACACTCCTGCGGTGACATAGATCTTCCCTTACAGCATACAGCCCTGGAATTTTATTCAGTTCTACACAACAGGAAAATGACATCATTTCTACAACTTTAAATGTTCATACTCTAAATACTAGTGTAATTACTCCGCTTGCCTGTGGAGGCAAATAAACCTCCAGCTCAGGAAGACACAGGAGCCTATTGCGAGGTTGCCCCTGAAAGTAACTCCTAGGTGAGGGTCAGAAAAGGCCTCTCCAGGATCCCTCAGTTCTATATTCAAATGTACCCCAGTTCTATGTCCTCACTTGGCCCATTGGCTCTCCACCCCTTTTCACCCTCCTAGGTTTCTACTCCAGAACCTTCTCCCTTCCCTGCCTCACACTTGGCCCTTGTTCCTTGGCCGCGCCCCTGCTGCCTCTCCACTGGTTCCATGGCCCTAGTCCCACCTTTGCACTGTCCCCTGGCCCTGCAACCATTGGCTCCTGATGCTCTCCACCCTGTCCCCCATACATAAACCCTTGCACATCACTGTTCTTTGTCTTTGTCCCTGTACTGTTTCACATGTGTGGCTGCAATAAAGATCTTCCATGGAACCATGTACAAAGATCCTTCCTGCCTCTTTGCCACCACCTATACTGGCTATCCACTGTGTGGGAGTGTTTGTCTGTGGCACCTGCCTGCCGAGCGGCTCTGCAAGGAGACACTTTTGGGAATGTTGTGGCACCTTACCACTGACTGCCCACTGCAACACTCACCTGTGAACGTTCTGTAGCTATAGGGCTGCTGGCTTAGAGCAAAGCCATGGGAAAGTGTTCTCAATAACATGAAACTACAATCCAGGTAGCATTTTAAAGGATTTTCTCCACTGGAGAAAATCACGCAATACTATCAGTTGTCTAAATTAACTTAAGAGTAATGGAATGGAAATTACAAGTTCAACTTGTAAATATTACATGCTATGGGAAAAGTTTGCACTTCCAAAATACACTCTAAATGTAGTCGCCCTCCACCTGAACAAAACATCTTTGCCTTGACATAATGGCTGAGATTGACCAATTGCAGTTATTAAGATGCATTAGAAACCTCAAGGGAATTCCCTAAAAGCTAGTTCCAAAGAAGGTAAGATTTCATGCCTTCAAAACAAGGTACTCATAAGACACAATAAAGGCAGATTTGCAATATTTTAAAAGAATATTTTTTAAGCACAACAGTGTTCAAGCACTGCTGTTCCTCATAAAGGCAGGTGGGCTCACTGATGTGTATCCATTCATCCATTTGGAAGTGGGTCACAGCACCAGGTGATCAAAACAATCATTTACTTCTACCATCAAATCAGAAAACCCTTTCAGAGGAGACAGCCATCAGGGTAGTTCAGACTCCTTACATGGTAATAAGAGAGCCCAAGAAGTATGCTTCTTATGAAACTGTAGGCCGAACACTTAAAATGCAAAAGATAAAGGCAATGGGCACACTTGGGTATATTATCATTCGAAATACATGATCCTCCAAGTACTTAGCTATGTCACAGCCTAAACTCCAGGAGACACCAGGAACCTTCAGAGCATTTCTGAAGGCTTACGTGACTGCATTAAATTTTTCCTACCTTCTTGCTGGCTGCATGAGAACCATTCTTGGAGAACATTCAGACTGACACTGCAGTATGTGAGAGCTCAGAAGAAACAGCAGAAAGTAATTCTGATAAATCTTCCATAAAGTAAACCAATGAGAAATAGCAGGAAAATGTTTAATGCCTGTAATTTATTGTATACATACTCGGCAAAACTTATATGCATTTGGTGTGTGCTAAAGTATACACTTCCTTGACAGCACCAGAGAGCAGTTAAGCTATGTACGAGGCTTTATCCTGATTTGTCACATTGTGTAAAGACACTGTGCACACATGATATCCCCAAAGAAAAAAAAATCATTGGCTAAAACTACAAGCACCCTTATTTACACACTAACACTTTAATATTGCATCACACCCACTCACCAAAATAAATAAAAGTACATTCATCACAATTTAAACACCAGTCTCTCCATATATTTATTTTCTTTCTGACATGTTTTGGTCTCCAGAAATATGCTATATCTAGAAATATGCATCAGCTACTACATTATGTTACAAAATGCAAAAAAAAAAAAAAATTAGAAAATTAGTTTTCCTGGACAATATTTTGGGCTTTACACAAAAATAAATCCAGATTTCCATAGAGATCTCATATACTTCTTGAAAGATTTTTATTTTAAAGCACAGCACAGAGTTGCACACTAAGGCTTCCTGTGATATGCAAAACCCTGGCCTCCAAAAGACATTGCTGTAAAGTGAAATACAGCTCAAGTGTAAATACAAGACATTTTCAAAAAGTAGTCATCAATAGAAAGTGCCCTTCATTTGATTTAGCATTAGCAGTAAAGAAGTAGCTACCTTAATTGTGCAATCAAAGCCAGACCTGGAAGGGTTTTATGAAAAGTACGTCATTTCACACTCTCAAGTTTAAGGATATAGAATCTGAGATAGCAGAAACCAACCTTTTTATACTCCTACATTCATTATTTTTTGACACAATTTAGTAAAAAAGGCACATTGTCAAACAGTGAATTAAAAATCTAAAGACCAAACCAGAATTTCCTTAAATACAATTAAGTCATTAGCTGAACAGCCAATCCTGATAAACCAATGTTAAGCATTCTTCCAGTTTTTCTTCACCTCAAATTCAGATGCACTTCGGACAAGTACTGAAATACTGTTGTTAGACAAATACCATTAATCTAGCAAACAGTAAACAGGTTTTTGGATACAAGGTCAGGAATTAAAAAACGAGTTTAGCTCCTTCCTAGCTGACATACAAATATGCAACAAATATGCAAGCACATTAAAAGCCAAACATTTGTACAAAATAGGAAACCCATCAGCATCCCATGCCAATTATGAGAAAGTACTTCTTGACTGTAAAATTACAAATGTGTCCTTGAATAATTTTTCATATGAAACAGACAAAATTTAAGCAACCATCACTGTGTGAAGAAAGTTATACAGTGTCTTAGGGAGGCTAGCAGAGTACATTCCAGTCACCATCTAAATGACAAAGTGCTTTACAGATTAAGAAGTTTAACTGATCTTGCACGGTTAAATAATCAGAAAGTGGTGAAATAATCAGGTTTTACTTAATCTGTATTTGTCTGAAATGCATATTTCTTTCCCAGCTGAACCAATTTGAAATTAATGTATTTCTTTTGCTTCATAAGAGACTTTTTTCTCCCCAGTCAGGCAGGAAGTTGCTCACAGATGATACAGCTGTCTGGGCTGATGGACCTCAAGTCTTTCTCCAGCTAAAAAGAATTAAGTACAAGTACAAACCCAGAACTTGATCATGGTCCCAAAATTCATTGTCCTGAATGGGTAATTCTAGAAACCAGGAAATCTCCAACAGGAAATTTTAGATGGTCCCAATGCAGCAGAGAATACAACACACTTCCAGACAGTGAGGTTACACTATCTTGTATGGTCTCAATTGCACACACTGAGAAACACTTTTTGTTAGTTAATAGAGAAAGTTAAAACTACAGAGGAGCAACAATAGTATCTTCACCTGGGCTCCACATTAGCTGAAACTGAGACAGTTTATAGAATCTATGCCAGTCCAGTAAGTTACATCAGTGTTTTGCTGAGGCAGTGAAATGCTACACCATTGGCAGAAAACATTTTACAAAGGCAAATCTGTTTTTTCTTACATTAAGAATCAGATGTTTAAACTTTAGCAGCTTCCAAGACTGTTCCTTACAGGTTGCTATCTGAACTGCATCCTAGAAGCAGCACTGTTAAAAACAGCCCCAATAGGAAAGGTTCCTTTGTTGTTTTTCCACAAGGTAATTTTTCCTTTTTTAACATCTGACCAACACCCAAAGCCCTTTTTGTACTTTTGAAAGTATTTCTAGCATTAAAACATAATGGCCTGGAACAGCTGAAGGCAGATGCTACCAATGGAGTCCTGGAGCTCGAGGCAAAGCTGAGTAATGACACTGGTGAGCTTTGAAGGGCAACCTGGGGAAAGTAGATGCAACACCAGATTTGAGCTTCAGGTCTCAGTGCAACTCCTGTAGACTTACATGAACCCTGTGCTGATTGTAAACAAATTCAGTTACTGAAACAAACAGTCTTTAAGTGCATAGTTAGAAATAATGTGCAAATATGGGCATTAAGGTAAGTAACTGAACTAACTCTCCTGCTATACATATTATTTTAGGTTTTTGGCTTGCTGAAATCAATCACAAGTATTAACTAGTTAACATTATGTTAATACTGAAAAGTTGCAGATGCATTCTAACAAAACTTAATTCTGATGTTCTTTCTGAACAGTAAAACTAATTAGATAAATGACTGCTTCACATTTTAAATAATTTAACACATCAGATGTTTAATGCAAGAAAAAACACAATTTGTAAGAGCAGCAGAAGCTGTTAAACAAATCTGAATATTTACAGGGCAGGAAAAGAATTCCCAAGCATATACTTGAGCCCAAAAGCACGGGTTACATACAAACACTAGAAATTCCTGTTTTCAGGGTGTGTGTTTCTCATACTGAATTAGACTGGCACTGGAATTCCAGACACAGCAAAAGCCAACATAATCTTTTGGCCATATCCATAACTGCACAGTTTGCAAATGACATGCACTTTTCTGTTTAGAAATAAAGAGGTTTATTTTATGGGTCCTCAAAAAATTATTTTATGGGTCCTCCAATCAAAAGATCTGCAGCACTTTATTGCCTTAAACACCTGTGGGCTGTAATTGAATTTACACCCAAGCTGCTGCTTTACAGAAGATGACATTTTAATGCTTTGAGGCTCATGTTGGGAGACAGGGCAGGATACAGAGCAATCTCTCCAAGTCTCAAGAAATATCAGGGAACAAGAATGCTATTCCTTTCTTTCAAGTGAATGCAAAATTGGTTTACTGGTACATGGCCCACACAGTTCCAAGTCAGTGCATAGCTAGTCAATATTTCTGCTGGCATTTTGAACTGGTTTAATCAATGGAAACATCTATTAATTTTATTCCATTTAATATGCATTAGTGCATTAATTTCTTCATAAAAAAACCAACCCTGGCAAGTATTAAAAATAAATATCTTATTTAGGTCAAACTAAAGCCTTGTTTTTCAGTACTTTAATCCCTTTAAATATTCTTTTGCCCTCTAACAAGCAAATGGAAACTGAAGTAGAATACGAGATGCATGGAGGCAGAGGGGAGCAGAAACATGAACAAAGTCAACACCATAAGTCAGTTAACGTGTCCTCAGCTTCTTAGACTGTCTCTTGCGTTTCAATTCTTCTTCTTCCCGTCTCAATTCTTCCAAGTCTTCCTGAACACCGAGTCTCAAGCTGCCAAACGAGATTAAATCCTTTTACACTGCCACTCAGGACACTTGAGGTTTTACTTCCACGCCCCCAAAAAGAAATACTAAAAGTACTACAGCTGACTTCAAGAATAATTTCATATCAGATCTTCCTTAATTATAGAATGAATACAGATTTCGGAAATCAAAGATTTTTTTTATCGTAAGATTAGAATCAAATACTTCAAGAGAAAACTTATTTAAATTAAAACGTCCATTAAAAAATAAAGAATGTGTAAAAATATTTAATAAATTTAATACATAAGGTCTTTTTTTCTCCCGAAATGCAGTTACTGAAACACCTCCACTGAAAAAGGTAAAACTGAATTTAACTCAAGTTTCTTATCTCCACTTCCTTTATGCTGCATGTGTAGTTGAAAGTGAGTCAGGAATTCAACTCTGCAAAACCTCACTCTAAGATGTCAGCAGAGTTTGGTTAAAAGCAGTATCACTTTAAAATTTCAGTTATTTCCCCTAACTCCACTTAACAGACTATAGTTTTCCATAGGCTGCAGCTATTCCTCAAGAGCCAGGAGTAAGAACACTAACTTCAAAGATGCAAGTTTCTAATGCTCAAGGCACCTTCTGAATAACCATATAGAAATTTCAGTATAACAAAAGAATTTGGTAACTCCATGCATTCCAATATTTTAATTTTCTATAAAAAACCCTTATAGCTGTCACAAAACTTGTCCCACGACTCATTAAAAAACAAAATCAGTTTATGACACAAGAATTGTGCAGGCCCAAAGGCCAAAACCAATATGAAAATATCATCTTAGTATTTTAAATCAGTGACTACAAAAGCTTGTCAGCATACTTTTTATACTTCTATAGAAATACAGACACACATGTTACAGATAAAAATAAACCAAAACATTTCCATACCTCAAACTAGCAGAATATCATAATGTTTGGGACAAATTAAAGGATTTGGAATTTCAACTGCAATTTATATTTTTAAAAAGATTTTTGGCTATGAATTAGTTTGGGTTTTTATTGGTTCTTAATAAGCAGGGTTTGTGATAGATAAGAACATACATGACTTATTTAGTGTATCCACCACTGGCTGTATGAGTTTCATCTTTACTTAAGCCTACTTATAAAAAATTGTAAGGCTTATTTATTTCTACTATAAAAAGCAGATTGCCTATTTGCTAGCTTAGCCCTATGACTTCAGCAACAAACAGACTTCCCAAATTGTATCCACACTTCAATCCATGCATACCTCCTAGCTTCTTCTTTCTGTTGCTCTCTCCAGCTGCTCTCCATATAACGTAAGGCATAATCACTTTCATCTTTGTACCTGAAAATTAAATATCAGTTTTTAGCACATTAAAAAAACAGCTAATGAATTCATATCCCTTCTTAGGAAGAACAATAAAATAATTACTTGTTCTACTGCATCTCAAAATTGTCACTTTTCTTACCTTTTCCGATCGTAGCCAAATATTTCCCGAATATGTTTTGATATTTCTTCTTGAGGTTCCCCTTCATCTTCAATGAAATCATCCATTTCAGAGTCATATTCATCATCATCATCATCTTCTATTTGTCTCTTGTAACTAATAGGTGGTCTTCCAAGACCTAAATGATGGGAGAGAAGAAAATCATTAGTAACATGAACATAACATTAATTTAACACTACTTCTCCTTGCTATACCTTAGGAATAGCCATTCTCTATGGAAATGGAATTTTCTATGGAAGGTGGAAAACTTCTGCTGTAAGTTAACCAGCATTACTCGGAAATTCAGCAAGAGGCAATACTTCCTCTGAGTTGTGGTAGAGGAGATTACATATCAGTATCAGCAATGGCATCCTGAGGAAACCACTTGAGAGGTATCTGTTCTTTGTTCAGAGTTTTCTAGGCACTTATTCACTACACTCCACACTGCTTGCTCCTGATCAGAAATAAATTTTTAGAACTGCTTGTCACTGAAAAGATAAATTTGCAAAAACACTGAAATATAAAACCTGTGACTGATTTTTCATGTAGCCCTTCAAACATCTGTTATTTAAGACACTACAAAGTTTTATAGACCAACTATCAAGCAATGCTGGAAGCAAATCCTTAAAGTCTTTTCCTTCTAACAACATTCATATACCAACATCCATTACAGGTTGCTTAGTTTCCTTTCTTGTGATACTTCGCACCACCTGTATTTCAAAACTTATGAACATAGGTTCATCATTTGTTTCAATTATTAAACTGTTTTTATCCGAGTTTCACTTTTTTTTTTCAATTCTTCTCCCTGCAGGGGGACAGGGCGAGTGAGCAGCTGCATAGTACTTAGGTGCCAGTTGGAGTTAAACCACAACAGTGAAAAAATTCTTTGTTCTGTAAATGCATACCTTGTGGATGAAGAACAGGTCTATGCCCTGGAAAAGGTCTCATTCCATTCATCTGTCCATTGCTAGGTCTTGTGACAAGGTTTTTAGAAGAAATGGTTTCTGACACGACAGTACACTTGGGTTTTACAGCTGTGCCTGGGCCACTGCCTGGTCGCGCAGCTCCTGCGCTTGTGCTGATGCCCGGCCTCCCTGGTCCAGTGCCCAAGCTGCTGCCTGGTCGCTTGGCTCCTGTGCTTGGACCAATTCCTGGCCTTCCTGGTCCTGTTCCCAAGCTGCTGCCTGGTCTCCCTGGTCCTATGTTTGTGCTGCTACCTGGCCTTCCCGGTCCGGTGCCCAAGCTGCCGCCCGGTCGCTTCAGTCCCACACCTGAGCTGCTGCCCGGTCGCCCAGGTCCTGTGCTTGAGCTGCCTGTTGGCCTTCCCGGTCCCACGCCTGAGCCACTCCCTGGTCGCCCAGGTCCTGTGCTTGAGCTGCTGCCTGGCCTCCCAGGTCCTGTGACTGAGCTGCTGCCCAGTCGCCCAGGTCCTGAGCTTAAACCACTTCCCGGCCTTCCAGGTCCCACGCCAGAATTGCTGCTTGACCGCCCCGGTCCTGCACTTGAACCGCCCCCGGGATGTCCAGGTCCTCCTTTTCCTAAGCTGCTGCCTGACCGCTTTGCATTGGAGTTGATTCCATGTTGAAGGGCTGCAGGTTTTCCCGGTTTTGCAAGAGCAGACTTTTTCAGGCTGGATTCTTTAGCAGATGGCAGCCTCGGAGCCCCATTGGTGATGGGTTTTGAGGGTGGTACTTGAGAGCTTGAGCCAGACTTTCTAATACCATTGACAGGTAATTTACCATGACTGCTACCAGTAGAGCTTTTTAAGGAACCATTTTGTGAGTTTTTTTCCATTTGATCTAGTCTGGAAGAAGATGATGACCGTGGGTGCTTTTCAGTCAATGCTGGTGCTTTGGATTTCTTATCAATACCACCCACAGAAAGTGACAGACTGCTTTTAGATGCGGAATGTTTATCTACTGAGCTTTTATTAAGTTTTGCATTTACAGATGCTTTTTGAGAAGACAGTTTTTTTGAAGAACTGGATATCCCTGTAGGCTTAATCTCCTTCTCACTTTTCTTATGCATTTCTACTTTTTTGTTTTTGCGTCCCAAAAACTCCCTCTCTCTCAATTCTTCTGCTGTTCTGGGCCTCTCTTCCACCTTTTTCACTGGTTTTATTTCCACTGGTTCATATTGTTTCTTTTCAGCAAGCCTCAAGAGCTCTGCAAAGTTCAGAGGTGCTGGTGCACTTTTGGGAGGTGCCTTTGGTTTCACTGCAGCTTTGGATGGTTTTTCTTCATATTCTTCTTGCTCATGCTCAGATTCTGTCTGACTGTATTCCAGTTGCTCAGCTTCATCTTCTGTTGCATACTCAGCCTCTGGGGCCTGAGCAACATTCTCACAAGTCCTCCTCTTTTTAGGTTTCTCTTCAACAGGAACACCATTATAACCATAAAAATTATCCTTTGTTCGTGAGGCCATGGCTCTTGCCTTTCTGTCATGTTTCAGTTCAATGCGCCTCGCCAAGAGCTGCTCTTTCTTCCTTCTTTCCTCCAGTGCTGCAAGAAAACCAGGAGAAAGTTGTGCAAAAGCATTACTTTTTATTTCAATATTTTCCAAACTAACAAACCACTTAAGACAGCAACTTAAAGATATCTGGCTAACAGCTATCCAAAATAGTCCAGAAAGTGACCACAGGTCTGCCAACAGGGCAGGCTAACCCACCTCTATCAGCTGCTCCAACAAAGGCAAGCACTTAAGTCAAATGCTGCTATAAGAAAACCCACTAAGGCTTTTCGAGGGAAGCTGCTTTCCAGGATGCTATGAAAATGATGAAGAATCGCTGTATAAGAAGGTACAGAAGTTATGGGATCTCTGGGTAGTGGAGAGAGTTCTGAGACTGAGCAAAAGAAATCTTGAGACTATACAGAACTTACTATCAAATGTTTAAGGGAAGTTGAAGAAGGGGAGGGAATAAGAGTACTGGGAGATAGGAATTGGAAAATAGTTTAAGTGTGTGTGGGAAATGCAAAAGGTGAGAAGGCTTTCAGATTGAGTGAGAAAAAGGGTTTTCAGAAATAAAGCAAAGATTTTAGGTTCAGCTGTAACTGTAAAAGCCCGAAGTTAGAAGAAGATACAATTATCTAGACAGCAAGGACATTAAAACAAGGGTCAGTGTTTCTAGGTTTGGCTCAGAGAAGTCTTGGAAGCTGCAGAAAATGTGCTTAGCAAGGATATTGAAGTTTTAAGCTTAATAATGGAATATTGTGCATTGTTATTACAAGACATACAAGCGAGCATTGTCTATAACAGGTGTACGTGTGCTTTTTAGCGACTGGTTAGAACAGTTGTCTATACATTTTAGAAGCATGCTATTGGCTGAAAAACTTTTAACAATGTCCTGTAACCAAGAGATTTCAAGTTGTCAGTGCAGGCATGAGCTGTGTACCATCTCTTGTGTACATGAGGCTGATGCCTGAATGAAATAATAAAAAAGCTCCTGGAACGTCTGCCTGGGCCCACGTCCTGTTTGCAAGGTAACACCACCATGTGTGCAGAGGGATATAGGGGAGACAGAAGCAGCTGAACACAGATAAGCAAGCAGCTGGTCATTACACATGTTTGATAGGGCACAGGGCTCTATCTCCACAGTCTGTCCTACATCCTTACTGTACTGGCTTAGATGTTTTCTGCCTAAGTATGCCATCTATGATCTGCTGACAAGGGTCAGATGAACTAGCTGGTGAATGAGACATCTAAATACCAAATACTGGACAGATGAAGGAATGGGGGCTAAATACCAGAAAGATTCAGAAAAAGTAAAAATTCCTAGAAAATGGATTGGGCTACTCATAGTTTTTAGGTGTCTATAAAGGTGCCTTGCCTTGTGTTATTCTACTGTCAAGGGCTGTAACAGCAGAAAGTGTATCAGCATGCCCCAGGTGGAATTCATGCTTAGTCTTGCTTCTGGCTGAACCTGGCAGCAGGGATAAGGAACAGACTCATGACTGGCCCAGGAGAGGAGGAATAACCTGGGCCATCCAGTCCATCAGACTTGGTTACCTTTAACAAAACATTAACACCAGAAGCAATGCAGTAGTAGTTTATTCTATAGATTACTTAAAGGAAATATAATAAAGTCAAAAAATTGTGGCTCAGAGACTTTTCGAAATTCACTAGATTAAGACACAACAACAGCAACTCTTCCCATTTTTCACACAGATGGAGCTTTTCAAAGTTAAGCTAACAAAAGTTCAGATAGCTTTTTGCACTTCACAGTAACTGCTTCTCAACCTCCAACCGTAAATGCTAATGTAGCTGATTAATGTTTAACTCCTTAGAAAAGCAAGCAAACATCCCCAGTCCTTACTTAGTTCTGTCTTTCCCTCACCATCAGTTTCTGTGCATAAATTCCAGAAACAGATGTGCAGCTTGTCCTAGGTTACAATATAAGATGTGCCCAAAAGTAAGTATTCTATCACCATCTTCATGAGCTATTGAAACCAGGTGGGGCAGTGCTCCCTGCCCCCTCCCTAAGGACTACCTCCTGTTAATGGCCCATCAGCATGACTCAATATCCCATTTTGAGATGTTCCACCCAGAGGGGGAACCAAGCATTCCATCCTGGATATAATCTAAGATTTCAAACACCATGGAGAGCCTTTCCCACTGGATTTCCAGAGGACAAGAACTACACAGCTACCACTGGACTTTTCTGAGGAAGACCAAACTTTTCTACAGGATCACTGCTTCAACAGAACCACATCCCATCACTTCAGGAGGACTGTAGCCACCATCTCATCAGACTGCTACTGCTGCCCTGACTAACAGCGTGTCAGGTCGTATCTGACTCTGTCAGTTCAAACCAGTGGTTTTTTCCACCTTGCTTTATATAGAGGTAAAGAACTGTTATTCCTCATATCTTCACCTGAAAGCCCCTTAATTTCAAAATTATAATAATTCGGAGGGAAGGGGGTTGCATCTTTCATTCCAAGGGAAGCTCCTGCCTTCCTTAGCAGACACCTGTCTTTCAAACCAAGACACAGCTGTATTTGCAAGAACTTTGAATAAGGTGACAAATACCAAAGAATCCATGAAAGTGTCCCATAGGAGATATTTTGTACTTCTACCTTTTTTTCTCTTTTCTTCTTCTTGCCGTCTGAGAAATGCTTGCACTGCTGCAGACTCCACACCCTTGACTTTGGGAACTTTTTTTGGAGGACCAACGGCCAAACTGTACCTTTTCTGCAAAGAACAAAGAAATATGTCAGAGTTAAGAAATTATGAGTTTAAAACTGAGGAGTTGCACAACGGTCCTGTACTTTAAGCACAGAAATGGAACAGAGTAAACAACGAATTGCCACTGAAGCTGAGGGTTGTGCTGGATACATGTGACCCACAGCTGTACTTTCAGGCTAAGGAGCAACCAGCCCCAAATCCTTGGGAGAAACCTGCAAGCTAGAAAGTGCCTGGTCCAAGAGAGTAGAGGTGTCTTGAAAAATATTTTGAAAGGTGGTAACCATCAGAAGAGTAAGAAAACCAAAGTCCAGAACAAGATATCAGCACTAAGATAAGGACATCTATCTTGTCTATACCACTGGCCAGCAGCCAACTACTTCACCCCATAAATCTTGCCATCAGGATGGGCCTGATTTGAGCTCTGAGCTGCAGCTTAACTGGATGCCAGGTGACCCCCTTGAGCAGGGATGCCTCTCAGGGTTAGAAATTCCTTACCTGAAACTAAGAGATCCTTCCTTATGCAAGGTGGAAAGATTGTGACAATTCCTCAGTAGGTGACAAAGGATGTTGCCTCAATATTATGAAACATTACTAATCCATTCACTCTACTATTACAAACACTGTATGGATAATTCCATCAGACATATACTATTGACCAAGCCTGAGACTAAGAATGGACACAGCCACTCCTAGGCTCCAAATGGAGTTTAGAAAGCAAGGAGTCCACTCTGAACCTTGTGCCTCAACGGGACTGTGCTCTTTGCATTGCCAGTCTCTGAGAATCACTCTAAATGAGCTCATAAATGAATGAATTTGAACTCAACCTTCTTTTTTGTATGTTTCTTCCATTAATTAATGAGATGAACCTTGCATTAAACTGATTAAACCTTGTCAAAGCATTGTTAAAGTTAGTTAAATTCCAGCGAATTGTCAAATCATTATTTTATCTCAAAATACATTGCTGCCTGTCTTTTGAGTGAGGTACTTTCCACTCATCCACAACAGGGGCTCACTCAGCTTTTGCAAGGAACAAACAGGAAACCAGAAGCCAGGTAGGGAAACAAAATGAGTGAAATGCATTAGACTAATAACAAATGCAATGGCTGCATTAGTAATGGAATAGAAGTATTTCAGTTCAGCCTCCTCTTAGGCCAAGAAGAACCAAAAGCAAACTACAGCCCAAGCTGCCAGAGTAAATTCAATTCCAGACTGCAGGTTTAAAGCTCCATTTTCAGCTTGCTTGTTGACACTCATTTCAGTTTTGGGTTACCTAGTTCAGAGAAAATAAATAAATTGGCTCAAAAAATTGAATTACTCCAAAAGTTGGAATGAACTTCACCAGCATAATTAATAGGTTGATGTAAAGCCAACAATACTGATTTAAGTTCCTGCTGGCAGTGAACTTAAACACAATACTGTTGTACATCAAGGAGTTAGTGATCCACACACCAGCTGACCTGAAGTGGTGCAGGCCTGCACTTTACTTATCACCTGAGATCAGTGTGACCTCAGCACTAACTGTGAATACACAGCCCCCACCTGTACAGGACTTGCACACGGTGTAATTTGCCAGGAGAAGAAAAGGCTCCAGGGAGATCTTGTTGCAGCCTTTCAGTACTGAAATGGAGCATATAAGAAAGATGGGGACACTTTTACCAGAGCCAGTAGCAATAGGACAGGGGGTATTTGGTGTTAAACTAAAAGAGGGTAGATTCTGACTAGAAGTTGTTTGATAGGAGTGGTGAAACACTGGCACAGATTGCCAAGAGAGACTGTAGATTCCCCATCCCTGAACCTGACATTCAAGGTCGGGTTGGACAGGGCTCTGGGTGACCTGATCTGCTTACAGCTGTCCCTGCTCATTGCAAGGGAATTAGACTAGATCACCTTGAATGGTTCCTATTCTGTGATTCTATATCTCATATCCTGCTGTGAAGCTGCATGTTTTCATAGAACATCCTTTTTCTTGGCAGAGGAAGTGACAAATTGAGCTATTAACATCCCAGCACACACAGCAAAAGCTCTAAAGACTACGACACTGCTCATCTGCCACACAGACAGGATTTGCATGGCCTGAGGTCTGCCCAGTGCTGTTCAGCCTGTAACAGATGTAAAGTTATCTATGCTACCCCTTTTTTTGCTTCTCCTCTTATATCCAATAAATGTTACTTAAATCAGTGTTTAGTGCCTAAGTGCCTCTTACTGGGCTCTATAACAACCACTTGCACTGATGTGCTACACATGTTCAGGTGCTGCCTTTCACAAATGTAAGAGATTGTGCCTAAGTTGGGAAAAATGAGAAACTTTTTTGAACTTCTTCCTACAAATGAAATACAGAAAAAAACCAAAGCAATGAGAAAGAGACAGTTGCAAAGATAAATACAATAGAAGGCAGTTAAACCCAGAAGCAGATGGAAAGCAGACTACTGAAGGTTTGAGAGGATGGGGTTTTTGTTTGTGTTTATTTCAGAAGTAAGCCAGTAGATTAAAATCTAAACTAAGATCTCCCACATGAGACATTAAGATTCTCACCAAATGAAAGAGATGTGGAAAACAGACCCAAATGAAAAAAGTATCACTAAAGAGCCACACAAGTCAGCATTTCTATAAATATCTTCTTATCCTCATAAAGCCTTATGAAACTTAATTCAAATAATTAAAATAAAATATCTGGTAAGGAAACTGACATCCAAATGTTCTAGAAGCAATAACCAGGCAGGCTGGCAGCATAACTCCCTTTAAATGTCAATATCACCCAATGGAAGCCTTCATTCTCATTTCTGATTCATTGATCAGCAGCACATGAATAGATCCTTGGATAACTTTAATTACTAACATGCAAACCCATAAATCAGCTTGAATATACATGCACTAAAAAGCAAGGTTTGGAGGCTCATTTCCAAAGTGACAATACTAGCCACTTGTAGTCTCCTTGAGCAGTTTCTGAAATGACCAGAGCAGAATTACAATGGTGCACCATCCACACAGATTGCATATTAAAACCTGCCATGTCACCACATCACAATAAAGACCTATTACAGCCAAGCTCATTTACTGAGCTTCACCTCTCTGCAAGGAAGTTTACCACAATCTGAGAACCAATTCTCTTGTTTGCACCAAAAGTGTTCCAAGTCATGACTGTTCAGGAGAGCTGAACTGTGATGCAACATCGCCTGTCAGCTTTTGCTCAAATGTGGCCCATAGCTCTGTGTCCCAAAGAAATCTGGCTTACTCCATTTGAACTGGAACAGAGAGAGAAGCAAACCAATCCACACATTATCAGACAAAATCCTCCCAGAAACAGGCTGAAGCTAGTTACTACATTAGAAATTATTTGCAGTACTTTGTAGTAAAATGATGTCTATGTAAATTATCTTACAAAGTTAAACACGTCATGTTTTGCCATTGGTAACCTAATTTGGCAAAGCTTCATTTAATAATTCCATTTCAACTGCATCCTCAGTTTTGAAAACTCTGTGTTAAAAACTGTGTAGGGCTCAAGCATCTTTTCCAACCTAAATAATTTTGTGCCTAAGGAGCACCTTTGAAAACTGCTAAATAGCAGGGACAAATGTGGATTGATCTACTCTGTTAGGAAACCTTATAAAGAATTAAAGTGATGGGGAAGCAGTTTTCAGGCTTTGTTTTGCTGCACTGTGACCAACAGTCCTATCCAGGCACAGGTTTGTAAAGCAGCTTGACAGACAATCTCTTTTCTGACTGCCACTAACATGACAAATCATGCAAAATTTAAGTCTTCCTATCATATACCCATTTCTATACTATTGCTGATAAGTTCTGTTGACCTTCATTTAGTAAATAGCCTAAAATAACCTGCTGAACTGTAGCCTTTTTAGAAACACTGAACCATACGCGTGTTCCATGAACACTAACGAAGTGTTTTATATACAGTGCAAATGAATATTCATCAGACTGCAGGTAAACGAGGCAAAATAAGCCAGCACATGTCACTCTATCACCCAAACAGCAGCTGCACTATTCTGGCTTTCAGTAACTATTGCTAAGTTGGTTAAATCAACAGAGAAATAGAAATGTTTAGCCCTTAGGAAAGAGCAGGTCAAGCTGTTCCCAGAACACTGCACTATTCAAGTTGTAAACAGAGACTATTTGCTCCAAAGTCACTGACTTCCTTCAAAACGCGGCACATGACCATGATAGAGTTGTAGCTGCTTTGATGTCAGTGTTCAAGTACCAAATCTCAGACTGTAAAACAGAATTTATAAAACAACTGTAAACTTTTAGCACTTCAATGAAGGGGCCTGGACCAAATACCAGCCCCAGACAGAAGTAACAGTAGTAGTGTTGCCTTTAACAATGGTCAACATTTACACAGATGGCAATGCAAGATCAATGCAAGTGATCAATTCTGCCAAGCCTGATTCTCAAGTAGAGCACCTGTGCAGCTCAGTTATTGCAATGGGCTTGCACATGCAATGCAAAGACAATTCCACCCGTGTTATCCACTACAGGCAACTTGCAGAGGCTCTCACAGGCTGGGGATTCTTTTATTTGCATCTTTTTCATTACCAAGTTGTGATACCTGTGTGACATTACAACACTTTCCCTGTTCTTCCTTCCTTCCTTATCATTTGCCAAGACGTGTAACCTCCAGTGGGAGGTCCCTGTTTCCCCCGAAATATTCTTCAGTGTATAACTTTCTGGGAACATCAGGAATGGTTCATCCACCACACCCTTGTTTGTGTCACTCCTCTTGCAGTGGCAGTTCCTTAGAAGGCAGCCTTCCACATTTTAAGTGGCCATTTGTGTTCACAGCCCAGGGGCCTCTGCTGTTCATCCTGAGCTGATATTTCCAAAGCTTCTGCTACAGACTCACCACTGAGTTCCCAGCAGCTGACTCTGCAGCGAGACTGTCTTAGAATACACACAGGATGATTTCTCAACTGCTGCTTTCAATATCTGGTTGTGACAAAGTAAATAGTAACAAGCATGTTTAAATTTGCTTCCCTTCAGGTTCTAACAACCCCTACCAAGAGAAGTTAAAATACTATTGGTAAAACCTATCAGCTCACACCGTTCTCCTCTCCCAAAACCAATTCAACAGGTTAATACATTTTATTCCTAATAAAAGCAAAAATTATTTTCTTCCAATTTTGCAACTGCTTCCACAACACTCAAGCAGAACCCTTAACTGTAAAAAAAGCAGAGATTTCTTCTATTAACTGCTGCTTCACACAGGAAGAAAACCTGAGCAGATACTTTATGCTTTTGTTTCTGTACTGGTATTGTGGTCCCCTTTTTCATCTGCTTCTGAAAAAAAATAAAAAAAGAAGACTAGGAATAGGAAAAGCTGAAAATCCTACTAGTCAGCATTTAAACCTCGACAGTCTGGAACTTTACTATCAGGTCAGTCAAGTTGTGAGTAAAAGCCCTCCTCACCCCTGCCAACATTTCACATTGCACATCTTGCAGCTCCTCCTGTCGAGGCTGATGTAATCCAAAGCATTTTAGGCCCTGTTTTGAGGCAAGTTTTAAGCACACAATAAATGCACACACGTCAATCGATGGGAGTCTGGTCCTACAGCAGCAATCTGCACTTCACAGCCATTCCCATTATTTCACATGCAGGGCTTCTCTTGCCTGTGGGCAAACGCTCGATAATTTGCAGATTAGAATTCGATGGGCAGCCTCTGTAACCCAAGGTCCTCTGAACAAACTGTGGGATTCTGTTAGTGTTTCGCTTCACAAATACTTAACTCATGGCTCCTTGCATCTGGCAGCTTCACCAGAGGCTGCTCTTTATCAGTCTACCTTAAAGTGAGACCCCAGCAAGTGCTGACGTGGATGACAAGCTCTTTCAGTTTTGTGTCATCTCTTTGTGGTTAAATTGTATCAGATTTCTGTAAATTCTGTACGCCAAAGTTTCACCCTCAGTTAAAAGGAATTGAGAGCAATATGAGATGTTTATATTGTCATTAATAATTTATTAGAAATTATGGTGAAATAAAAGAATGACTTGGTTCCAACTGTCCTAAGGGTTTGGGTTTTTTTAAGCTGTATTAAATTTCATATTTTAAAGAAGAGCTACAATAAGAAGATCTGAAAGTGCTTCACCATGTCATGTGAAACACGTGGCATAACAGAGTATACCAATTTCACCAAAAAGAGTGACACAATGGATTTAAACATTTCTAAAGTCAACATTAAATCTCATAACTATTATCATGTCTAGTTAAAGCAAGACCACACTGAAAATCTAATGAACTGCTAATATAAGCACAGATAACAAGATACAACAGTGAAACCCCTATAGAATATTAGATAATAAAACCTGAGGCTCTACTCAGCAACTGCTATGAAGATGATTAGCAGCACATCATTAATAGCTTAGGCAGTAGTTCATATATATACTGTTTTATTTAGAAACAAAACCTGATGCAACTAACAGGGCACCAAAAGGCTGATTTCAGCAATGTTCCTTTTTAATCTGGATTTCCATAGGGAGATGAACAAGCAGATTCGTTTTTACAGGGACATGATGTAATATCTGCTTTATCCAGGCCCCTCTTTTACAATACAATGCCACGTTATTTCTTAGAATTTTTATATTGTTTTCCACTTTGAACTAAACACTACCTGTATAGTATGCATGTATATTTAGATACATCTTGAATATACACTACTTGTTCATATCACTAGTTTTCATTACAAAGAAGGGCATGGCGTATTACTTTAATGCACTGTAAAGTTCAAAACAAACTTCTCAGAGAGAAATTCAGGGGATATGCTCATTAATACAAGAACTAACGTTTCTGAAAACCTGGTAATTTTATATACTAGTAAATTATGCAATTAGTCTATATGGTGTTTTTAATAAAAGTATTTAAAATTAATTATATTCTTCTTATATAAACACATTTAATGTATTAGCTTTAATGTACTGGATTTGTTTAGATGTCCAGTGATTGTAAAATCTCCATGGGCTCTCTTTTAAAGCCCAGCAGCTGCAAATAACCTCAAGCAGTGCCAAGTGCAGCTCTGCTTTTGCTCAGAGACTGTGGCCAACTTTAGAGTTAAAAGCTGCACCACTAACGTGCTAAACCAAACTGTTTCAGCTATGGATTCAACTGCACTCTCACTCCATGAGTTAATCAGGAATTAGCAAATCCTAATGCTGCCTTTTCTAAAAGAGTGACTAAACCCTCATCCATTGCACAACAAGTAGGATCCCCTCCCCCCACCATCACATCTGCAATGGAGAACGTGGCATCATCACGTCTTGAAACTACTTGTGACAAAAAAGTAGTGCCACACACAGTAAAGCTGCATGGGAAAACATGCAGCCTACTGACAACTTAGTGAAACACCTTAAGACTGATAAAATGGGCATTTAAATACCCTAAAGTAATTCTATATTTGTTGTTGTGTTAATTATGTTACAAACCAGAGAGTATGTAGAGTCAGAGATGAATTATATGTGCCTAAATATTAAGAAGTAAATAAGACTTTAAACCCACGATGGAATCTGATTAATTTCACATCTACCATATGTTTGGTACATATTATCAACTGCTCACGCTATTAGTGAACATTACTAAAGTTTACAGAGGCACTGACACACTCACTAGGTCTGACACCACCAAAACGAAGTGGTGTTTCAATTGTACAATTGAAAGTATGTTTTTTTCTGGTTTTCCCACAGTTTTTGCTAAAAACAACTACCCCTCATTTACACTGGATTTAAGCAAACTAATCAAAGAAGCAGACCTCTGGCATTCTGTTGAAGAGCAAACAGAAAAAGTGTCTCCCTAGCTGGTGGCTACCAAAGAGAAAATATTTTTTTATCCAAATAAGCACGCATGACTTATAATTTGGGTCCTCCCAGAGGAATGAAACCCAGGATACTAATGTATGCAAAGGCCACGTGCCCTTCCTACTGCCAGACTTCATCCAGGCAACTCAGTGGGTTATTTCATACGGAATACACATGTTACTGATAGCTTGAACTAAAACACAAACTGCTCAAGTACAGACTTCAGAACAATATTAGCGATATAGCAAATGCTTTCCACCAATCCTCCCCACAGCGCTGTTACACGTTATTCCTTCGCGGTGCACACAGAGACCTCGGACAACGCAGCCCATTCACCCAAAACTTGTCACTTTGTCTCCGAACAGCACTTGAGACGTGGCAGACTTGTGTTTCCAGAGCAAACAAAAGGACTTAACCGACTTTTAGCCACTGCCTTCCTCCGCACCAGCGCTCCGCTCCTGGGATCTCGGCACTTCCAGACCGGGAGGCGCAAGCCGAGGCTGCCCGCTCCCAGCCCGGGATGCTGGCACCTGTTGACAGAAGGGGCCCCGCTGCCCCCACCACCACCCCCACAGACGCTTCTCCAGCCCCCAGGAGCNCGCCGCCCGCTCGGCCCCGCTCGCTTCCGCCCGCTGCCGCCTACCCTTTATATAACCTCGCCTGGCTACGGCGTCACTTCCCCTGTGGCGGAGCCTCGCCACGGGAAACGGGGTTGGGAAAGGGGAGGGAACGGACAAAGTACCTCTCGGAGCCCCGCGGGACGGCGGGGCCCAGGGCTGTGGCGGGGGGGGCCTTATGAGACCACCGGGGCAGCCCCGGCCCGGCCCGGCCCTTCTCACCGCCCCCCGCTCACAGCTGGCGCCGGTGCCGGGGGTTATCCCTCCGCCCACCTCGGGTTCGCCCCTAAAACGCCTTGGAGAGAGGCTTTCTGCGAGGATGTGGAGTGACGAGACGAGGAGCGATGGTGGCAAACTGACAAGAGAATAGTGTCACGAAGAAATTCTTTACTGTGAGGGTGCTGAGGCACTGGGACAGGTTACCCAGATAATTTGTGGATGCCCCATCTGTGGCAGTGTTCCAGGCCAGCTTGGATGGGGCTCTGAGTAACGTGGTCTAGTGAAAGGTGTCCCTGCCCATGGCAGGGGAGTCAGAACTAGATGATCATTAAGGTGCCTTCCAACCCAATCCATTCTATGAGTCTATGATTGATTATCACTCCCAACTTTGGCATGGGGATGTCAATAAAACAGCAAAAACGACTTTTTTTTTTTTTTTTTCTTTTCTTTCCCAATAGCAACTCCTCATTTTTCAGTGACAGTGAGAATTGTGGGGTTTTGAAGGGAAAAAGCCTTTTTGAGGCAATGGCCAGTAGCTCCAAGTCCACGCTGACACCTTCTCCCATTCCTCCTGCATTCCCAGCTGCCAGCTCGGCCCTCAGTGGCCATCAGCCAGGCAGAAATCCTGTAACAAAGGAGGAATATGGATTAAGTTTCCTCAGCAATCTTTCTTGGCTTATCAAGGCTTCAGAGTTGGTGCTTGGCTTGTAGGGGTGTCACAGTTACTTCAGCAGTGTGCTCCGAGCTGCAGGAACACTGCCTGATAAACAGGGCTCCCAGGAGCAATGCTGACCAGCACAGTGGCCAAACAAAATGCTCTGTGTGTGTGTGTAAGTTCAAATATTTTTCTAAGTGTGACAAACCAGAAAACTGTGCGAGAACACCAACTAACTAAAGATTCTACTCTTGCATTGGTTACCAGCTCATTTCCTGGATCTGTTATCTGACATCCATCTGACAAAAATTCCTCTACTCCACACTGCTTCTCATAGAAACCTGGGCACTGAAAGGAAGCTTTTTTCCTTCATTTAATCCTTCTTTAGCATAAATTCTTTAACATGTCTAGCACTTGACCAATCTTTGCTTTCAGTTCCTCCAGTTCCTTCCTGCCTTTTCCAGTTCCCGTTTGCCTCTCCAGTGCCCTTGCTTTTTTGTCATATCTGATATTCCTGTCTGGGCATAGCTGTAAGTCACATTGCAGCCTGGTGTAAAGATGCCCATGAGGCCTTAGCTGAGGGGAGGGACAGGACAATTTATCTGAGCCAGGCACAGCACCAGTTAATTTGCAGGGCCTTTGTAGTTCTTGAGCTACAGGAGATCCAAGTTGTTCCTGTAATGCTTGCTCTGGTATCTCTGCATGGCATCACTTTGTGCAGGGTGGACAGTCCTCCTGACCTACCACTGCTTTATCGTGGGACAGTCCTGATTTAACCCCTTACCCTGTAGGAACTTAATCCTTCTGTCTTTCTTCCCTTTTATCCTCATCTCCATTCACTATTTTTTTACTTCTGACTCAGACCTGATCACCTCTTTCTGGTTCCTGCCCTCTTTATATTATGACTTTCTTAATTTTAAGACTTCCTAGTTGTCCCTCTTCACAGGCAGTTAGTGGTTCATCAATTTTCTTCTCATTTTTGGCATTGTGTTTCCCTCTGGGCTACTGTCTATAAGGTTGTGATACCATTTTCTGGCAGTCTTATCTGCTACCTCATCTGTGGTGCTGTGGTGCTTTCATCAGAATTTCCCTGCTCCAGCCTGAATTTCTTGTATCTCCACTGCACCCTTCCTTGAGAAGCTTTTAGTATGACTCAGGTTCCTGTATGACAACAGAACTGGCAGAGCAGTGATTGTTGCTCTTTGACTTTTGTGCTTGCTCACTTTGCTCCACGTTAAGAGTTGGCATGAACACTTGGCTAAAAACAGCCTTCATTCTGCTGACTTCGATCCTCAAGATGAGTGGAGGAAAAATCTCTCCCTGCATTTACAAGAGGAGTTTACAAGCAGGCCAGGGAATGGCATCGCAGCTGTCTGTTTTCGTGTCACTCTTTGGAAACCCTTAACCACACACAGTTGCTGCCTTTTCCTGGAAATGACAATACTGTGACATCATGTCCCCCAGCAGAGGGGATTTACCTCGGTGTTTCTCCGGTGGGAGGAATAACAGCACTGCGTAAATGTGAACTGTGGGCACTTTACGAGGCAGTAGCAAGTGAAGCAAAGCTGTGCCGGGATTCCCAGACTGCCCCCGTGGCGTTTAAACCCAGATCCAGCACAAGTTACACGTCAGCGCTTTGATGTGGCCCAGCCTCTTCTGGCAGACATGCAACAACAGATGGGAATCTCCGTGCTGTGTGTGCCTGCACTTCAGTCCTCCCTGTGTCTTCAACTGCTTCCCAAACTGCGTTCACAATTCACAACCCCTGCACACATTTACAACGTGCTGAACTGATCCATACCAGGCTTGCCAGGACTCCCAAGTCCAGCTAGTCTGTCAGCAGCAAGAGAAGAAACAACTTTGTGCTTTTAAGCCAAACGAATGTTTCTATAAAATACAAACCAGGGTAGAAAATGTTTATTTCCCTTTTTGTAGCTCTCTGATCTGTCTGATTCTCTGCATGTTTAACATCACCCCAGCTTTGAAAGAATTGTAAAAGTCTGAGAATTTAAAGCTACATCTTCCAGAAAACCAATATAATGCCTCTCAAATCTCCCATCTCTCCTCTCAAACCTCTAATTTGTGCTGCTGAGTAAGTTCAGACAGATTTGTTCTTTTCGTGTGTATATTTTTAAGCAAGAACTTGGCTAAGTTTTATTTTTATTAAATATCTTCACTTTAGGATATTACTTGGGACTAGAACTGTTTAGAAAAGACTTAGACAATATAAGACAATATCCCATCTGAAAGTGTCTGCAAGTTTGTAATCAGCTAGGCTCAACAATAGCTTGGCCCCAGCCATGCACACTTCAGGCATGTGACTAATCCTATTAACTTGAAGTGTATTAAAGTGTTTAAAGGATTAGAGTTTTAATTACAGGCCATCTGCAGAGGTCAAATATCAAACGCTGTTCAGAGCCTGAGTTTTAGCATTTTCTGAATGAGTGAATGAGTAGTATTTGTGTTTTCCCCTTTTCATGCAGCAGCCTTTCTGCAGTAGAGTTAAATGGGTGTTCCAGTATGGCCTTTATTAACTGAGCTGAATCATCCTGATGTCCAACAGTCAGGTGTCCAGTTGTTTAGACATTAGCAAGGCTGCCATACATGTCTGAAGAAGTTTAGGACCTGCAAAACATGAATTTGAACAAATCAAGAAGTTTGCATAATGTGTGCCAGCCTACTTTATGGCTGCTTCCTATTTGAATTATTAATTACTGAGATTTTTTTCCTTATGATATATTAAACAGAAATGGAAAGGAGGAGCCTTGGGATGATAATTAGCTGGTATTGACCATTTATAACTTAGACATCTAACTTACACGTCTAAATTATGGTCTTCAGCTCTAAACAGGAATATTAGAAAAGCAGGGATGGAAACTGCTTTCTTTCTCCCACCCAAAAAGCAGGATCAATTCTAATTGGTAATTTCTGACAGATACTTGTTCAATCTGCATTTGAAACTGAGAAACCAAGGCTGTCATTCCCTATATTATTCTCTCACTCTTTTTTCATCTACACCTTGAGAAAGCTGTTCCTAACATCTAACCCAGATCTCTGTTGCCCACTGAGCCTTTTCAGCTGATGAGAAGACTTTATTCTCCTCTCCTTTAGACATACAGTGCACATATTTAACAAGTCTCCCCTTTCTCTGGGATAAACCAATCCAATTCCTCCAGTGATTCCTCATGAAACCTCTAATTCTCTATTCTATCTCCAGCAGTATACAGTACCCCAGCTGAAGGTTTTCTAGCCCCAAGCATGACAGAAGAATGGCTTCATTTGCCTGGCAAACAATATTCCTTTTTGTGTAGCTCCCGGTGCTATTTGCTGTTTTTGTAGTGGAATGGTTGATTCCTGTTTGGTTTGTGATCCATGCTAACCACCACAACAGTTTATACAGTGATGCAATCAGACCAGTGATCCCACAACCTGCATTTGTGATGTTGGTAATTCTGCAGAGAGTGAAAGCACATCCTTTGCATTACTTCTTTTCCCCCTACTGTAATTTGCCAAGTATGTTGAGATCCTAGCCCTGTCCTCTAACACTTCCTGTCCCTCCCAGCCAGTGGGGCTGGAAAGAAAGTTGTCTCTTCTGCCATCCACATTATTTAAGGAAAGTATCAGATTGGTGATACTCCTGCAGAATTCTGCTTGCTGTGTCCAACCACTTTAACAACAGGCTCTTGTTAAATATTCCAGACCATTTTACAGCCAGTTTTGTACTCATCCATTTGTGTTTTTCTAGACTTGCTTGTGAGATGGATGGCCATGTAAGACAGTGTTAGGAGCCTTTCTAAAACCAAGAGCTGGAAATGAGCCTGCTTGACATAATTTATTCTAGGCAATCTCTGTGACATTAATTTCTATTCTAGGTACTTAAATGTGTCAGTGGAAGGAGAGGTTTAACTCCAGCACCTCATTGTTTAGTGACTCAGCAGGTCACAAAACAGGTACAGCTTCCTAACACAGGAATGCAAGCAAGAGAGAACTTGAATTCCTCTGTATGTGATCAAAAATTGTTGTAATCTAAAATGTATATATTTCAAATCCAGAACAATCACAAAATACTACTTTTATTTATTCTAGGCCTAGGGACAGACTGTCAAGAAACACTTGACAAACTGTCAAGAAACAAACTTCCCCAGTCATTAAAAGTGATTTCAAGTAACTCTCTTGGATTCTTTTAGGACAATTTTCAGCTTTGTACTTTAAGCAAAGGCAGTGAAACTTTTTAGTCCAGGTATAAGGGCAAACAAACTGCACCCCACCAAGCAGTTACCTGTGTCGCACTGTGGCTGCCTGTGAGCACTTGGGGTACCCCAAGGATAAACTGTATCATGAGAGTGAAGAAACAGGCCCTGTGGACCACCCATCAAATCAGGACTCTACTGATGAAAGTACTGACATCTTCATGAAAAAAATCTCAACATGAACAAAAAGGAGATCTGGAAGAAAGTGAGGATAATGATACTGAATTACATCAGCTGGTGGAATAGCTGCATTTGCAAAGTATTCTCCCAATCAGAAAAGAAGATTAAGAATGGGGGGAAAAAAAAATCCAAACCAAAAACAATTAGCTGTTTAGCTTATTCAATATTTAAGTTAACCAAAGTATCTTTATCTTTTTGGCCTGTTGCCAAAAATCCCAAACGATAAGTGTACAGGAAACAGACGAAAATAGTCCCTCTGTAATATGTGGCCATGTTGTTTTATGACCATAACCTCTTTTCCAAAGGTGCTAAAAAGAAGGCAAGGAAATTGCTGTAAATTTGGAAAACCCAGTATTTAAATATTGAACAGCAGTCACGTGCCCAGATATTATACAGTTAATAGGAAAGCAAACAACACATGTAAGACAGGCTGCAGAGCAGTAAGGGCTTTCCTCTGTGACAGGATTAGGCTGAATTTAGATTGCTGGAGCATCCCAGGTGAGCAAATAGGGACTGAGAGACAACTGCCTCAGTTCAGGAGCCGTTTCCAGCAGGTTCATCATTCAGTGCTAGCAAGCTCTCTGCCCTGGAAACTACCCTGAACCAATCCCTCTGCCTGCATTTCATCCGAGCTCCCAGCTAAGAGACCAACTGGAATGTGATCTCTGAGAAGTGGGTATTACAAGAGCACGGAAAGCCACGATCGGCACTCTGAGCAGCTGTGAGTGCCACATGTCCATACAGAGATATGCATATGGGCAGCTGCTTTGACAAGGTGTCCCCCTCTGTCCCTATCTCTCATGGCAGGCAGCATTCCCAGTCGTGCAGTGTCACCGCCGGCTGCTCATCCACACGCCAGCTCATATAATCGGCAATAGGAGTTGGTTCCTTCGGCTGGGGAGCTAGGGAATAAATCACAGAAAAGAGCTGCAAACAAGGCTAGAAGTGACGCCGCTGCAGTTGGGAAATGAGGGCTCCGTCCCACGGGAGCCGCTGATGGGCAGGGGCGGGGGGGCTTCTGCCCCTTCTTGGCGCTCCGTGGCTGGGCTGGGTTGGGGACAGCAGGTGGCGGTCGCGTCCTTAGTACAGCGGCAGCTGGAGCCCACACTGCGTGGGGATGCTGCACAATGGCGTGTTCAGAGCAGCATCTGTGACCCTCTGCTGCTGCCAGCCGTGGTTGTGCACGTTGGCTGCTTCTCAGGCACTTCCGAGCGGCGCTGAAAGGCTCAGCGGAGCCCTCCCCCGCAGCCTTGCAAGAGGAGAGCTTCCCACAGAACGCTGCTGAGAAATAAGCAAACAACAAAAAGAGCATCCCAAAGGTTTATCTATTTTATTCGAAGCTCCTCATAATCATACATACCCGCGAAGCTGAGAAATGTGTCTTTGCCACACGCAGTCGCAGATGGTTGTGGCATCTGAAGCAGATCAAATGGATTGTACATTTTCTCATATTGCTCAGAAGCCAAAATATCTTCTTTTCAAATGCACAGAGAATTATGTGGATTTATTTCCCAATTTAGAGCCTGATTTGAAGATCTACTTCATTTTTGGAGAAGGGCTATGTCATCTCTGAAAGTTAGGTTCCTAGCTCTTTTTACAGATATCTACTATATTACACATGTAAATAAAAATAACATACAAAACTGCCAAATGAGAGCAACCTAAAACAAGCTGTTTCTTGAAACTGTGCTCCTCTACCTCTTGCACCTCTTCATCTCCTCCTCCCCTTGCCTTGAAGAAACTCACACCCTGATCACCAAATACCACCCACCCATCCAGGATTGACCCTGCACCTCCCTAGCAGATCAGTGTTATCCTGAGTGTTTTCTTTGCTTATGTTTGGCTAATGTAGCAAAGTTCAGTGCAAAAGCAGATAGAAGGGGAAGTTTATTTTATTTTAATCTGATTTCACACATACTTTCTCTCACAGACTATTTTCACCCCTTCGTTCTTGTGTATGAGGATGGATGGTTGTGACTGAGCAGCCTCCGCAGTGCAAGTCAGGAGCCAAGGGAGTTCCAGCACAGGCAGTGCCTTCGGTGACTGGATCCAGCTCCTGAACATGGCACAGAGACCTGGATACTGATAACGGGGTCCATCAACAGTCCCAAACCAGACAAAGTTAGTGTATCAGGCCCAGGGGGCATTCAGGAGTAGCAGGAGAACAAGGGCACCAGAGACAAGGCTTGACACAAAGCTGCAGCATAGGTCCTTTGTCCACCCGGGAGATGGGGCGGAGAATAAAGCTGCAGCCTAAGTCCAGGGTTCACCTGGGATTCATGGCTGGAGACATGCTAGCTCCAGATGGATGTAGGGGTCAGGACTGGAAAAAAACTGCCTCCAGGATAGGTCTACAATCCACCCAGGAGACAGCCCTTGGTCTTCCAGCCCCCGCTGCCTTCAGAAGCTCCACATGCCATTCCTTTGCCCATTTGTGGCATTTCCTGATGATTTCAGACTGTTACACGGCCATTCATGCCCCATTCATATCAAGCTTAATTTTTCAATGTCAAATCCCTATGGCTGTGGTGCTGTGCCAGAGGAGGACTCTTTACCTGGTCAGGTTGTAAACAATTCAATGCAAACTGCTTCAGTCGTCATTGGGAAGGTCATCAAAAGCTGGTGCAGACTGAAAGCAGCAGTGGAAGACGCTACCTGTGTGAGGCAGATTTTGGCAAACAGGCTGCTGCCTCCTACGTGAGCTCTGTGTTTTGAGCGTAGCCCCCATATCGAGCACTTCACAGTAGCATAATCTCACACACAATTTTCTCAGCAAGGTTCTCTGCAGGCCTGAGCTGTATTTACCATGCAGTTATCATAGTCAAAGATGGAGAGCGTTATATGTAAACCAATAAAACAGATTCCTGATTATCATCTCCCAGTAAGTCTGGCTTTGCGCAGTGTGCTGAGTCTCAGTGCAGGGACTGTGGACTTAGAAATAAAGAACAGAAGGTCATCTGGAGCAAAATAGGTCCAGTTCAGCAAATGTAAGGGTATTTTCATTCCAATACACTCTCAGCAAATCATTTGGCTTCATATATTTAAGCTTTTATGCAGTTTCTTATTAGCTTAACTTATTTAACCTCTGTTTGGCACATATGTCTCAGATTTCCTAGAGGGAGGTTGTAATTTGTGGAGCATATTGTACTTATTTGGTATAACTTTGAGAAATAAAAAACATGTGTCATTGTAATGAATGATGTTATAATTTCTGACTTTCCTTCAAAAACCCTACCTTATTAACAGTACTACATTGAAATATACCACCATTTTATCCCTGGCACAAAAATTTAGGGGAAAAGCAATCCATTTTGTCAGAGCCTACCTTGGTAAATTTAATTCCATTCCAATAAATGAACAGTGCAAAGAGGATTGGAACTTACCAGGAAACACTGAACGAAAGGTCAGATTTGCAGCAAGCATAAATCAACATTCTTGCATGGCTTAAGCAGATTTATGCCCATATATACTAGTCAAGAATCTCGCTCATTAATGACTGGATGAATTACAAATAGAGCATCAAACAGGAGTTTGAGTCTTAACACCTATTTCCTTATTATCTTAAATCAGATTCTAAATATTCTGAAGACTTTTTGTTCACTGAAGCTGAGGAACAAGCTAGTGTGGAATTTGGTTAAATTCCCTCTCTTGAAAGCCATCTTTTTAAGCAAGGTCTGTGCAGTGCTTCTAAACAGCTTGAGCAGAATGAATTGTTGTCAGCTTTTCCAATCAATACATTTCAGATTTTGAAATGTAGCCTTTAGGGCAACTTAAATAACACAAAACCAGTTGATTGATTGTCCAAGGTTGGGATGACTTGGTGATGCTCAGCAGGAGATAATTTGGTGTTGCAGACTCACTCGCTTTTGAAGCATCCTACTCCAGATAGTGCTCTGTGAATGTTTAAAGAGCTGCAGCACATGGGAATCGAGCAGAGGAGAAGTACAGGGAGGAGCAAGCCCATGCTAGGATTTGTGCAGAACTGCAGGAGACTGAAAAACCATCTTGAGGGTTTTACATCTGACATGGCTGTGCCAAGCTTTTCTTGGAGCAGGCATCCCACAAGCATTTGTGGGTGGCCTAAGCCAGCACAGCTGCTGGGAGAAGAAACCTCTGCTCAGCCTGTATCTCTGGCTTATTTGTGCTGGCATCAGGATTTGTAGAATTGCACAATAAAGCTGACCGGGAACCATCCAGCTGGAAACAAACCTAACAACAAGTTCGTTCCCCTGAGGCCACAGCTTTCAGCAGTGCAGCCAGACTTGTTCATTGAACTCTGCTCTCCCAGCAGGCTGGAGAAGGAGGTTAAGGTCACTGCTTTGCAGGACACCTACCTGCCATTTCCCCTGTCAGATGGGCTTGAGTGCAGCTGGGACAATGCATTCCAGGCCTGGGACACTGCCTTGGCCTGCAGTAGGGCATGAGGGGGGAGGGAGAGAAACCTGGGCTTTTGGGAATGTCTCTGCTGATCGAAGATAGAGGAGATAATGGATCAAGCACTTCACCTTTGGTATCTTTGCCAGGCCCTGGCAAAGTCAGATTTGGTTTGCGAAACCCAAAAACTGCTCACAGACTTTTTCCCTGGAGTATCAACTGATGAATAATGAATGCTTTTATGCTGTGCCATTCTCTCAATTTCCGTTGTTGTTACTAAAGTTGTCTGACTTAGACAGGTTTTGTTCTGTCACCTTGGTGTCTGTAGCCAGATCCTCCAGGAAAGTCAAACTCTTGGATTTTATTCAGTGCCACAGGAAGTGAAAAATCACAGTGTTTACTGCATATTGCTAAAAGTGAACAAAACCTCTGAAAAGAAACACCATTAATGATTAAAAAAGGTCCTTTTTAACTCGCAAAAGTGCTCAAAAGTATTTTTACTGAAGCATTTGCAAGAACATGCATATTTAAGAGCAGGATAGCCTAGTTGCAGGATTGTGCTATTTTATCTCAGAAACTTCAAGTCGGGTCTGTGGCTGGAAGGGAAACTGTGTGGAGAAGCAGCAGCCACTGCAACAAGCCACGTTGATAAGCAAGCAGGAACTCCCTCATGGCACCCCTTGCCCGCCTGATCTTTTAGATCAAATAGCAGAGGCCACTTCCAGATGTAAAATCTTTCTTTCCCACAACCATAGGAATTTTAGTCTTCGTCTCCGTCTTAGCTAAATGCTCTTACTAATTCTGTTTCACTTGTGTAAATTCCCTGGCAGTTTTCAGTTCAGTTAGTTAAATAAACCATAATTTCCTGCCTGAAATGTCAACTATTGTGGCCCAGGGTTCCCTAAGGGTCTCGCTGCCTTTAGATCAGCTGCTTCACAATCTGAGCACATTCACCTCCTTCTTTAAAGCATTTTCTCTGCTTGTTTTTAACATGAGGACTTCCCCACACAGGAAATCCAAGTTTTAAAAGTAAAGATAATAGAGAAGTCATTCTCTTCAGCATCAAAGGAATTACAGGAAGCAGTGTAACTATGGCACTGAATTGTAGATTCAGCGAGAACCGGTTCATGTCACTGAAAGGAGACATCCTTTGGGATGATGGGGGAGCAGGCTTCAAATAGCTGAGGGACATTGCAAAGTTATGAGTCAAGATTTATACTCTCTCTTGGAAGTTGGAAGCATCCACCATGTTACATCATCTATTTTGGCCTGTATTCCCAGGCTGCCTCCCTATATGGGTTTCTGGACTTCTGCTTTTTGATAAACAACCCCAAAACCTTCTGAAGATCTTTGGACTTTCCTCTACAGGTGAGGAGGTCAGGGCTCCTTTATCAGGCGAACTGCTGACCCAACAACAAGGTGCAAATAGCTGCAGATTTTGAAGCTGCAGTCACAATTTTAACTCTTTCCTGAGAATTAGGATGCTAGAGGTGGGGAATGCATACCCTCCTTCCTGGTAAGTAACAGCCGAGGTAAGAGTCTCTCCTATACATTGCAAATACTACTCGGCACTCACTTAAAGAAATAAATGGAGCTTTCTACTGAAGTGCTCCTGAAGGTGCCGCTGTGTTTGAGCAGTGGGGCAAAAGAACCGATCCCTTTTGGGTCAGATGCTAGAGAAATGCAGTGTCTGACACAGAGTTTTCACTCTCAAAGCAGCTCCCAGTGTGGTTGTTTGGTAACGCACGTCTCAGCCGGGCTGCAGGTGCCCTCTCTCCCCGCCTCCCTTTGGATCCACACAACCTGAGCCTGGGAGCAAAGGCCACAGAGCTGCTGGCATGTTTTGAAATACGATGCAGGCAGCAGCATTAATCCAAACACTGATGGCAGTTCTTACATAATGCAATAGTGACACTGAACGCCAGAAGCAACAATATCTCTTAAAACAGGGGGAATGAGTGACTCTTGGACATTTTTCCAAATGCTTAGGTACATGAAGATTCCAGGCAAAGGCTGTCCCACAGAGGGACCTGCAGAATGCTTGGGGCCATGGGTATAAAGCTGGGCAGCTCTCCATCTGCCTGTGTAGTAGGATAAGAAGGTCTTGCCCCCAGAGAAATAACCAGGCCTGTTGCCAGAATGGTCCCTGCCTGCTCCTCACCCCCAGTTTCTTTCTTGAATGGGTTCAGTGATGAGCGTAGTGCAGATGAATTGTGATGGCTTGTTTATACAGTCAACATGTTCAGAATTAAAGGTCAAATCCCAAGGTCCTTAGTGAGGCAAAGCTCTTGGCCAGGTGTGTGTTTCGCAACCTAGGCCACACTGGGTAACCAGTTTTTAGTGGGAGACCTCCCTGATTTCTGCAGAGTTACCTGAACAATACCTGACTTAAATCCTGTCATTGTAGAGGGTCCTGTCAGGGGCAAAAAAATGACCTTCCTAATGCCTGCTCAGTATAAATTCTTGTCTCAAAGTTTTCCCAAAGCTCCCACGAAAGAGCAAGCCACTGGATCTTCTAATTTATGCTTTTTGAATCTAAACCAATGAGAGTTCCTGATGTGCAGAGCAGAGGGAGAGGCTAGGGAGCTCTGTGGGTCTGGCCATGCCTTCTCCTGCACTGCTCAGGGGAAGGGAAGTGTTGCTCTTTCTTTGCTGGTTTCTAGAAGGATTCAGTTTTCTCTACCTCACCCGAGTTGACTTCAATTTTATGTCACCTCCTGGCAGTTGTGAGCTGCAGTGATATAAAGAAAACACACTCCAGTACATAATCTTTCTTTCCAAGCTTGAGTGTTAAAGAAGGTTTGCTTCTTCTTGAATTTTCCATGTCAAAAAAACCTCACCAAAATCCACTTAGAACCCCTGTCACTTTTGCTTGTAGAGAAAAAGATTTGAGGTCTTACATTGCTGTATAAAAGAACATCATCAAATAAAAACTTGGTACGAGTTCTACTGGCATTGGAATTCAAGTCTGTATTATGTGGGAGACTCAGCTCAAGAATTGCCTGTAAGTACTTATGGAAAAGATTTATTTTTATTTGGAATAAAAGGAAAATTTTAACACAAGGCTTTGTGACAGAGAAATTTGCTTCTGGAACTAAAACTGTGCTATGGACTTGCTATTTTTATCTCTTCTCATTCATCTTTTTATCTGAAATTTGGGGGAGAAAATCACTTATAACCAACCCGGGTCATACTCAAGCATTTGCTGATAATGCCTGGGGAAAATTCACAATTGACATTTAATGAGAACAACCGATGGCTCTAAGAAGTTTGACTGGCTGCCAAATTGATATGTCTGTGTATCCCATCAATGGCTGTAATATCTCATTTGGGTTTGGGTTTTTTTTTTCCCTCTGATCTCTGTTAAATTGATTTTTAGCCAGTTTGTTTGGCAATTGTGCTGAAGCACTGCAAAGTGGACACAAGATAGGAGCAATGCTAAGCAACCAGATATAAAAAGACTGGAGCAATAAGAAAGCATATTTGTTTTTCACTGTTTAAACATGATTTACCAGCTGGGAACCCATCTTGCAGGATATACTGCAGTTCCATTAAACTAATCCACAGCACAAACACATCACACAATGTGATCTTACAAACACACCTCCTGCAAATACCCCTGCATGCAGGAAGTGATACAGCAGGAGCGGATTAGGTGACAGTCACTGGAGACACACAGATGGGAACGAAGGACTGTCTAAAGGACTGGGACATTATGAGACTGATCAATTCTAGGTAGGGCTACATTTCCCCACGTGTAAGGGATCTCCATCTATCTGTCAGCAGCTGCTCTGAGGTCCTGTGGTATTAGCAGAGCACTGGCAGACCCAGATCAGGGCTGGATGAAGAGAGAGATGAGAAAAGTGCCAGGAAAGAGGTGCTGAAGGCAGGACTTCAGCTGATCACCTGGACTATTGCATAAATGCCAAATTTGTGCCATAAGCACAAAATTAGAGGCCCTAAATACAAAATTTGGACCCTAAATAATGGCAGCTAAAAAGCCTAAAACGCTGCTGTGGTGGATCATGACAGATACTGCATTGTTCACAACTGGAGCTACAGAGCCTGGCCCTTCTCTGCTATACTGTCAGGCTGTCAGAAAGTGTCACCCAGTTGGTCTTCCCTGCAGCAGCCAAAACCTGCCTCCCTCCAGTGATGAGGAAGATGGGGACTGTGAGAGAGCAAGGAAACACACTCACCACTGTTGATTTTACTGATGAAGCTTCTTGGACAAGTAACTGTAGCTCAAAATCACTTGAAAAAACTCAGAGAAGGTCAGAGGTCTCTGCTGCATCCCCTCCTTACTGCCTGGTATCCTTCCAGCCTGTAAATCAAGAGTAAATGTTGCCTTTCTTTGTCAAATCCAAACCCTTTATGCTTTTCATATGAAAGTTTCTCCTTTTCTTGGTCTGAGAAAGAGAACATGCCAAGCAGAACAGTATATTTTGTGTCACTAGGTGAGATAATGTCTCGCACACCAGTCAGGAAACTGCTCCTAGTTACAGCATTTGAAGGCAGCTCCTGAAGCAGCAGGTCATTAATTGACCTTGCTTTGGCCTCTCCTGCATCTACTTTGACACATTGCCAAGTTCAAATACCTCCACTGCCACTATTTTAGCCCTTCCCTTACTCCTTCAGCCTTATCCCCACCTCTTGAAGCTGTCCTATCCCTCTTGGCCCAACACCCTTGCTCAGTAACTGCTCTCCTGCCTCTTCCATGTCACCTATTCAGCTGAGTTATCCTGAGAAGAGCAAAGAAGGAGTCAGGAAAACACTGTCCCTGTCACAGCCAGTCCAACTGGAAAGGTCCCAGGCTGCTCCCTGACCTGCCCCCAGGGCAGTGCCCTCTGCTCAGGGTTTGCAGACCCTCACCTGAAGCTCCCCTGACCCAGCAAGGTGGGACAAACCCTGTACCACACAGCCCTGGCTTCAAGGGCTTAGGTGAGGTTACTTCCACCATCACTGAGTCAATAGATCTTCCCTGGTGCTGTTTTATATCTGATGATCAGAAAGTTTTAGGGATAAAAATGGCTATTTCCCCATTCTTGGAAAGGAGAGAATTTTTACTTTGCTTTGTAGGATTTATTTCTAGGCTTGTGACTTTGCAAGAAAAAAAAATGATCAAAATTGCATTGTTCTGATTCCCGTCACATCCTTTTTGTTCTTTTCTGTCTTGACATTAGAGGCTGCTATTTTAATAACTGTTTGCAGTTGAAATCAATGCTATTCAACGCTGAAAAGGCTGAAATCTTAGCTTCCCTGAGGGAAAATATTTCCCCACACAACCCTGTGGGAGAGATCAGAGTTCAGCCATGTGTCCAGCAGGTCGGGATGATTCTGGGAGATGCTTCATCTTGTCTCCTTCCCCATGTTGCTCTGGGCATGGTAATTCACAACAACAGCCTTACATGCCTCCAAATACAGGAATGTGATGAAGTACAGGGGCTTCAGAGAGCTGAGGTACAGGGGAATGTGGTGGTTAAAGGCTGCTGTGCGTTTTACGTTTCTGTGGTTGCTGTGTATCACAACCCTAAGCCACCTCTGAACTTACAGTCACAAAAATGAAACAGAAAAATAAATTAATTGGATCCACAGACTGGCCAGAAAGGAATCCTCTCTCAATATTTATGGACCAAACAAACATAAACAACTGTAAAAATGTCCTTTTGTCCTCTGTGGCTAAACACAGGCCTCATCTGCTGCTGATCCTTTGGCTGTGCAGTAAAATGTCCCAGCATCTGTGCTGTGAGTGGTTGCTGCTGGGACTTTGAGGTTTTTTAGGTCAGCCCCACAAAAATGTTATGGCTGTTACAAAGTGCTAGGGCTGACTGCCAGGCTTTGCACCTCTTCTTTTGTGCTTGAACCCTTTTTTTCACTTATGTCTTTATTATGTCAGTGTAGCTGTGCTGAAATTAGTGGCTTGAATGTAGTTGCTCCTGATTTGCATCAATGAAAGTCAGAAGAGCATCAGTCCACTCATGTTCTGTTTTCTTGGCCAGCTTGAAAAGAGTCAGCCCAAACCAACACACTTCTGTAGCTTCTGAAGCAATGCAGTTATCTCATCTTACAGGTTGTTCTGTTCCTTTTGTTCTTTGCTCTCTGTGCATGCAGAGAGGCTTTTTCCCACGTTTGCTATTGGATTTTATGTTTTCTCATGCCCAGTCTGTCCGAGTGCCTTTGCTTTTCAGTTACTGTTTCTCAAAATGGCTCCAACCCCTGTTTTGCCATCGCAGAGGAAAGGCACAATTGCATTATTGTACTGAGTGAATGCATTTTCTCACACATGTAGCTGAATGGGAGATTATTTAAATATCTTAAACACTCTCCTAATTGGAATAATGACGTGCTAGGAATGGGAGTGTGAGGAGAATTTATATTCAGCCTCCTGAATTTCAGTGAATGAGTAATCAACACTCCATTACTTCCTACAAGGTTAGACAAGGTTTTTTTTAAAGCAAATGGTTACTGTAAAAACATTGTTTTACTGCACTAAAACAAACAAATGGAAACCCAAGTATGGGTATTCCTGGTGATCTTTAGATCAAGTGAGAGCTTTGTGGATCCCTTGGGAAAGGAGAAGCTGACTTCAAATGCTGCTGGCTGGTGCCTCAGGGCTGCCCACCAGCCTCTGCCCCGTGCTTGCCCCATTCATCCTGTCACTCCTCACCTTGTGCTATCCCGGTGCTGGTGTCAACACCAACACTCCAAAGCCAATGCTCTGAGCCAGATCTGGGGGCGATTTGGGTTAAAAAATAACCCAGCAAAGTATGCTTGCTTCTCTGTGTGTGTGAGTGTTTGAGAGGCTCCGTTTCCCCGTGTGACTCATGGAAAGGCTGTACCAAGGTCTGTGCTGGCAGGAGGGCAGGTAGGAGCAAGGGGGAAATGGAGCAAGCCCAGGAAATGGGGATGAAAATATCTCTCCTGCCAAACATTGTATCTTCTGAAGCCACTGCCTTAGACTAGAGCAGTTGCACTGGTGCCTGTAGCCTGGAGCTTAGCAAGGCTGGCCTGTCTTTATATATTTCCTCATTCTAATCAACAAGCCGGTCATTTTCTTGGCCAGTTTATTGCTATTTATAGCAATAATATAGTCAATTATATGCAGTTACTCAAAAGTCAGTGTGTAGTGGTCCAATGTAATCTATTTTATATATGAAATCTAATTTTCCTGTCACCCTGCATATTCACAATAATTACATAACACTCTTAATCATTTACCTAGAAGAGCCTTTAAGCAGTTCTGAGTGATTACACATTGTTGTCACTACTCTCTTTTGCATCCTCCAGTACTGCTCTTTTCTTTTCATTGTTTCTTTCCTGCCAATTCTTTCTGTAATTGATTTCACTGGGCTTGATCTGAAGCCCATGGAGGTGAATACCCAGACTGTCATTAACCTGGACAAGCTGCAGATCAGACCTCCTGTAAATGCTTTAATAGGCACAGGTCAAGGACTTGAAATGCAGAACACCTGTTTTACTCTGTGTTTCTCTTGCTATTTCAGCTTGCTCCATCAGATATTTATGCAGAAATGCAAACTCTCCTAGGCACAGCACTGGGAAGTAGCAGTCTACACCACATTTACTACACCAGTACTCAGAAACACCAAGCACAGCACAGGTTGCCCTGTGCCTCACTCAAGCACCCAGCAAGAGACAGATGGAGAGAGACAAACAGGTTTGTGGCAGAACTGAAGCTTAAATCCAGGTAAATGTTAACTGCAAGTTTAGTCTCTGCTCTCCTGCCTGGTCCCAGTTAGGCCTCTTGTTCTGCTGAGGCACAACAGCACCTGTGCAAGTGCAATATTCTCTAATCCTGTCTGCCTGATAAAGGACACAGGAGGCAGAATGTTAATCTGAAAGGAAGGGCTGACTCTTGGGTGTTTCTATCAACCCTGGTGCTGTTTGCTTGCACAGCAGTAATTATGGACTCTGCCACAGACAGCATGAATGAGTCTTTCCAGTGTCTCCTTGATATGAAGACACTGGAAGAAATCACGTTCATGTCTCACAGAGCTCAAAGTTTCCTAATCCTTTTGCCATTCCACTTCTCAGCATTATCAGATGCACTGCAATACCCAGCCTTGGAGGAGCGACTTGAGCTGAAGGGACTTTTGCTGCCCAGTTTACACAATCCTGCTCAAAAGCAGCCATCCGTGACCAAGGGCAGTAAAAACATAAAATTCCAGCTCAATTTGGAGTGAATACTTGTTCCTACTAATTACTCAAAACAAACATGAGTGTTAGTGCACTGTCCCTGCTGGAAAATATACCATGCTCTCATGTTATGAGAGTTAACTACAAAGTTAGTTTAACTGCTAAAAGAGTTGTCTTTTTTTTCACAGCAGTATCATGAACGCACATGAGTTATCATGAGGTGAAAAACAGGCACTCAGCAGCAGACCCTGAAGTCAGCACTTCTGGACAGACATCTGAGCTGAGCTCAGCAAAACCACATTGTCGTCTTCTGACTGTTTCTACCTCATGAAAACAAATAAAAGTTAATCATCCAGAATCTTTAAAAACTAAAAGCTTTTTTTAAAAAAAATCAAACCCTATTTTTAGAAAATAAGATGTCTCAAATCTCTTCTTTAAGTTTCTCAAACATCTGTAATTCACCCCTTGATCTAAATGCAGGTTCAGTTATTTATGCTGGATTTATTGTGCATTATGCTCTGGCCACTTGCTGACTGTCTCTCAGAGACTACATGAACTTGGGTGACAAACAGAGCTTCCTCTGTGCCAAACAGGAAAAATTTAAAACTATTTATCTGATATGACAGTATTGATAACAGCACAGAGAAGCACTTTGGACTTCTCCTAAAGGGCAGGCTGGTCTTCATTATCTTCTGTTTGCATTTGTTTTTGCTCCATGGAAGAGAGATTAGGAGACAGCAAGCTCAGCTCGGTGTTTAGCAAGAATGTAGAAGATGATAACTGCAAGGACACGTTATTTACTTGATCAATAAGACTGACTTTGGAATGCAGTCTAACTTGCTTTCTGAGTAATTGTCCTAGACTTCAGTTCCCAAATGCTGCCTAACTCTCAACTGCCAAAATAGGGATTTTTTAATTACTTGCCTCCTACAGCTGGTTAGTAATAGGGACAGAAATTTGTAGTCACCATCCAGATCTTCCTTTGTAAAATAATTTTCCTTCATTTCCTAAAATACTTCGATGGTCTAAATAAAAATCCTGGTGTAACCACCTCAGTCTTGCAGAAGGTGAGGCACAAGATGAGCAAGAGGATGATGGAGATCACACAGATCGTGTGAGGTGCTACTGTTGTATTCTTTCCTGAAATGAAAAGTGCTTGCTAGAAAGCAGTCCTCTGCTAAGGCAGTCAGAGACAGTCACCCCAAGAAGGGAACCACCAGTAACCAGATTTTTATGTTTCTCAGGGCCTGAAATTGTTTTCCAAAGACATCAGTTAATGTCAGCTTTGCCTACTTCTGATCTTGTTCCTAATGTTCCTCTGTATTTCGCCCACAGACAAATGTTTGAAGCTTGGACATTTTTAAGGGATAGATCTAGAGGAGCTGGAAAAAATCCCAAATGAGTTTAAAATATTTCCCTACTTGAAAGAACAAAAAATAATGATTGAATTACCTCACATGCCCAAGTTCCTAGAACAGAGCCTTTACAGGGCAAATGGACCTTGCTGTCCTTTCTCTGCCTGCTGCTGTGGGAGTGTGAGATGTGTCGGGATGCAGCTCAGGCAGCCTGGTGCTACCACCCTGCTGCTCAACCTAAAACCTCTTCTTGCCTTCACTCTCTTCTCTTGGCACCTGTGCTGAAGGCCTGGTGCAGGTAGAAAGGACAGGTGCCAGCACCAGCATCTCCCCTTCCCATCAGGACACTCATGCCCTCTATTTGCAACCCTTATGCCGATGTGGGAACCACAAACTCTACAATGCTTTGAAATCTAATGGCTTGCTAGCACAGTGAGATGTTAAAAAGCCCACTAAGTCTGTCAGGGGAAAATCCTTGTCTTTGAGGCTGCTATTACAGGTATGTATGGTAAAGAAATGCTGGCCTGAATTCAAGGCCATGCCTTCCAGATTGGCAGCTGAAAACAGGTGAAGCACAGGGGCAGTGTGGCTGACCAAGGAGCTCTTCCCAAGATTTTGTACTGCAGCACCCAGGACATTCATAGACAGAAAAAAATGCTATTACAGGTAAAGGGGCAATGCTAATATATATCCTAAGCACTTCTCCAGTCTCTCCTTTCCTGGTGAGTTGGCATACTGGCAGTGCCTGAAAGGAACCAAACATGCATCCTGCCTCACTTGTCTTTTCTGAACATCCTTCTGATCAGAACGAGCAACGAGTGTCACCCCAGAGGCTGCGTGTCTGTCTGCACTCACCTGCTGAAACCTGCCACCATGCAGTTCTGGCTGGAGGAGACCAGAATCACCATGCTGGGAGCAGGGGTTCACAGGCTGGGGCACGGTGTGACCAGCAGTGCTGAACTGCACTGCTGGCAAAGTGCACAGGGCCTGACAGCCCAGGAGAAAAGAAAACCCTAAGGGAGAGAAAGAAAAACAGACCAAAAATTAATGCAAATGCAAAGGCTGCCTTTCATGGGCTGGTAGCTGCTGGTTCATGCCTTGATCCAAGGGTACCTGAGGTTCAGAAGGTCCTTTCCACCACTGATTTTGTCCCCTTCTGCAGCTCCTGACTGTATCATACAGGTTCCTGCCTGCCATGGAGACAGCATGTTGGTCTTGGAGAAGGGGCAGCCTCTGACATTTGGGCTCATTTGGATCATCCCTATGCTCCAGAGCAGGGTCTGCACCACAATTCTGCACATGGGTAGGTGCCTCCCCATTGCAATGGCACATTCCCATGGGAACTCACTCACAGTTCTCCCTGGGCTTCTTGCAGGTTCTTAGCAGAGCTGTGGGCTGACACATCAAGGGAAGGGATGGTGGAAAGGCTTGACAGGTCCAAGGAACCCAGCATGGCCCCATGATAACGGAGCAGCAGTAAGTTTGTTGAAAAAATAAAGCCTAGCTGCTTACTTCTACTGGTTTTACTGGGTCACATCTGGATGTGGCTGTGATATTCTGCTCCTCCATTTCTTTATCTTAAACATGAACATTTTGTTTCAGGACATGAAAAGGGAGTGGGGTTTGGGTGCTCAAATTTCAGAAAGAAGGAAACACTGTGCCTTGTCTTTCCAGTTCTTTGTAATTTCTTGGCTTTCTGGGTCTTCCCTGGGGGAGTCTTCACTTCCTTCTGCCAATTGTATACAGAAATTAATTACTCTGATTCATATCCCGGACCCTGGCACCTGCTAATTAGGTGTCCATACAAGCCACAAGTAGGTATGTCCTACGTATGACTTCCAGAACTTATCCCAGAAATGTAAAGTGAGGATGTCCTTTAGTGCCAAAGTTCACTCAAAAACTTCCCTCCATCCTTTCTCTACCTCCAGGCTCCTCACTGCCCTGCTCCTGGACCTCTCCAGCCCCCAGGTTTTCCTTTTTACTACAGCAGAGCTTCACAGAGACTTACATGGGCACAATTATGAAATCAGGGAAAGAAGCCTGAATGGGAAGGAGACAAGGGTCTGTCCCCACTGAGCCTCTGCAAAGGACTTTTAGGTTCCAGTGATGTCTCCTGGGCTCCTGTATCTAAGCTTTGGCAAGACTGTAGAGAACAAAGCAATTCAGAGAATGTTTCTTAAGTGTTTAATGCGCTCAGGAGAAGCTGTCTGAGCCATACACAATTTTATGGCACACCCTGTGGCTGTCCCCAGTGGGCCACGTAACGCAGGAGACACAGACCACTCTGTGTTACTTTGACACTGGTTTTGGTTCCTCTCAAGCTATTCTGGGGGTCTTTCCAGCTTACTCAATAGCTCTTGTGATTCCTGCCTGTATCTGTGGAAAAACCAGCCGCTGATTCAGCTGTAGCTCTCTCAGGAAGGGGAACCTGAGTTTCGGTTTTGAGGAAGCAGGCCAGCTTCCAGGAGCCTTCGCCTGTTCCCAGGGGAACCCCAGAGCCAGGAATGAAGACAGAGCACAAGTTTTGGTTTCAATTCACTTTTTAAAACTAGTGCCTTTTCAAAAACCAGTTTCCATAGTGACAGGGAACTGTGGCACTATTGTGAAGGTCCAAAAAGCCCTGGCCGGGTATTAGCCAGAAAATCAACAGTGCGGCCAGCTCTGGAGCAGCCTTCCCCAGCCCCTGCTGTGCTCACAGCAGGGCTCTGCTTCAAACACCTTCCTGCCCACCAGCCACACTTTTAGCTGCCTGTGGGCTGTGCTACTCCTGAGCACTAGGGCTTAATCGCAGGTGAAATGATGTTTGTCCAAAAAAGGAATATGCTTTGGTTTTGTTTAGCCCTTTCCTGTAACGGGAAAAGCCAGATTTGAAGACAGCTTTCAATCATTGTTTCCTTTTGCAGAATGGTGCAGAAACCATGAAATGCCCTCACGATCATCCATCGAGTCAGCAAAGGAGCCCAGCTGAAAGCTCATGTCTTATTTAATGCTTATTTATTGGAACATGCAGCCTCTCACCTTCCCTTTTGCTATTTGTCTTAGAGGGTACTTCCACCCATGCTATAACCCAGACCTCTCAAAAGGGCCTAGGAACTCTCACACAATCATATTGTTGTCCTGGTCCTCACCACAACACAAAAGAAGCGTGCCAGAGAGGGCATCCTTGCTGCTGGGCTCGGTGCCAGGTGGTGGAGGTGTCGGACACCACCACTCCCTCACGGTGCTCCGTGGCCCTCATCCTTCATTATCTGCTGGATTATGTTGCAGTCTGTAGTATGCAAAGAAATACAATCACAGCACTCTTACAATTCAAGTCTCGGGTAAAGTTACAGACACCTGCCAAGTGCTTGTGTTACCTGTGGCTCTGAGGTAATGTGCATTGTGCGTGTGTAGGAGGCAGAGGAAAGTGTGGTTGTGCTATTTGTACAGATCTCAGGAAGTCTTGCAGGTCTCAGGAAGGTCTGGACTTAATGCCTTTCCTCAGGAATAGCCAGGACTGTGGGCTTCAGTGAGGGTGTCAATGGCCTGTGTGCCATCCAGAGTGCAGAGCCAGCCTGCCAGACAGGGTGAGGATGCCTGCCCGAGGGATACGGGGACATAACAGCCCTGGCAGGAACTGCTGCGCACGTGGCAATTCCAGAACAGAACCCTGGCACTGAAGGCAGAGCACCAGCCTGACTCAAAGCATGCACCAGCCACCTCCTCCCGCCCCAAACCAAGCACTATTATCCCTTTCAGTTTTATGATAAACTGTAATTTTTCTTAAACATTTAACAATCATTATTCCCTTCCTACTCCTCCTATTTTTGCCTGCGTATCCATGCGACACTTTTGGAGCTGAGATCACACGCAAGAAAACAGAGTGAAAATGGCAACTAACGTAGTTTTTGTCAGAGAAGAATGTTTTGCATGTTGCTTCCTGTTAAACCATTGGAAATGGCATACCCAAACAAGTAACTGTCCTTCTGGTGCAAGACCTTAACTCAGATGAAAAAGACCAAGTTCCATAGGAAAGAAAAAAGAAAGAGAAGCATACTTAGACTGGTTCTTATGCCAGTATTTTCAGTGTAAGGGTAGATGTACAGCACCAAGCCAAGGGTTTGTCTATCCTAAGGCTGCCAGTAGAGCCCCAGAAGAGGCCAAGAGGCTGGACATATTTGCTTTGTATTTCCCAGCTTCCAGCAACCAGCAGCTCAGGGAATTCATCAGACAGAGGTGAAACTGTGCCTGTATTGCCAGGCCAAGCTGAATAAAATAAGAACTGTGTATGTCTTGAAAATGAATCATCAGGATTCACCAAAACTTGGGAAGTGCACCACTCTGATTGTCTTGTGATTGTGAGTGAAGGTACTGTTTTAGACAGGTACTTCCTGCAGGAGACAAATTTTTCTCTTGCTTCCTCGAGACCTTCAAGTGACCCCACTAAATTGTTAAAATTCCATTAGAAAGTAGCTGCTGGGAACATGTGCAATAAATAGCTGCTAAGATCAATGGCAGTCTTGCTGATTTAAAATCAATGTATTGCTTGCTGACGGTGCTGGCAGCGTTTTCCTTTGGGAGATGTAACAGTGATTGGCTTTAAATAAACACAGTGGTAAAAAACTTTATCTGAACTCATTAGTGACTCAGACTGATTTTAGAGTAATCCAGAAAATGCCTGTTGCCCACAGACAAGACTTGGAAGTGATCAGTGACTTTGGAGACTGCCAGTTATGGTATGCCACTGGAAAGCATCCTGGAACAGAGCAGAACTTCTGAAAATGCTCGCTGAAAATTAGATACTTAGGGTACCTAGACCACGCTCTGAAAGCCACCAGTCACTTTTGAAAACATGACATGAACAGCATCAGGTTACTATGGCTCTAATGACCACCATCCACCTTTTCCAGGCCAAATCGTTGTTCCCCTCCCAGCTTTTGGCTGGCCTTCATCCCATGTGACACCATGCATTCATGACAGAAATAAGCCCCCCAAAACATAAAGTGCCACAACAAATTGGTCTCATCCTTCACCCACCAGCATGTAGCTTTGGGCTGAGCTCCCTCTTCTTCCTTAAAGCTTCTCCCCCACCATGAGTAGATTTTTCTGTCAGAGGCTCAGCTAGATTGTTTTAATGAAAATAGGCATGAAGGCATGTGCCCTACCTACATTCTGTTTTGTAATCTAACCATTTAATTGCATCATGCTTTTTCCTACAAATCATCTGATGATGATTCCCAGGACAAGCCTTTACCTCTTTTCCCACATGTTTTAATACTTCAGCTATTACTACCTCCTGCTCATAGATATCAGTAAATCACGAGGGGACTGGTCACTAGATAAATTCGAGATATTTTTGGTAAGTTTCTAACCTGGTACCCGAGTGAGAAACAGAAACTGTAATCACATCAGAACTCTGCAGTCAATGCCTACAGACTGTCCAAAAGGGACAGGCAGGGACAAAGTACAGGGTGTTCGCCCTACATGCAAAAAACTAGATTGAATTGTCTTTCAAAACCAGCGATCAAGGGGTTGAGGGCTTATAAGTAAAATTTAGGGGCAAGCCAACAAAGGAAACCTCATGTTTGGTCTTCCTGCAGGGCACCAGAGCAAGGGAAGCTGTTGATGAAGTTTTTTTACTTCAACTACAGGAAATACTGAGCTCCCATATTCTGATCCTGCTGGGGCGCTCCTTGATATCTCTTGGAAAAGCAGCACAGTAAGCAATCCAGGAGACTCTTGGAGGGTGTTGAGCATGATTTCTTAATCCAGGTGACAAACAGCTTGACCAGAGGAGAACCATTACCAGTCCTGTTGCTTATCAACAGGGATGAGCTAATGAGAGATGACAAAACTGGTGATAGCTTGGACTGCAGTGATCCCGCCCTGGTGAAATTCACAGTCTTGAACACCTCTCCTGTGAAGAAAGGCTGGGAGAGTTGGGGTTCTTCAGCCTGGAGAAGAGAAGGCTCCAGGGGGACATTACCGCTGTCCTTTAGTTTATAAGGAATATGGAGAAAGACTTTTTATTGAGGCCTGTAGTGGTAAGAGAAAGGGCAGTGGTTTTAAATGAGAGAGGGTGGACTTAAACTGAAACTACTGAAGACTCTTTTTAATTATTAGAATGGTTATGAACAGGTCCAGAGAAATTGTGGATGCACCATGATGGGAAGTGTTTGAAGTCAGAAAGGATGGGGCTTTGAGCAACCTCATATAGTGGAAAGTTCCCGGCCCATAGCAGGGGCTTTGGACTAGATGATTAAAGGTCCCTCTCAACCCGAAACCTTCCATGATAGATTGTAAATATTTTAGATTTTGTGATTTACTTCTATGTTGTAGAATAGATTTTTTTTTTTAATGGGTACTCTTTTTTCTTCCCTATTAATGTTTTTTATAAGATTATAATGTACTTGTTTTGATGGTGACTAGGATATAAACCAGTCACAAACAAGCAAACTTTCATAATGGACCTGTACTCTGGATCCTCCTTAGCTATATACATGCTCATCCCTAAAAATACTAACTTTTCCATAAGCATGGACACACTCAGAGAGCATTTATTAAGCCCAAACAGCAAAGTGGTTTGATGCCTGAGAAGAAAACTTTTAAATACAAAGCCTATAAATAGATGACATGTTGCCTTTCTGGTACAGTAAATAGCCTGAAAAAGTGCTCTCAGGAGACATGAATTTGCAGTGTCCCCCCTTTATTTCACTGAGATGTTAATTCTGCTGTCTAAATTTAATACTTTATTGTCAGTATAGGAATTGCCATCATGAGGGAAGAAAAGGCACTTTCTGCATTTCTTGAGGGATCAGGAAATAAATCTGTACAGAAAGAAAACAGCCCAGTATCTCCTCATGCGAAGAAGAAAGCACCAGGTTCCTTGACATGAAAAGCATCAGGAACTTGTGCAATGACCAGTACATAAACCACAAAGTAGGCCTAGACAAGTTGGATATGACAAAATAGAAAGCCACACTGGATGCATCCTGCAGCAGCTGACATGGACACTGCTGCCCCGGGAAAGGGGAGGCTGTGCTTGGAGCAGCCAGCAAGAAATGGCTCAGGAGAATCTCACAGAGATGAATTCAAATAAAACTTCTCCAACCCTTAATGGTACACTTGTTTCTGGTTCTTGAGTAGTTTAATTCCCAGTCATTTTTATATTAATAGTAAATCTGAAAGTGCAAAGCAAAGCATGTGGCTCCATGACCCACTGGCAGAGCCCGTTCCGTCAGAGGGAGAGAAGATGAATCCAGAGGCACCTGAATGTGAGAAATGATTTGCAGCTTTTCCAGCCATTGCTGGAGGTAGGATAACCTCTTCCCTGTGTAATAAACAGGCTTCTCTTCCTGTCTTTTCTACCCCCTGCACACCACAAACATGGCCCAGCAGAAGTATTTTCAAGCACAAACATGCACAGAAATACTTAATGCTTTGTGTTGCTATACCCAACCCCCATAAATTTATGCTCATGTAATTACCGCTCTCTGTTTGCCTACTGATAGCAAGTTAAAAATACCACACACCCCCCGAATTAGAACTGGATTCTATTTATTGTTAAATTCCTGCAGTTGATAGAGAAGAAAATGTTGTGATGAGCCACATGAGATCCCTCTTGCCTTCACTAGTCAAGACAGGACTTGTGCAGGCAAGACCAATAGAAAAACCCCACCAAAAGCATGGCATGCACAGACCTAGACAAATTTGACTGTGTTATGATGGCATCAGTCCTGTATCCCCTTTCCTTTCCTCATCTGATGCTTGGTGTTTCTACAGTGGGAATGGATTTGAGCTGGGATCTTTTCTATCAGAGCCTGCATTTAAATGGAATGTAAAATCTTTCTGCAATATCCAAATTCCTAGTTTATATTCCAAGGTACTCCTAACTTAGACTAAATGTAAAATATTTCTGTTATTTAGATAAAATGTAAAATGATATGCAAACCATTTCTGTTCTATCCAAATTCCTACTTTATACTCTGAGGTGTCTGTAATTTACAAGAAACTACTTAACATTGATGTAGCACTTATTTTTGTAGTAGAAATATGGATATAATCCATGAATAATCTTGCAAGTCACATGAAATTAATCTAATCTTAAATAAACAACAAATTTTCAGCTTATATTCAGTTTGTAAAATCTTTGTCATGTGAGTCATCTCTTTATTACATACAAGTACCATATTTGCCATTTAAGCTTCTGAGTCTCTATTTTTAAAAGCTTTGTGGAAGGAACTGTCTGGAAATCCCATAAGGTCAACCCCTTTCCAAGCAAAACTAATAGGACTGAGTTTCCCTGTGCCTGTTTGAGGTGGGGAAGTCAGGACATGCACACAGTTTCCCCTTCACTTCTGACAGGTTTCTCTGAGATAATAACATCACACGAAAACCCACCCTGAGCTGTTAATGTATTTTGAATGTTTGTATCAATGACACAGAGAAATACCTTATATGTGACACCAGGCGAAGCTTCAGCTGGCAGCCACTGGAGACTGGAACTGCATTAGAAAAAAAAAAAGAACTTATCTAAAGCTGCATTCTTCCCAATATCCTCTCACACTTTGGAGCAGGAGAGACAATATCAAATGCAAACATGCCCTGCCCACTGCACATGCCTGGATCATCACAGAGACGCCAGGATAAGCAGATGAAGAGTTTGGCTAAGGACCAAGGAGCAGATTTATTATTATTTTTTTTAGATATTGAAAAGCCAAGACACAATCAAGGTCCCAGAAGGATTTCCAAAAGCAATTAGGAACCCGGGTTCTGTGAGTCGATTGGTCCTTCTGGAAATCCTGCACAGTAGCAAATGAACTGCATCACTGAACATCAAAATACCCCTCTGCTTGTGCTGCTTCTGCTAGGAACTGTGATTTCAGAAGGGCAAAAGGTCAGAAAAGGTTAGACATTTCTTCCTCTTCTTTAGTTCACCTAGCTTCCCCCAAAATAGGAATATCCTCCTCTTGCTTACTGAAATTGTTACTGCTCTTTCAACTACTTTAACCGAAATTTTAAGATCAGCACTCAATCCCTTGCTCTTGGCCACCCAGATCTTTGTTTTACAGAGAACAACTTGCTTTCATTCAATTGAGGTTTACCTGCCACGGATTTTACTGCAATGCCTCTCTGATCTGATAGCACAGGTTTGCTGGGTGTTTTTTTTGGGCAGAAATCCCTCTTGGGTTGCTAAGTGACGCAGAGGTTGCAGCATCCATCCGGATGCCATCAGATAGTGGTGGGCCAAATGCTGCCCCTTCTATTTACACATCTCTACTGACAGGAATTGTGCTGCCCGTGTGGGACCTCAGGACTGCTGTTCATGTGCATTTTGTCCTCAGAAACATGATACCAATCTATTGCACAAAGACTGCAAAAGAATTGCACTGTTTTTTGTTTTTTACTTTACAGAAGAAAGTGTTCCCTCAATGTGATAAATACTGAACATGACTTTTGCTGAGGCTGAAAATAGCAAATTACTTAATCGTCTACTATTTAAGTACCTGTTTGTTTTGTCATGAAGTGAAACTTGTGAGCAAGATCGTATTACACATGAAGTGGCTTCCTGCATCCTTAAATATTAATCCTCAAATAAAAACAAACTGAAGGTAGTCCCAGGGTCACTTTAATAAGTCTGAGGTGATGCATCCCACTCTCTCGTATCCCACATTAAATGTTCCTTGACTTGTCTTTGTGCCAACACGAACATTTTTGCAGCCTCTGAATGACCTTGGAAGAAGGATGGGGATGGGGATGCAAGGTGGGAGGAACCCCGTCCTGGGAGGGCACAGGGGCTTTCACCAGCCACAGGCAGCAGGCTGGAACAGGGCTGGAAAACAGGGCAGGAACAGGGCTGGAAAATACAGCCAGCCCTGCAAGGGAGAGGGTTTGATACGGACCTGTGTTCTTAGGATGGAGATGACGGGATGTATTACGGGGGTAATTGTGAAACGACGCAAGCCCCTGGAAAGGAAAAAATATGGAAACATGGGGTGGTGGAGAGTCAAGGTGAAGGAGAAACAGTGGAAAGCCACAAGGGACTGTGCAAGAAAAAAGGATGCGAAAGGAAGGGCAGGAGCAGGAGCGGGAGGCGGGAAGCCACAGGAAGGGAAGGGAGGAAACAGGCCGGGACTGGGGCGTGCGGACACAGGCAGGCGACCAGGTGTGCGGAGCGGGGAGCCGAGACGGGCAGGGCCTGGGAGAGAGCGAGGGGTAAGGGGTGCGCTGCCTCTCGCCCAGCGCCCGGTCCCGCCGGTGCCAGCGCCGGTGAAGTGCGGGAGCGAAGGACGCGGTCCC
>VZTN01019135.1:0-72702 GCA_013400515.1 Erpornis zantholeuca | reverse complement strand
GGCGCTCCTCGCCTGCTGCCGCCGGGAGCGCGACCACTGGCGGCTACTGCCGCCCCCCGCGATGCTCACCCCGGCCTCCCCCGGCAGCTGTTGCTCCAGCGGTGCGCCTGCCCGGGCGGCTCTCCGCCGCGTCCTCCTCTTGTCGTGTGTGTTTTTAAAAGCAGCTACAGTACATCTGCTCTACGTGCACTGCATCTGCTCAGAGCGGCGCTGCCCCAGCTGCCCTGGGCTTGCGCCGCGGCAGTGCCCGGCAGCATCCTCCTGTCCCCGCGGCCTCGCTTGCCCTCGCGGGCACCTCTGCCTCGCCATCCGGAGGTGGCTTTGCTGTCCAGGTCCTGGTTTGGGCTGAGGTGTGTGTTGACCTCCGTGTGGGGCAGACCTTTCCGTAGGCTGGGTGACGTCCCGGAGACTTTGTCTCATCTGCAAGTCAGTCTGGCAGTTCCACCACGTAACGACATGAAATTGGGATTGGTGTCACCTGCCTGTCTCATGGGGAGTCATGATGCTTAATTAATGTAACCAGCAAGAAGGTAGCAACTCACTGCTGTCCTGTCAGTAGGTGATGTGTGCAGCAGAACTCTTGGATTGATGGAACCAAGCTGGTGACTGGAGGAGCTGTGGCTTGTGCCAGATATACAAGGAACTGCCCCTGCAGGTGAACAGGGGCTGTTTAAATGCTGAAAGAACTGCCAGAACAGCAGAGAAGCTGCACTGTTAGAGATGCTGCTTTGCACTTCCCCTTTCTGGAAAGTGAGGGATTTGTTGGAATACCCCAGCAGCCTAACACATGCTGTAAGGATAACTGTTGGTGGGAAAGTTTCCTGGTGCTTCACTGCAGCACTGAACACCTACTGCTGGTATCCTGATTCCCTGTTGATCCATTCTCATCTTGTTTTGAAATACTTTGGTTAATGGCCAGGCTATTGCATACTCTCTGGCAGGTAGAAATCTTGTCCTGATCTTAACTCACAAAGCTGGCGTTCAAAACTTTTAAATTGCTTTGCCAGTTTTGAACAGGTTGTTTGAACAGGCTGTATTGTCTGATAGTTCGGATGAATTTTCCCCCAGTTATTAACATGTACCTGGTAAGTTCATCAGCAGCCTGGGGATGACTTTTATCTCTAGAGACAGAGGGAAGTAGCTTGGAAATTATAACATTGTAGTGCCAAACTTTTTTTTTGATACTTTTCCAAAACAGTTAAAAAGGCTTGGTATCTTTGTGCTTCTGCGCCATAAGCTAAATTTGTCTTTCAGTAAGATTTTTGGTTATAGTAGATTGTGCATTTGTATCTCGGAAGTAAAATCTCATGTTAGGACAGTACTGGAATGGCTCAAAAATGGACAGGATTTATTTCACAGCTTGCAGAAGGCAGTACTTGGCTGTTGAGATAGTGCATCAGGGTGGTCTTGCAGAGTGTTATTTCAACCGAGCTTTCGGACAAATGACTAAAGCACGAGTACGTGTTGGGAAGGGTATACAGAGTTCAGACTGGAAGGCTTTAGGAAGGTAACTCGGGAAGGAAAATGAAAAAACTCCTTCTTTTCTCACTTGCCCTTTTGACATGTAACAAAGCACATTTCTGTTCTGGCTGCATCTCTGACATGTGAACAATTTATTTCGCCGAAGGCAACTAATGCAGGTGGGAAGCTGTGGGGAGCTGGAGGGACAAGGAGTCTGGGAGCTGTGACCAGAGCCAGTGCTGTGGAGGTGAGAGGGGAGGACGACTAATCCTGCACACAGCTCACAAGAAAAGAGCTGGAAGCCTTCAGTGTTCTGAGGAACATTTTTTCGCACATCTCCGTCAGTGTTCCTCTGAAGGAGGGCACCATGCTGCTCCACGCCGGCTGTCCCACGGACCGGGAAGCACGGCTGCAATCAGTGTTGTGTGGCAGCCTGTGCTGCCTGGGAGTGTGGTGTGGCTCTTGCACAGCTGGGGCTGAGGAGCAGCATGGCTCTACAGCTGGTGGGCTCCCTCCAGCAAGTCTCTTGCTGAAGGGGAGGGCAGTGGCCATCCGTTTGGCCACAGCTGGGTGCTCATCTTGGGGCCCGGCCCTTATCTCTGTACTGCAGTGCCTTTGCTGCATAGATAGACCGGGTCTTTGGAGCCAGCATTGATATCGCTGCCGTGACATGATGGGGAGGTTGTCTGGAGGGGCAGCACCTGAGGCATAATCAAATTAGCCAGAGGAATTGATTTGTATGTAGTGTATGTCCTCTCCCAGCGCACTGCAGCATCAGCCTCAATGGGGAGAACACCAGAAGAGCACATCCAAGAGTGACAGGATTTTTCTTCCCGTTCTCAAAGCGATGGCCTTTGTACAGTACTGCAGCAGGTGGCCCTGGCTGCTTACACACAACCTGCTCTCCTGTGTCTCCCCTTCTTTCCTTCCTTACGACACTCTTACAACAAGAGTCAAAACCCCTGAGCTCCAAATCTGCTGTAAAACCAATAGCTGGAAGGAACCACGCAAGGAGGCGCAGTCCATGGAGAGGAGCACGGGAGAGCTCACAGCTAGGACTGCTTGTTTGTGCTGGCTGCCAGGTGTGCATCATTGCCTGGAGGGCTTGGAATGTCTGCCTGGTGCACATGGAGAGACCACAGCATTGTGCAGAGCTCGTCAAGCTGCGGTCTCTGATGCTGCACAATTCATATGTGCTGAGCAGGGAGCGTGCCCACAAATAAACAAGCCTGGTGCCAAAATACCTTTTCACATACTGTGCCAGGTCCTCAGCTGGGATAAAGCCCTGGAGTCCTGCTGATGTTAGAGTCTAGACTTGCATGGCTGTGGCAGGGAAGATGCATTTGTCTGCTATCCTGTTCCATCTGGTGAGCGATGCTTGCTCTGGTGGGAAGTCACCTTGGAGGGAAGCTTTCACTGCTTACTCTGCTAGGCAAGCAGGAGCATCCTGCTTCAAAATTGTTATTCTTGATACTGCTCTGATTAAGAGCTGTTTTTTCTGCATAAGGTCATGTGGGCTGAGAGCCTGCAGTTGGAGCACAGTATTGATAAATGGTACGTTTTGCTTCATGAGGTTTAATTCCATTTTTGTTCAGTCATCACTGCTCCCACCTTAATAAAAGAGCACTTGTTAGTGATTTTTGTCCAGCTCCCCCCACACCCAGCACTGTTGTCTAAGCAGTTTCTAATATGAGCTTGTGGGAGATAGCTCTTGCCCTAAGGACCTTTCTGCCCAGCAGGCACCATGATTGCAGGAGCCACAAGTGTGCAGCAGATGAGCCTGGAGACACACAGTCATTCTGATATTTACATAATGCTTCTTGCTCAAAGGGACCCTATTTTGTCCCTAAAGTTAGGGCTAAACTTAGTGTAGGGCTTCACAGCACTTTGAGGAAAACAGGGCATGGGAAATACAGGTATTAATTGGCTGAGGGTAGGTCTCTTGATGCAGGGGGGGTGGGGGGCAGTTATAGGTGATATTGGTGTGTCTTTTAGGGCAAGATGAACTAGGGGCTCTCATCCCTACAACATTCCCTCTGCACCCAACTTGTACTTGACCTAGCACAGCCCTATATATGTGGGAGACAGGTGAAACATTCTTTGGGGAAGATTACTGCCCAGAATCCATATCTTTACAATCCCCATCCCTTCCTTTTCGTTCTCTGGTGCATTTGCATCTTTAAACAGAGATAGCTGGGTTGGGAAAGGAGACATTGCTTTGCCTGTATGAAGGCAGCCCCATCCTTTCTGGATGGGAAGCAGCAGCACCTCCTGAGAACAGCCCTTGTCAACCCTCGGGGTAAATACAGGATGTCTGTGGGACAGAGTATAAAGATGACTTGCAAAAACTGGGCAAAATACCTGAAAGGTACAGTCTGGGAAGATACTCACCAGCAAGAAATATGGAATAGGGCTGGAGAACTGGGTGGGTATTATTTATGTTTCTGAACAGGGGCAAAACCACACTGATCCGGAAGGGTACGGAAACCTGATGTAAATCATGTTGCTTAGAGACTCTGCACTATGGGCAATTGTAGCAGTAGTAGGTCTAAACATAGTTTTAAAGGTTTATTATTAGAAAAGGTGCTTCATAATCCTCAAACTTCTGCTGAAAACATGAAAGCCAGATCACACCGGAACTATTTCAGCTTTTTCTTCTTAAAGAGAGGCTGTATTGTTTCTGCATTAATGAATGAAATGTTAGGAACCATCTAAGTTAGAAGTAATTCTTATGGTTAATTTAACTTGTTCTCTGTTTATATGCAACATTGTTGCTTTCATTGTAGTTTCCCTCATTTAAATGCATCATAAATTGGGATTTTATTATGCAGGAGGCTTGTAGACATGCACATTTATATACTGCATAGACAATTATGGAAATATGGCACTACTATAAAAACCAAGCCGATGTAAATGAGTTATAGAAAATACTTCTAAACATCTGAGCTCACTGAAGAAAGGGAGGGAATCATCACCTTAGGAAAGCTTAGCTGGATCTTAGTAACATTTATGTCAGTCCCACCTTTTGGGAGAAGCCTAAAAATGTTGGTCCTTCTGAGCAAAAAGCTGTGCTGATTTATGCCAGCTGAAGCCCAGGCATAGTGTTACATGCCACGGTTTATTTTTTCAGACTGAACTTGCGCATTCTTGCTGTGACATTGACATTCTTTGCTGTAGCTGTTGCTAAGGGAGGGTGGGCTAGCAGAGCCGGGAAAGTGCGGGCTTCTCTCACGCCCTTCCCAGTGCCAGGGAGGGAGCATTAAGCAGGCAGTGCTGATCACTGCTGCAGGCAGTGCTGTGGATTAAAGGCTTCATTAACCCAAGTCTATCACTCAAGGCACACGCGCCTGTGGTTCAAAGCGTGCTTTGTGCGTTAAGATTGTGGGTCCAGCTCAGAAGTCTGTACTTACACATAACTCCTCTGGAAAGGACAGAGATGCATTTCTTCCATTTTCTTTTCCTGTCTGAGTATTTCCATCCAAAACACACTGCATGTGGCAGAAGAGCCAAAGTTATCTTCTCTGTGGGTAACTTCACAGTGCTGAGGAAATAAAAAGTCCAGTGAAATTAGACTCTTAGAAAAAGATGGCATCAGGAACCCATCTTCTGCTAGCATGTGGAAACTCTTGAACAGCAAAAAGATTATTAGTTACATAACTCCCTTCCCTCCTGGAGGCCTAAGAGGTTATTATATCACCACTTAATTTTTCTATTGTCCTTCATGTCACACAATGCCCAGTAGATTTGTCATTACAATAGAGATGTAGATTTTGCTTACTGCAACATACACAAAATGAGGGTGATGGTTATTCCTTCTTCTAGCCCACTTGTGCCCTTCCTATATCCTTTTCTTATACTGCCATAAACTGAATAGCATTTGAGCTAATGACAGGTTTCTGTGTGACAAGTGTGTCAGTCCAGAGCATTACTCCATGTAATGCTGGACGTGAACAAGTACCCAGGTGACACGGCACAGAAAAGGGTGTCTAGGGGTTTACACACCACCAGAGCTGAAAGGCAGTAGATGGGCTGGGCAAGAGCTTTCCTGCAGATTTCAAGTGTGCTGGGCTGGGAAGGATTTCAGACACCAGCAGACACCGCAGCCTGTGACTCAAGAGTTGCACAGATGCAGTTTTGCTCTGAATAAATGCAACTTGCGTCTCTTGTTGCCTTAAGTCAGTATTGCAAGGCTGACTCTTGTATTGCAAATCTGCCTGTAGGTGAGGATGGTGGCTCTTTTGATTCACCTTGCTGTGATCCTATGGAAATACCTTGTTTCTACCAGCAGGCTAGTCTTCTCCCAAAAATGAATTCCTGTAGATTTCTGTAAGACATGTTCTTGCCAAAACAGAGGCAAGATGAGACAACCTGTGTTACCGAATTGGCCTTGGGACTTCTGTTAGATTTGAATGAATGGTAAAGTTTCATGTTTTGCTTCTCATCAGATACCAACTTTGGAGGCAGATATGACATCAGGCATTAAATTTCCTGTTATATATCAAAATGAGTGCATTTCTGTTGGTTGCAGGTAGCCTCTGATTGAATCACTGCTTGAGACTGAGAGAAGTTTGACATTAAGCCAGCTGCTCATTTTTCAGCACACTCTAGGCACACCAGACAGATCCTCAGATTTACGTGTCTCCCGTGGCTTCAGCAGAACTGCGCTGAGGCCATGGCTTGGCTACTGTATCCCTGTTTGCCTGTTTGGTTGTGTTAGGGCATGGATAGCAGTGCTGACTTGTGCTCCATTGCTGGAGGAACTAAGCAAGTTTCGTGGCTTTTCCTTGCAACCCTGATATAAAAGGAGTGTGATGACAAGGTTTATCACTTAATTGATGTTTATGAAGTTTCCACTTCACTTGGTTGCATCTCTGGATTTGCACCCTCAATATAAAGGGCATAACCCTGATAAGCAGTTGCACACTCATTTGTGAGTGTGGTCTGCATTTGTTTATGCATTGTTTTTGCATTACAAACCTTGATTATAGCAGGGGTTTCGCAAGTGAAAGCCTTTGTGTATCAGTGTGAGTCCTGGGAGTGTGTGGGTTAGTGTTTGTGCAGGTTTGTGTTTGCACCTGCCCATTCCACATCTATTGAGACTGGCTGGGAAGATCCAATTTGTCTTCAGGTAAGTTATGTCTGATACTGACTTATCCAGGTCACAGCATCTTAACACAAGAATAGATATTGGAAATAAAATCTGTGGCTCTGCTGTCATCCTTTGACCTTAACATCCTCCTGTCTCTTAAGCATATTGATCCCATGATAACGTGAGGAGGGCTGCTGCTTTTTTGTAAGGTATGAGAGCAGCACCTCTCAAAATACATATCTTTATTGGGATACATTGCTATTTTTCCCTTCTGATTATCTTTAATACCAGTATTTCATGAACTTTCAACCTGCAGGACATGATACACAGATAGAGGAGAGCTTTTCTTTCTGTTTCCTAATAGGCATAAGACAATTTGAGCAGTTCCTCCTGGGCTTCCCAGCATAGCCCCACTTGCCTTTGCTGGTATTATTGCAGCCCCTTGTGAGGATTCACACAGCGAATGTCTCTTGGGCAGAGCTGCCAGCTTTCCCAGACACTGGCAGCCACCTTCCCCTTCTGTTTCAGTTCTTCCTTCCTGTTCCTTTTGCAAAAGCATCACCTCTGCCAGGTGTGCACCAGTCTGTTGTGTGAACCAGAAAGGTGAGCTGCAAAAGTGCCTTTTGAATGCCTGAGGCGGTTTCACCCTTGGCATATCTGGCAATGGCTGGTAGGGCTGGTACAGTCTGTCATATGCCACCTGCCTTCTGGGCTGCACTACTGGCTCTTCAGCTATTCCTGCAAAGGGCTGTGGCAGCACCAGTGCCTGCAATGCCCTTCATTTAGACCCACATTATTCCCCACAGATTATAGGTAAAAGGACATTTCTCTGCTGAAGAGGTTGCTTCTGGATGGAAGGGCCTCCCTTCCCTCCCAGATACCAATCCCTGGGGGCAAAGCAGCATGGAGCGGGGCAGAGCTTTGTGCCCATTTTCCCTGGATACACATTCTTCCATGCATCCCCCCTGCCACAGCGAAATGACAGAGTGGCTGGGGTCCTCCATCAAGTACTTAAATGTTGCAGTGAGTTGTGGGGCGCAAATAATGCTGGAAATGGGAGAGTGCAGGCAGAAGATGGATTTCAGCCCTGGGAACAAAGCTTTCTCTCTGCAGATCTCTCTTGTATTACCTGAAGAGTCATCCTGCCCTTGGTGCTTACAAGGAAAGAACTGACAGCACTCCCTGGGGTATGTTATTTTGGGTCTGCACCAGAGACTGGAGAGAGGCTCTAGTCTTGCCACACAGCTCTGGGGGCAGATGTCAGTGGGTGGCACTTGTCCGTAGCAATGGGCCTTGCGAGGGGTGCTGCTTTTTGCTGCAGCTCTGTGCCTCACAGCTTGCATGTTGGGCTCACCTAACACTGCTTCTTCCATGCTTTTACAGAAAAGCATGGTATAAATAATGATGAGTCTCCTGAGAACAAGTGCTAGTAGTCTGGAAGGTCTCCCCATGATAAGTTGTGCAGACTTCTCTGTAAGCAGTAGAAATTTTTAATCTGGATTCTAGTGTGACAGGCTACATAATTGTCCCTTCCCATCCTGAGAGGAATCGCCTAGGACAGGTACCAACTGTGCATTTCAGGGTGCTGGCTGCCTGGCTCCTGAAATTCCCTGTGGTTTCACAGCCTCCTCCTGATGTCTGGAGTAGCAGTAGGGATACAGCTCCACCTGACCTCACTGAGGAGGGCTGCGTGCCCTTGCTGTGGCAGTGCTGCAGCTCTGATGAACAAAATGAAAAGAGAGACCCATTGTGGTTCAGGTTTTTAAGCATCTGCAAGGGCTTCTTTTGTGAGTGCTACAGCAAAGGAAATGTTTGGAAGGGCTTGCTTTCTGCTACACAAAAAGGAAGATCTGGAATCCCGGGAGGGAAAAGCAATCTTTGCTTTGAGATAAGATGCTGGCAGGCAAATACTGTATTTTTGCTTTCATTTCTGAGAGCCATTGAACTACCCTGAGAGCACTAGTCTCTGACAGCCTGTGCAGACCCAAAGAGACAAATTTTGAGTTCTTGACTAGTTTAATATTGTTAGTCCTTGGCAGTGGCACATTACTGATCATACTCTCCGAAACTGCTGACAGCTGTAGATTGCTACAGATGGGGAGTCAATCATTACTACTGCAGGTTAAGAATGTTTAAAATAGCCCTGCTTATGGTCCTGTGCCAGTCTGGTAGACAGGACAGATGATTGGTAATGGAAAAAAGAAAAACCACCCCCCAAAAACAAACCCTAGCAAAAATATGTACTTCCAAGCTGAGTCTTCAGTTCAGGGTGAAATGTATTTGTCTGTAATTTTTTGAGTTAATATCTGCTAAAGAAAGGCTTCACCACTTTGAAGGCTTCCCTGCAGTCCCAGAAAGCCAAGGGCAGGTACCCCAGTGACTTTGTAAGGTAGTGGTGGGTATAGCGGTATCTGACTTTGCCTGGCCTGATAGCAGTAGGTCCTGGGTAGTGCAGGAAGGTCGCAGAGACACTCTTGTGAAACTCATTAGCCAAGCTAACAGGATTTTATCTTCTATTCCGTATAGGAGATAACTTTTATGGATACTGTAACTTCCTTAACTGCTGGAGGGAACACCATGGTCAAGCGTCTCAAGAGAGCTTTGGGCAATGTCACGATTTAAAAGGCAAGAAGTGGGAGTGGGCTCCTCCTGCAATACGTAGCACAAGCAGTGCCCTGGTGAAGTGGGGTGATTTCCTTGGCTCCAGAACCTCCTCCATGTACTTTAGGCTCCTAAAGGACTGTTCCCCCACATTTCTAAAGTCTCCTGCAAGGAGTCTTTTGAGGGCGAGACTCCAGTTTCCCATTTGTGACTTTTTTACTTACCAAGTGCCTGCAGATGCATGTTTTTTATTTCAAGGGTGTAGCAGCAGAGAGCTGCCATGTCCAAGAGGTCCCAGGTCACAGTGGCTGCTGAGCTAGCCTGGCCTCACCAGCAGCCCTGTGAGCTTGGTCAGTGTGACTGCTCAGCACCCAGCGTGTTTTACATTCTTCTTCCTTAAGCACCTGACGACAGGACGGGGCTGCTGTTGTACGCACGCTGCAGAAGTGGTGACTGCAATCTCGTTCGTGTGCTCCCCAGCTCTCCTGGCACAAAACACCCAATTTCTGATGCTCAGCTGGGTGGCCGTGCTGTGCCCTGCGGTGCCTCCCTGAGGGGGATCGAGCTGCCTTCCACCTGGGAGAGGCTGGCACAGGCAAGCATTGCCCCGCTGCCAGGCATCTGCAGGGAAACTCGTGCTGCAAATTCCCTCCCTTCTCTCTGTAGCTGGCAGGAAGTCGCTCATCTGTGCTGACAGGTTTTCATCCCCTCCATGGTTCATCTGGAGATTAGGTTGAGTGTTAATGTAAATGCTAGTTGGGTAGCATTTTGGCTTGGTGGTGAAAATAAGTTTTGTTGTGGTTCTCGTTCCTGCATGCAGCTGTGTCTGGAGCAGCCCAGCCATGCACAGGGGCCCTTGTCAGATGCCAGTTTGACTGATCCTCACCCGCTGCCTGCTCCCTCTATGCCTCCCCCAAAGGGTGATTTTTCTGATGCCAAGGATTTGTGCAGCAATATAACTGAGTTCACCACCCAAGAACTGCGAAGGCCCGTGCCATTTTTATTTTTTATAAAAAATTTTATAAATTGTATTTTTCTGGCAAATAGCCATAGCTTGGTCTTAAGAAAAAGAAGTCAAGTACTTCTAGCTCTCAATCCTGTGTCGACTAACTCTCTGTGTCAGTCCATTGTGGAGCAAAGCTTGGAAGCACAGCTGGACCTTACTTTGCTTATTTGAGGTGGGGAAGAGGGTACCCAGGCTGCTGGGGTAGAGGGAGGAATGACAAAAGTCAACAAATTAACCCTATTTTGCAGGAATTGAAGAGACCCTGGGGGTGAAAGAGCTGTCTTGGACACTTGTGTCTGAGCTGGGAGGATGGTCCTTTTGCAGGGTGGAAGTGTTCAGACAGAGTCCTGTTACTTTTGGCTTGTGCTGAACCACAGAGGCTCCTGTTAGACAAAACCATGATTTTTTCACTCCTTGCAACACAGGTCTAACTGAACAGCTGAGCATGAGCTGAGTTTCACTGCATTACCATTGTGGGAGAAACAGAGGCCCTGAGTTGTGCTGGGAGTGCCAGAAGCTGCAATAAGGACCTGGTGAAACTCACTGCATGGCATAAGCAGGATGAAGACAGGATTATCAGCACACAAATTCTCCCAAAGACAAATCATGTACCATCTTCTGGGTGATTTATTTGCTGTTTTACAAATCAGTTTTAGATGCAGCCTCTACAATCTTGTCTCCACTTGAGGGGAGGAGGGTTTATCTATCACCCTGAATTTCCTGCAGCATGTGGAGGAGCTGTTCAGGATGGCTGTTCAGGAGCCATCTGCCTTGGATGCTTGGCCCTTGACATCTCCAACACAAACATGAACCCTCTTATTGCAAAAATACATTGCACCAACACAGTATTTCAGGCAGGTGGACTGGCTGGTTCAGTAACTCTTCACCACCCTCCATAACAAGCACTTATTTTCAGAATTTTATTCAGGAGTGACTTGGGACATGTACAAGCCAGTACCTTCCTTGACAAATGGCAATAGGCAATTGGTTGTCCCCCAGAGCATGCTTGCTCCTGCAGGAGGGCAGAGCTGGAGAGCCTTGCAGAGAGCCACATATTCTGGGCATTGAGTAACAGGGGCCATGGGCTTGCAGTGGAAGCAAACGTGGCAACAAAGCCAAATAAATATTTATTGGCACACAGCTGAGGGTGAGAGCTATTGTCACAGTAGGGCAGAACCAAGATGCTGGATGCCAGAAGCCAGAAGGAGCCACTCAGACACAAAGTGGTACAAGGCTGATGGGAGGGCTGTGTGGAGGACAACAGCCCAGCTTTTTTTGGCCAGTGCACACAGTTGTGCTCGAGTGTTGCTCAGTGGAAGAGCAACATATCCCCACAGCAGGTTGGCACACAGCTGGTGTCTGTATACTCATTTTTGGTGCAGGCTGATTTAGGGGACTTTGCAGAGAGAAGAGCATTAGCTGATATCCCACATTGTTTCCTGGGACCAGTGCAAGGCTTAGGAACAGTGAACTTTGTCCAACTTTAGCATTTAAATGCAACAAGCTTCTGATGTTCTTCTGCACCTCAGAAGGAATATATCTTCCTCCCTGTGGCAGCTGGATTTGCTTTCCCACTTGTGATACAGCTACAGACAATTGGCTCCAAAATGTTGAAGAAAATCAGGGCTCTGACTACGAATGTGTGTCTTATGAATGTGGCTGTTCCTCTGTAGATGGGGCTTATTCAGAAGTAGAGGAGCCAGGTGTACATTTTTTGTTTGGTTAAGTGCCTGCAGCAGTTAGAACAGGCCGTATACAGCAGTATTTTAAACTGGAGCAGAATGAGTACAGACCAAACAAGAAGGGGTATTGTAAACCTATGAACATCTAGGCAGGTAGATATCCAAGCCCTGAGCCTCCAGGGAACTACCTGTGCCAGTACCATGTTCTGTTTGAAGATCACAGAATGGTTGAGATTGGAAGGAACCTCTGGAGATAACCTGGCACAAAGTCTCTTGGTGAGAGCCAAGACACAACTTCCTTCTAGTCTGCCTGAGTCTTGGAGGGTTTCATTGGATTTGGTTGGATACAGATAATTTAATAAATAATACTTCTACTGTAATTCTACAAATACAGAGTTAGTGGCTTTACAGCAGTTTAAACTATTTTTTAAAGACTCCAAGTAACTTTGTAGTCACGGCAGTTGAGAAAAAGCCCTAAATTATGCTCAGTTTAGAAATTCGAAACTTGGAAATACTGCCTTGTTATTGCATCCAGGGTATTTTCTGTACTGCATTTCAGCACAGAATAAATTAGCAGTGGCAGGAGAAAGGAATTGGGAAGAAAAATGCAATAGAATTTGTGAAACAAAATGAAACAAAATAGCAAAAACCATCTTAAAGCCATGACAATCACGCACATTAGCAAAAAGGATCTTGTCACCTCCATCAAGTGCTTCCTTTTCCAGCCCCACGGTGCAGCCCCGTCTCACATTCTGTCTCTGAGACACAGGTGCAAAGGAGTTGGGTGGTTTGATCCAATTTATCTGCACAGCCAAGAAGTAATGTTCCCTTCTCTGTGGTACAGGCAAGTCCCGTCATGGATTATATGCTTGGCTTTCCTCAGGCCACAGCTTCCAGTCATGTTGGTACATGGTTTTCCAGTATCAGTCTTGACTTGTCCTTTGGGTGGCAAATTACCTCATCACCTCTTTCCAAGCCTCAGCCACATGACCAAACAGAGGACAATCCCCAGCCTCACCCTCTGGTTGCCTCAGTTTTCCTTGGAGGACTTTTCCAAAGTGCCATTCATGGGGCCCTCCTCTTGGTCAGAGCCATAAAAGGGGCTCCAGTGAGCTGCAGTATTCAGTGATGGGCAGGGGCATGGTTGGAAATAACTCATCTGAAGTATAGTTGGAGAAGAAAAAGTGTAAAGAAATAAATTGTCAGTGATAAGAAGCCTGTAGCCCTTCTAGAAGTATGAGGTCATTCTTGCACGAGGGTTCTGTAACTCCTATGCATGAAAAATTCCTTAATAATCATTAGGATGGAAATAATACAAACCATTATTCTAAAATAAAGCTGCCTGGGCTTGCAAAATTCATATTCAGATAGTGAAAAAAGGTAATTTTAAGCTTACCAAGCAAACATAATTGTTCTGCACAAGTGTGTGTCTTAGCTTCAGTAAGGCAAGGTTCCTGGGGAAAATGACAAGTGTAATTAAAACTGTCACATCGTGTGTGCAGACAGGGGAGGGCAAGCTGTGATGGTAATGGGAACTGCTCCTAGCAGGTGTTTTTCTGTTAAGATGAGGTATTAAATAAAACTTCTAATCTTTATTAACCCAAATACTCTCCTGTATGTTTCTATGCACTCTTTCTCCTACAATACTTGATAGTTCCCTGGCAACCCCAGTACTGTGAGGCTACATGGGCTTATATGACTTTTATTTCAAGTTCATTTGTTATTTGCTGCCAGAATTTTCCCAAGGAACGCAGACAAGGAGTGGTAAATGGTGATTAATTTAGACAGCCTAAGTAGAGGACTCATGACGGCTCCCCATGTAATACAAGAAAGTTAACGGCTTGCTGATGTCCTTTTGTTAGGGAATTGTGTAGCCTGGTTGTTTAATGGAGTGTTTAAAAATTGTGTTGGCAATAGCCTATGAATAATGGATGATGAAATACCTTACTGCCAAGAAACTGCTGATATGCTGGGGAAATTTCCATCGGATGTGAGAAAAATTTTGAAGGCACTGTCTTCTTGGGATGCCCTTTATTTATAGCCTCACTCCTTCAGAGATTGCATTCCCTTTTTAGATACTGCATGTGAAGATGCCCTCCACTGCCTCTGCCTCTGTCTTCCAACTCCACCTGGCTCTGTTTGCTTGTGCCCATAAAAGCTCTGGAATTTTTATGAGATTAGGCTTTATCACCTGAGCACTGTGAGCATGGAATATTTCCATGTGCAATCTTCACCTGTTCTAGGTTATCTGCACCAAGGCACCCTGCATCAAAGGAAGATGTACTCTGGTGATGGCAATGTCCCATGATGCAGGAAGCAGAAAAAGGGAAAAAGGGTCAAGTTATTTGGGAAAAAATCCCAAAAATCTCACACTGTCACAGTGTGAGATAAGTTTGGATGCCTCCAAATTTTCCCCCGTGTCCTCCTCCAGAGCAGGAGCTCTCAGTGTGCTTTGGCTGTGAGTAGTGGGAAATCATTGTGATACGAAGCAAATAAATCTTGCTTGACCAAAGAAAGGAGAAGACTGAGAATGAGTCCCTGCTTGCAGGGAAACTCTGGGGTTGCACTGCCTTCGGTGCAAGAGGAGACAGGCCTCCTGTAAGACTCCAGGACATAGCTCAGGCAGGCATGGAAGCGGTTACAGTCTTTTCCTTTGGTCCTTGTTTTCAGCTCTTCTCTAGAAGAAAACAAAATCATAGCTTTGTTTCTCACGTGGAATTTTCCCTGCCTGCACTGAAATGCAGAAATGTGAAAGGAGGGCAGGTGAACACAATACCTATCACTGTGCAGAGTGGTCTCAGCTAAGTGTTTGTCAAGAGCAGACCCAGCTTGTGGAGTCTGTAGCTCTATGCCCTTCCCCTGCTGTGGCTTTGTTATGAGCAGCCAAATAATGCTCATGCTGCATTTTTGTGTCTGTATTTACACAGTAGAGCCCTGAGTCAAAACATTTCCTGCAATATGGGTACTGTATTATTAGTGTAATGCTAGAACAAAGCCACATGTGGTTAATGTTGGTATTAGTCAGCTGAGGAAGTCACATCCTCACCTGCGAGGTTGATGTGTTGGGTTTTGAAGCTCGTGATGCCAAGAGTAAGCTCCAAGCATGAGGCTACAGGGCAGGAGAAAGAATGGGTTAGGAGAGAGGTTGTATCCTGAGGGTGATCTGCAGCTGGCTAAGCAGGTGGATTTGTGGAAATGGGAGAGAAGATTTGTGCCTTTACTGGCTTGTTTGCTGCTGGGATATATTTGGGCATGCAGTATTTTCACAGCTCCAGGAAAGGTGTATAATCTAAACACACGACAGGTGACAAGGACCACCACAGCAGTTTGACTGATGGCCTAAATATTTTCAGTGGAACAAATAAAGAGAAAAGGTACCTAAAACTTCTTCCAAATCCACCACCAAAAGCCCATCCTGCCAACCAAGAAGTGTTTTCAGCAGAGAGTGTCACAAAGGTCTAGGCAGGGGATCACCATCAAGTTCAAACCAGCATTTCTCATGGTAGGAACAGTGCCAGCTGACAGTATATGGAAGAGCAGCTTTCAAAAGGAAGGAGACAGTACTGTTATGAAGTTTATTCCACTGATGCTTCTGATGATCCTATTAATTTATCTTTTTTTAATGTTTGTTTTCTTTAGGTGAAGAGCGAAGGCCCCAAACTGGTCCCCTTCTTTAAAGCCACTTGTGTCTATTTTGTCCTCTGGCTGCCAACTTCCAGCCCCTCCTGGTTCAGTGCCCTCATTAAGTGTCTGCCCATCTTTTGCCTGTGGGTTTTCCTTCTGGCTCATGGAATTAACTTCTTAGTGTCACACCGGAGTGCCAGCCGCATCCTAGCGGGACTCATATTCTCGGCAGTGGGAGACGCCTTTCTCATCTGGCAGGAGCAGGGCTACTTCATTCATGGTGAGTACAGTGTCAGTCCTAAAGGGATGCCACAGAGCCCAGCTGTTACCCTCTTTATTTAGTAATGAGTTGCTGGGCCTCATGTTTTGTTTATTTATGTACAGCTTAAGCCCCAGGCACTGGGAAGCACTCATTCCTTGACTAAAATTCATCATGGTTAGAGGAAACACATCATGGATGAGTCTTTCTCTTGAGGTTAGAGAGGTAATTGGGTCAGGTTTGGTTTCCTGGCATGTGTCACAGCATCTGGGCTGGCTGGAGTTGAGAAGGTGGCATGGCAGAATCCCTGGGGAAGAGAAGGAAATGCTCGTGGCACTTGTCAGCTCCCATGAAGCTAGGGGAAGTATTTACCTCCTATCTCTCTGCAGGGAGATCTGTCAGCCCTTTGCTCTAAGGATCGGGGGTGGGACACATTGTGCAAAGTCCTTGGTGGAGAACAAGTGGAGAGGACATCTATGTTTTGATGGACAAGCCCATAGCCTGGGGGAGGCATTAAGTGGATGACAGAAACCAAAGCAGCAGAAATCTTGTCCTACTTGCAGGTTCATCAGTGTGAATCATGCAGCCTGTTGTTCAAGACATGTCTGTTTTGCAAAACATTTAAATGATGGTCAATCAAGGACAAACCTTACCACAGTGGTCTGTCTTCCCTACAGAAAGATCCAAATCTCTCAGAGCAAAACGAGCTTGGTTTATTTTGTTAGTTTGCAGACTGGAACATAATGATTCAGATTAATCATTTAAAGCCACACTGAACCTGCCTGCAGCAGCACTCTCCCTGGCCTTGGACTGTCACAAGAAATCAGCAGCAGTTGAGTCCTTCACTGAATTGACTGGTGGGGTTTCTGAAGTTAATTTAACCAGCACAGGGATCTCACATAACACCCACCATTAACTGGCTGCTGTGACTGTCCCACTGGAAAATGTGATGAGATGAGGGAACTTTTCCGACTTGTGCTGTTGTCAGCTCTGAAAGTCAAAGACTTATTTTTTCCCCTCTCTCATGGGGTTAGTATTTAGTTTTATTCTGGGATTCCCACAAGCACTTTCTTTATGAGAAGGAAGTGTGTGCGGTGCCAGATACGAAAGGCCAAATGCTCTGAATTTGGTTTAATCCTACTTCCCAAAGGCTTGTCCCCATCTCATTAAAAGTTCATGTAAAAATGTTTACTGATTTTGGCGGGGTTTGGATTAGACCATGAGGATTGGACCTATCTGGCTGAACCTTGGGCATGTTGCTGAGGAGCTCCAGCTTTCTCAAGGTGCCATCCCTTCTGTGCCAAGTGCTGACATTCCCACTGATGGACCTCCTCCCAAAAGGAGTACCTGGCTCAGTTACCTCAGCCCAACTGGTTTTGCCTCCTGGATTTGCTCCTTGAGCTATGGCTTGGAAAACATTCAAGGCCCAGCTCTCCCCATGACCGTTTTCATATACGGACGGTTCTGTGCTTCTCCATTCCTCTGTAGCTGATATATCTCCAAGTTCCATCTCCAGTTTAGTGCTAGAGGAAGGTTAACCAGTCACAGCAATTCAGCATCTGGTTGATGTGTTTTAGTCTACAAATGAATCAGCTTTTCAACCCTAGTCTCACAACTGAGAAGTTTTGCTTTGTGGGTTTAGGCACATTTTTTCTTCTTAAGGAGAAAAAAAAGCTCTGTTGGAGCATTTTGAAAATCTCAGCCCACTGAGCTACTACCTTCTGCAGGGAAGTGTTAATATTTGCATTTCAGATATAAGCAGATAAAGTGCTCTATTTCATCCTTCACCTTGCCTCCAAAGCATATTTTCTCCCATTTAAAACCCATCCGGTTGCTGTTGCTGACAACTGACAATATTTTTGACATCATCAGTTGTGGGAATTTGAAGTTTCGGGAGGGAAGAGGAAATACTGGATAAAAATGTATATTCTGTTCAATTTCTGCAGTTTTTGGACTGAAAAAGGTTGGAAACTGGGCTCATTTGAAAAGCTTTTGTGACAATGAGTTTATAAAAGGACGTTTGTTCATTACTTTCTAGGCAAGTGAGAGCCTGGGAACCTACTCCTGGCACACTTGACTTTTTTTCATTTTTGCCGTTTCAGTCCACTAATAACACACTATTTTCTGACTAGGGTCTTCCTACATTTAGGAGATACTTTACAGTGTTAATATCCACCTCCTTTGATAGCAGGCACTTAGAAACAATTTGCATTTGGTGAAGAAGACAGGGACTAGCAAAAAGGCCTTATTGCCAGCCTGAGGAAACACAGGGGAAGAAAGTAGACAGAGAGAAGGGCTGATCTCCCTGATGTGGTTGAGATGGACAAAGCTAAAGGTTGATAAATGCAGGAGAAATGCACCCCCTTCCCTGTGCAGCCATCACAGGTTGCCCCAGTTCCAGGCTTGATTTGTGGGTGTTGAATGAGTAAACATGGGAGCTGACTCCCTTGTTTGTGACCAGCCTCACCACATATCACAAAACTCCTCCTGCCTTTGCAGGCTCTGTTTGCCTGCCGTGTTCTGTCCTCTCCTCCTCCTCCTCCCTGCCAGATGCCTGCACGAAGGACAACTCATTCTTCGGTTCCCTGTTGCAGAATGCTTCATATAATGCCATTGAAGGAAAAAACATTCCTCACTGCTAGGGTGACATATCCTTCTTCTCCTTACCAAATGTCTGGGTTCTAACCTTTCCCACACTATAACTCTATAAAAAGCTCTTGTCCTAAATCCCTTCTCAGTTTCTTCAGTCCTGTACCCCTGAGGTGCAATAGCTCTGAAACATCAGCTTCTCGTTCCCCTCTTTTGTGCTTCTTTCTCCTTCATGCTGTCCATTTTCTCTAGCCTCACCTGCAAAACAGATCCCCACGAGCACCGTCCTTCCTGTGGGTTTCCTTCTCATCCCACCAATCCCACCATGGCTGCACTCTCAGTGGGTGTCTGATGTGGTCCTCCCCAAAGGCAGGGAGACACTTCCACTTCCATGAGCTGCCTCACCACAAGAGTAGTAGGATGAAGCAACGTCTGCCAGCTGCAGGATTTCATGACTGCCCTTTACACCAGCGTGTCACGTGTTAAATGTGAACAAGTGTCGTGATGGAGGACTCAGCTTCCCAGATCCTTTTCTCCATTTCATGCTTCAGAGCTGCATGAAAACTTCCAGCTCCTCTAATAACCTTGCCAGGATAAAGCTGGAGAGACTGCAGCTGCACCATGTGTGGGCCTGGGAACCAGAAGACTCAAGGAGCTGGGCTCTGTTTGTGGCCCATTATCTACAGTTGTCATGGCAGCTTGGAGGCAGCAGCTGTACCAACACATTGGGACATATTTTTGTCAAATGGATTAGTGACAAGTGCATAACATATGGGCAGCACCTTCCAACACCCACATCTGGCATTTCTCAGGGGTGTTGCACTTCAAAGGGAAGCCGGCATTTTATTTTCCCTGATTGATTCCTGGTAAGGTTCATCTGAATCTTGCAAATAGCCATAAAATTGTTGGCAGATCACATTGGTGCAGTCCCTGAAATATGCCAGCTGCTTCTTTCCAGCTTAGGCTTCTCCCAGCTATGGGCAGAGATGGAGTAGAAGCCAGATTTAGTCCTTGAGTGCCTTTGGGTTTGTGGCTAAATACGGGCAGGCTTTGTGTTTGGGTTTGGAGGGATTAGTGTCTTTTGTCATGTTTTGTTCCTACACTGCTCTGATTCCAGTCTTCCTATTCCACATGAGACCTGTGAGCAAAACACCATGGATAGGTAGAGGGGGTGATTTTTGGTCTGCCTCGCTCCCAACCTTCCGCCCAAAGCAGGGGAAGAGTAACTACCTGAAAAACAAGCTCAATTCCCTCTGCAGCAGCTTAGTTCACCTGGCTTCTCAGCAGAAAGGCTTTTGTCATAGCAGAGCTGTACTTGGCTGCAGCTGTAGTTGTGTAGTTGTGCTGGGGCTTCTTTTTTTTTAGGTTGGGGGCTTGCTGCTCTCTCCCATGTACAGATTTTTGTAATAAAATGGTCCCAAGTGCTCACTGTGGTTCTCTCTGGTAGTGTTACAGTGGGTAACACTGCAAGGAGTGTTTTCTTCTGCTACAGACTGCCAGTCACTGTAGAAAGGTCACATTTTCTGTGTCACTGCCTCTCTCCAGGTCTGCTGATGTTCGCCATCACACACATCCTGTACTCTTCAGCCTTTGGCATGAAGCCATTGGACCTCAAAGCCGGCTTGCTGATGGGCGTTGTTTCCAGCTCCTGCTATGCCTTCCTGTACTCCTACCTCTCGGGCCCGTTCACCTACCTGGTGGCTGTCTACATCGCCCTGATCGGCTTCATGGGCTGGCGGGCGGTGGCGGGCGTGCAGCTGTGCAACGACCTGTGGACGTGGACCAAGCTGTCAGCCTGCGTCGGCGCCATGCTCTTCATGGTGTCCGACCTCACCATCGCGCTCAACGAGTTCTGCTTCCCCGTGCCCTACTCGCGCTTCATCATCATGGCCACGTACTACGCAGCCCAAATGCTGATCGCGCTGTCGGCCGTAGAGACCAGAGATGAAGAGGACTTCAGGAAGAGGAGCTAGGCCGATAGTCTGTGAACACATGGGTTATATCTCAGGTGCTGTAGCTGCATTCACCCCTGAGAGAGATCTCCATTTCTCTAGGCACACTGGTGATGTTGATTTTGCTTCTTTGAAGCATTACCTTTGGGAATTACTTTTTTTTTCAATGGCTTTCTCTGAATACAGCTTACTTCAGTGTGGAGTCCACATCAGAAAGCTTAGACTGTCCCTGCAGTAGTTACTCGTCCAACTCTTCCTCCTTGGAATTGCTGTACTACTGCATTTTACTTGTTAGTCTTGAAATTGATGCTGAATGTCTGCGAAGAGGAGGCTGGTGGAAAGAAGGTTTGGCCATGCACTATGCTAAAAGGCTTGCTCTCGATTGTAGGCAGGCAGGCACAGATCTCTGCTAAAGTCATAATTTAACCAATGTTTGTCTCTTTTTGTGCATTACAAACTCAGTATGCAAACTGGAGCTATTCCTCTGCTGAAGGGAAGCTTGGAGGGAGAGTTAAAACAGCATATCCAGCTGGGAGCTGAGCTCTGGAGTCAATGGCAGCATGTGTGGCAGTACCCAGCAGAACCAGCATGATAGCAGAACCCCAAGCTGAGGGCACAGTGCAAGAGGTGTGCTTGTAGTGCTGTGTGCTTTGACTGCATTGATCACCGCTCCAGGGCAGGTCTCTAGGTGCAAGTCAGCATTGCTGCAGGTGGCAGAACTGTAGAGAGCAGGAGTTTGGTGGGATTTCAGGGACATCTTGGTAGCCAGGCCAGCGTGTTCTCCCTCCCCACGTGCACACGGTGCCTGCAGCCACCAGTGAGATGTAATGGGCACATGAGGAACTTTGATTTTTACAGCAGAACTTACTCATTGTCTTAGTGTATGCCCTAATTATCTTTAGTGTGGCAGAAAAGCATCTAATCTTTGTGTCTTTTTTCCCCAATGTCCTAGCAAGTAATATTCCATGTGCCCATTAAGTTTAGTAGCACTTCCAGTAGTACTTTTAGTACTGCTGCCTGCAGTATCTCATATCTTTGTGTGAGCACTTCCTGTGATCAAGGCCCTGATTTTGGATGTAGATTGCCATGTTTTGCCAGCTGGTGGTAAATGATCTTCTTTGCACCACTTCTTTTTTTTTTTTAGAAAGCCCCTTTTCAGCATAGCTTCCTGAAAAGCACTGTCCTTTGTGTTCAAAACGCCTGCCACTTCCTTCTCAAACTCACGTGGACTCACACAGAACCCTGCTAACTTCTCCCTTGTGCTAAGAGGTGCTGAGTGGGGCTCCTGCTCCTCTCCAGCCTCACCTGGAGTGCCTGGCAGGGAATAGGCATTGCCTCCCCATGACTTCTCCATCAGTGCAAATGCAGCCAGTATTACAGAAATCGAGGCTAACCATCCTGACCCTGTGGAGGCATCTGCTGCTTCTCAGACTGGGATCAGAAAGGTCAGCTGTGCTATGGAGAGGGAAAGCACTGTAGGTAGCACTGCCCCGTGTAATCCCTTCCCTTTAATGCTGTTGTGTAATACTGTCAGTATTCATTCACTGGCACATCGGGGCCTGCCTGGAGTAAACAGGGCAGAGCTAAGGGAATTTGGAGCCATAAACCATCTTCATTCATCAGCATTGCTTATCTCCTGGCCACAGATTGAACCCTGCAGTGTAGCTCTCTGTAGATGTCGCCTGCTGTTACTCAGCTCAGCTGTTTGCAAATCTCTTCCTGCAGCAGACTGACCCAGCTAAGAGGAAATCCAAGCATTTGGGATGAACCCCACCATCCTCCCAGCATGTGAGCAAGCAGCACACTGCAGTCTTTGAGTCATAGCTCCTTGGCACGGGTCAGTCCAGCACACTCAGTCCTTAGCTGGCAGTTCTTCAGAGGAGCCCCCCCACATCCTGAGCTTCCCTTTGCTTTGAGAGAAATGTTTGTGTGATAAAGTAAGCTTTATTTAAAAGTCTTGAGTTTTGATTCTCTTTTTTTCCTCTCTAGAAATGAGTAGTCTTCAACTTCCTGAAAATAGCTGAGTTGCTTTTCTGTGTGTTTTTTCATTTTTTTTTTGCTGACCTGTTCTACCATCAGCCACTGAATACTTGCAGAAAAGAGTCTTGATGTGTTATTAGGAGGCCTCTCCTCTCCACTGGCCATCACAGGTGCAGTTTCTGGTGGCAGAGGTCTCTGGGTGGGACAGCAGAAAGTGGTGTAGCCAGAATGGGCTGTCATTCCCTTGCTGTCCTGGAACAGGTCACCTGGAGTGACCTGCCTGGAACACACTGGCCAGTCACACTGGCTCCATCTCAGGGCTGCAACAGCTTCAGCCTTCCTGGCACTATGAGGCAGAGCCCTTAGCACGCTCGCAGGTTTGTCGGCAAAGGCTCTTCATCTTCAAAATCTCTCTCTGGGTCTGCATTCCTCTTTCTAATCCATATTACTTGAATGAGACTGTTTTCCTGGAGGCTCTTTTCTGCTGGGAAGAGACCAGCTGCTGTGGACAGTGATCTGACACAGTTTTGAGATGCTTAAATCCTGAGAAGCAGTAAGCAGTTGCTGGCAGTCTGTTAAATAACTTTTCTTGGGATTAAAACTGTTCCCTCAACCCCAGCGAATGCAATCTTTACTCTTGTTTCATAGAGCAAACAAGGAGTGGTGTTCATATGTAACAAATGGCATCACTGTCTGTGTCACTGCCTTCATGGACCTTCCTGTTGCCTCTTTGCACTGTAAAACTGTGAGGTTGGATCCATTCTTCTTTTCAGAAGTACAGTCCTTGAGAAGCACTCAGTCTTTGGCACAGGAACATTACAGGGGGAATGAAGCCGCCCAGGTGGTGTAGTGTTCCTGGCCCCAGCAGGCAGCTCCTTTTGTTGTTAAGCCCAGAGGCTTTCTTTTCACACTGCTGTATCCAAACATCCTTCTGCAATCCCTGTCCATGGTCACTCGAGCTTACACATGGTCTGGTAGTAGTTATCACCCTCTTGGACATCCTTTGGCTCTTTATTTGGACTTACAAAAGATGCAACACCAGCCTCTTTCTGTAGGCAGATCCTCCTTGCACAGAACTCCCAGGGTCAGTCAAAGAAGCAATGCTAATTGCAACTTGTTTTTAAATGCTAGTAATGCTTCTGGGCTGTGTCACAGGCTGATGCTCATGTAGAAATATCAGGTCAAGAAGAATAAAGCCAGAGGATTTTAACAGCTTTACCCTTACTCTGTTTGTGCTGAATACCTGGCTTCTTACTCCGCCATACTGAAGCAACCATAAGACTGATTGGTTTAAGAATTACTCTAACATGGCTTTTGAGTAGATTGCTGAAGGTTTCATGTTGTAACCAGTGGAGGTAATTTATATATTTTTACACAAGTTTATAAAATTCTCAGGAGGAACTTTGCATTTTAGAGGCTCTTGAAAGTTTTCCAGCCCCGTAGTTTGACACTAACACCTGCATTTTCAGCTTGCTATGGTGGTATTTTTGGGAGCTGTTGTGGAAACAGATCAAAGCAAACAGCAACTGTAGAGCTCAGTGGCAGATGCATCTTTGCATGGTTTCTGGATACAGATGGGATCTTTTAAGCAGAGGCATTGTAATTCTCAGAAGAGGATTGGAAGTTGCTGCCTTCTCATGACAGAAATTCTCTGGGTAATTCTCCTGCCTTTTATCCATACTCACTCCTTTTGTGGCCTTGGGTAAGTCACTTAAATTTTCTGGGGCCAGGCCCTTATCTGTTGTATGAGTGCCAGTGCTGTGCCAAGTTATCACAGCAGGGGACCAGGCCCTCAACCCATTCTAAAATGGAGATATTAACCCTTACCTGCCTGACAAGGATATAGTGAGGATTAATGCTCATACAGCATTTTGAAGATGTAAAGTGCTATGTAAATCCCAAGTATTATCCAACTTTAATGTTAAAATTGCTTTTAGAGATCTGCAGGACTTCTCTTAAAGCACGGAATGTGTGGTTGCCCTTCAATTTGCATCAGATATAAAGAAAATGCAAATTATTTATTCCTGCTGGTTAACAGGATGGGCTCAGCTACACTTGAACTCTGAGGAAGGTTTATGTTAAAAATCTGAGCTCTCTAATTTCAGTTTTGCAAATGGTTTTTAGTTCTTCTAAAAGCCTTGACCAAATTCTTAGATGTGAACCTTACATCCAAATTTTGCAGTCTGGTCTTGTGCCTGACTGTTAGCAAGAGTAAATATAATCCAGCCAAAACAGAGTACCTCACAGTCTGCTGTGGCAATTGAAAGAACTGGAACAGAAAATGAAGTCATTCTGTTCAACCTTCAGTCTGCAGAAGGTCAGCTGGGTTTCATGAGACAACTTTCAAAGGGATGTTTAATTTCTCTGATTTCAAGTTTTACTGGCTTTAAAATCAGGAGAGAGGGAAAGCCTTGATGGAATCAATAAGGTTGGCGCATCCTTCTTGAATTCCTTTCTTTTCACCTGAATTAAGGAAACTGTGGGTTTTGTAGCAAAGGAAGTGCTTGTACCACCAGTCCTACGGCCCAGGGCAAAAGTTGATCTAGAAATACATCTCTCAACCACCACCATGTTCTCAACTAGGATAAAAATGCCACTGTTCAGTGATCTAAATCTGGACCACAGCTAGAAACTACCTAGTTCTTGTAGCACTAGCTGCTGTACAAACACAAATGAAGGCAAGGAATTACACACCAAGGAATGTGAGCTGTGTACATGTGAAATGGACCATAATTTTGAAGCAGCTGCAGTAAAATCTTAATACGAACTCAGAAGCAAACACAATGCAAATTTTTATGGTTTCTTTAAAATATTTGATGGGTTTTCATTTTCTTAGTTTGGAGAAAATTTTCTTAACATTATTTTATTTTTGCTCTTACTGTAAAGAATAAAAAAATACAACTCTAGACAGGCTATAAATGAAAAAAAGGTGGCCAGTTGGCAGGAATGCCAAAACTTCTGTGGCTTGTATTGTTTCTGTGGTGACACTACGCTGCTGTCAGGTGAGCTACTGGAGTGGTGTGATGGCTCAAAAGTGAGGCTGAAGCACAGGATGCAGGGGTTGAGCCACCAAGACTTCGGTGGGAGCATGACTGGGCCAGTTTGGATCAGTCAAAAGACAGAGCATCAGAAAATAAAAGACACCTTTTTCTGCTAGAAGAACATCAAGAAACCAAAACCAGCCTGTTGGGTGATGGTGCTGAATCACTACAAACGTTTATGTAGACCCTGCTGGTGCAGGTTCCTGCTGGACCAAGCCTTGCTCCTAATTCAGCTGGGGAGGCTTGCTCCAAGCCTCTGGTTCTGCCAGGGTCAGGCCAGCAGAACCTGAAGCTTTGTTAAATAAAACTCAAAAACCAGAAAGCTACAACAAAAACAAGAACAAAACCCCAAAACCACAAAAAAAACAAGGAAGGAAAAAGCAAATTCCACCGGGTAAGTGGCAGTTCTGCCTGCCTGAGAATGCAGAGTGGCTGATCTGTCCTGAACACTAATCTCCATGTCTTGGACCATGTGAGTGTCTTGCTCCAGCCCCTCTCCCACACATTCCAGGCAGAGTGCACTGAAAGATGTGACTGAAGCAGCTGCTCTTCGGGGAGTCAAGCACTTTGCCATGTCTGAAAGTCTCTAGCACTTAACTTTCTTTACTGTGATTGTAAAGGTCACCACATACAGTACAGCCACTTGATCTGGGATCTTTTCTTAACACATTTTTATGCTGATTTTACTATTTTAATTCTTTGTTTGGAATGTATTTTTTTTCCTCATTTCTTCTGTGTGTAACAGCAATTAAAAATATTAATTTACTGTGTATTTTTACTGTGCAGATACAATGTCTCCTTGCTCATTTTCTGTTTCTTTGACTGCTTCAGCACAGAATATGAGGCCCTTCTGTGGTGGGCAACTTTGTGCCACTGTTAGATCCTCCGGCATGATTTGTGCTGGAGCTGCTCAGTGGTCCACAGAACCTGATTGTCACAGTCACCCACAGCCTTCCTACCTGGGGAACCCTGAGAAACATCCACATGCACCCCACAGAGCACATCCAACACAAACCAAGCTGATGTTACACCACATTCCGGGTGCCCTGGGATGCAGAGCCCAGGAGCAAGCTTGCCCCTTGCAATGGCCATTTGTCCACACTTCCAGGGAGAAGGCAGCCTGCTGAACAAGACTGCTCCAGGAAGACTGCTCACTGCCAGGAAGTCCCAGACAAATGGCCAAATCTCTCTCACCCCTTCCCCCAGGAAAATTTTCCAGGAGGAAAGAAGTAGAGTAGTCTGTACATTTTTCTCTGGCTGGGGATCTGACACCAGCTTCTTCAGCTGTTTGATGCAGTGGCACAGATATTTTGTTTCATTAATCCTGAACCAGACCATCTGTCACCAGTGGAACAGGTTTCAAGGATTTATAGCATAGAAACAAGGCATGTATAAGTGCTCCCACTCAGTTAAATGGATCTGCTTGCAGGCTTAATGGAGACTCCTTCATACTCCCCCTCTGAAGTGGAATGGTTCCTGATGTGAGAATTAATCCGCACCAGGCAGAAGTACAACCCAATTATTTTTAAGGCAGCCTAAAGGGGTTAACAGGAGGCAAAAGCAGATGATTCTCTCCTCTTCCTTTTATTTGGTCTTTTACAATTCCTTTCAAAATCTTAGAGGCCTGCTGGGAGGAGCATCCTGTTTCCTCATACCTCCTTCCTAGCTCCAGATGGAACAAAAGTGACACAATATTCTCAGACTGAATGTGTCTGAGTAACTGGCCACTCCTGTATTTTTATGCCACAACCAGCTCCTGGAAGATTTCAGAGTACATTAAAAGACCCAGCACAAATGTATGTATATTTGTATATACCTGTCAGCCTGTTCCGTGGTTCAGATATTCTGTAATCCCTTACCTAGGCTTGGCCACCAGCAGTGAAATTCCTGCACTTTCTGTGGCCAGCACTTTCACAAAGTGACTCTCATTTGCAAAGCTGTATTTACTTTCTTGGTATTGTGATAATTTAAGTATTTCAGATTGATGGCTTACTCTGTGTTTATATACAATCTGACATAAGGAAGCCTAAAATATCATGGAGCTCCTGCTGGGCTGTCTGGAGACAAGGAGGCAGAATCCAAATCTCTTCTTGAGCTTGGAAGCAAGATTCTCTCCAGTCTTTGGCTCTTTTTATTGCCATTAAGTTACATAACAGAGGGTATTAGAAATATCACCTTTAACATCCTACTGTACAGAATCACTTAGAGGGAAGGAAGATGGAAACACTGGAAGTGCCCCTGCTGAGCAGAAGCCCCATTCTACCACCTGGTCTAACTGACTTTCACAGAAGCCAAGGGCAGCTGCATTTTGAGCCACATGAAGACAAACTACACAGCCACGACAATGCTGTTCTGCATGCCAGACCAGGCACAGCTAGTTCCACTAATTATATCTTGTGTTTCAACTTCTGCAAACTTCCTGACCTTGTGTCCATCTTTTTCTTAAGGAAAAGGACTAAGACCCATAATTAGTGCAGTCAACCTTATGTTTTTAGTGCAAGCCTCACAAAGTTATGGATAAAAAGCTTTATAAAATTTTTAAAACTTTTAAAGCTCTATAAGGCTTTCCAAAGGAAAAAATTGTCTGATCTCAGTTTTCATAGGAAGTGACAGTTCAGATTTAGGGAGTTTTCATTTTCACTCCCATTTCCCCTTGTTCACTTCAGCACTGTTCTGAATAATTCACTTTGGGTCTAATAGTCTTTGTGTTCTCTGAAACCTGGCCCCTCTCAGCCTTAGGAAATTTACATTCATCCCTTCTGCACAGCTACAGCTGTGTTTCATTGAGGTGGCACAATGCCCTATTTGTTTTTGCAAATATTAGGAAAAGGGCTAAAACTGAGATCCATGGCTAAGCAGAAGAGTGCAATTGTCCTTCCTTAAAGAAGGGAAATAGAAGAGCACGTAAGTATTGGGTTTGGCAATGGCAAGGCTTTGTAGTGTGGGGGGACTGCAGGGGTGGCTTCTTTGAGAAGCTTTGGAAGGTTCCCCTGTGTCCAGTAGAATCAACAGGTCCAGTGCCTCTGTGTCAACACTTTTAAGAAGGGAAAAAAAACTGCAACAGCAATTGCAGCCAAAGAGAGAAGTGAGAACATATGAGAGCAGAGGAAGGAGGGGCAAAGACAAGGTGTGATGAACTGACCACAGCCCCCAATCCCCATCCATCTGCACCAGTGGGGAAAGGAGGTAAAGAATTCTGGAGTAAAGTTAAGCCCAGGAAGAAGGGAGGAGTAGGGGAAAGATGTTTTAACATTTGGGGGTTTACTTCTCCTTACTCTACTCTGATTTGACTGGTAATACATTAAATTCCTCAAGCTGAGTGTGTTTTGCCTGTGATTGCCTGTTTTGCCTGTAATTGGTGAGTGATCTCCCTGTCTTTACCTTGTTTCATAAGCCTTTTGTTAAATTTTCTCTGTCCTGTCCAGCTGTGGAGGGTAGTGATAAAATGGCTTTGGTCTGCACCAGGTGTCCAGAGGGGGCAAACCCACCACAGTATATTAAGAGGAATTGAGACGGAGGTTTATTTCCTGTGGAATCATCACAGAAATCAGCTACTGTTGCACAGCTACTCCACTCAGCCCATAGATCCATCCTTACTCCTTTCCCCTAGGGACAGCCTGTCACCAGGTAAAGACCACTGAAAGTCTCTGAAAAATGTCCCTAAAGAAAAGCTTTAAGGTTCTGGTCTCTAGGGGCTCCTGGCCTAATAAGAGTGCTTGTTTTTACATGATGCCCTCCAGCCTACAGTGCCTCACTCCAGGCAGTAACTACTCCTCTTCCAGAACTAAAATTATCAAGAATATAGTTCCAAAAATAATAAAAATAAACCTGCGGTTAAGATCTATTTGACATGAATACCTTATCTGCTAAAGTCAAGTTTTACGGTCTCTTATTCTGACTTCTGCTTTCCCACCTCACTCAGCTGCAAACAGCTGGCAGCAGAGGGACCTTACCCAGAAACTGCCCAGGTCAAGGTAAGGAGGAGCCCCAGGAGCTGTCAGACATGGGCTCCCACTGAGGAATCTGGGTATAAATCAGTACCTCACCCATACAGTGTTTTGCAAGCCAGGTCTGCTGTAAACAAGCTGCTTGGAATAACTTTGAAGAGGTGTGTTCCTGCTGTAACTGTGCTCATGTCAACAAGCTCTGTGTGGGAAGGCAGAAGGTAAGTGCTACCCAGCAATCAGATCTCTGAGGGGATAGAGAGCTGTTCTTGTGTCCCTTAGGCCTGTCTGCCTTCCTTAAACTGCGTGAGCAGCGCTGGCAGAATTCCTTGTGCCAGCTTGCCTGGCAACCAGAAAAGGCTCCCACTGATTTTAGGGACAAGTAATCTGTACTCCAGCTGTGGCTTCAGGGAGGAGTGTATCAGGGTGCATGCAAAGTGGGACACACGGTAACAACAGGAATTTTTACAACAGGTAAACAACTGCTTTCAGTCTTTTGGGTGGGCAGTTGCTGGCTTCAGTGAAGCAATGTTGCACATATTGTGCACATGAAGACAGATCAGTTTGAAAATCAGAGCAGGAAACCCAGTTTGTGCATCCTTTCCCTCTGCTGACTCCCTGTGAGCTATTTCCACCTTAGCAGAGAGAACCAAACTCTCTGGGTGAGGTGTGTTTGTGTGCTCAGCACTTGTCAGGAGGCTGTCCAGAAGTAATGATCTCAGACAAAAATAAACCCTGAAAGATCTTTCCAAATATAGTCCCTCATTATTGGTGCTGTATCAGTTTCATTTCAAGCTGTGCCTGGCAGCCTCTCTCTCTTATCCCCTTTAAGAGGACACTAACAAGCCTGAGGCACCAGGGCTTGTCTCTAAATAGTGTCAGTAAAAGCTCACCGTGTGCACCTGAAGTGTCCATGCTCACACCACCAATTTTAGCCAGCTGGAACCAAGCTCTGTGTTACAACCTGATTTAAAGCTTCACTGGGTTTAACAAAACAGGGAAGGCAGAGATGAAATATCTGATTTTCTTGCCTTTTTTGTCTTGGAAATCTTACTAGTTGTCATACAATGCTGGCAAAAACATTCTACTTTACAAAGGAAGAGAACAGATGTACCCAGTGCANAAAAAAAAAAAAAAAATCACAAAGCTATTGTCAGAGTGCATCCGTGGACTGCTTGGAAGTGCTCAGTATGCCATGGATGCAGAGCAAGCCTGGTTAGGGACTGAGAAATGGCCATTTTTGTTTTGACCCATATAGGGATTTCATGAGGCCTGCTGGCCAAAATAAGCCATTTTAAGGGATGCATTACTGCCTTAAAACAACTGAAGATAAATCTCAGTGACTTCAAAGGAAGACAGAGTTAGGCTGGTTTTCTGGATATGAAGGTGAGTTCTTAGGATGTGGCCCTTGCTGCTCCAGCACCTACAGACTGAGCAATCTCCTCCTCTGTGGACAGGGGAGAGAGCCAGACCGGCCCAGAGGAGGGTGATCCACTCTGTGATCCACTGGAGAGAGCCAATCCCAGCAAGTGCGCTTGTCCTGGAAAATAGCAGGGTGTGAACTACACCCAGACATGGAATCTATGGTTACTCAGCCTGGAGGGAATCACACCCAACAAATCCCAGTGGCTGCACATCTGACCTCCTACAGATGATCAGCTTGCAGCTGCAAGGTGTAGGGGTCGTAAGCAGGCAGGTGTTTCTTGCTGAGGTGAGCCACGACTTAGGCTTGGAGGTGACTCTAACAGTGGCCCTGTGCTGGGGTCACTGGTGGTGGGGATTGCTGATGAAAGCACAGCTCAGGGCACCACTGCTATGACATGCTGTGGTTCCTCAGTGGGGCCATGAAGCAGGAAGCACAGTCCTTCCCAGGATACTCCATCATGAAGTCAAAACACTGCTGAGGACAGTCAGTGTGGGCTGCTTCCCACTGCACACACAAATGTGCAAACACAGAGCCAGCACCATCATCACAGAGAGTCTTCTCGTGCATGAGTACAAATCTTAAAGAACTGGGTATGACATTTCATGACCTGGACCTTACTTCCCATCAGGGAAATCCCAGGGAGTAGGAAGAATGAACAATACACCACATTTCTCTTGGCATCTGACCAGCATACCTATCTCAACATGCAAACAAACACAAACTGAAAAGCAAGAGGGGAAGGAATCAGAAATCCCATTCTCCCATTAATCTGCTATGCAACTGCAAGCAAGCAATTAATTTCTTTGTTTCTTGGTCTGTAACTAAGGTGTTGGACTTCTGCTCCACAGGGATGTATCGATGCCTTCTCTCAGTAATGCCATTAAATTGTAAAGTGCTTTCAGATACTTGGCTCCCAAAGCACTTTAGAAACACATGATTAAATTACACCCAATTATAAACCAAAGCAGGTGATCTTGTAGAGGAAGGGATATTGCTCTGCTGGTGTTGCTGTGAAGCATTAATACTCTACAGAATGCTCGGGGGAAATCAAGGGGAACTGCATGTACAATTTAATTTGCAGTGTCCACTGCAAATCTTCCTTTTTCAGCCTGTATTTAAACACATTTCTTGAAGTATTTAATACTGCTTGTTGCATTGACATGGGATCCCATTAGGTAAAATCCCCTGGATTCTAAATTTAGCACTGTGTCGCAAAATCCGTTCATGAAACCTCATTCTCAGATAAGAGCTTATATCCTCATTCTCCTTCAGAGTTTTTCTACCATTTCTCAGGTTGATGCAAATAAAGCCTGGGACTTGCCATTTATAATGAAGGATAGGAAATCAGTTCACATCTGTGTCCTGCTGGTCCTGCCTGAAGACAGGTAGGCTGTTATCAAAGGAATGTTCAGGGAATGTAGTTCAAGGCACAGCCCACCTAACTTTCCTCCAGTTACTACTTTTCTATACTTGCCTACATGCACAGAAGCTATGGAAGTCATTTCAGACTGTAAAAATCCATGCCTAGAGCACTTCTAAACAAACTCAACTCCAGCCACATAACTGGAAGTGCTCTTTCTCAGCTGCACTCGTAGCCAAAGTAACACACCTATAGTCAGGAAAGGCTGATTGGTAAAAACAAACACACAATTTGATACCTCATTACTCCTTTTAGTGTGCCACTCATTCTGTCCATTTAATGTATTGCCCATTACTCTGAATGGGATTAGAGGACTCATAGCAGCACGTGGAAAGGCTTCTGAAGAAATACACACCTAATCTAGCAATATGTATTAATATATAATTTCTTTTACATTACTATGTTGTTTATTACACCAGGCATAAGCCAAGCCAAACAGTTTGTCTTTGATCTCACCATTTAGAATCACTGCATTCTGCAATTCCCCAGACTGAGAAGGATCACTTGGCATTTTGACTTGATGCGCCATGTTCAGTTATGTTTGGGAGCACAGGTGATTAGACATCCATGGTATGATTAGGCATGTGTAGGGAGCAACTGCACAAAGAAGAAGGCATTTACTTGACAGGATGACCTCTAAATGTTTAATTTAATGTGCTTTCAGGGACTTCTGGTCCAGAAGGACTGTCACACAGTCTCCTACGAGATTTCTTTGCTTCTCATTTAGGGAACAAATCTCAGTCAGACTGGAAATGTGCTACAAGACAAATGACTTCTAACAGCAATATTCTGTTATGTTAAGACATGATAATATCACCCTCTCTGCACACAGATGTCCTGAAGTTTAATTTAAACAGCATCTGTATAATCTGCTATGTAATGGGCTACATACACATGTAGTAACAGGAAACCTGGTCCTGAAGTGATTGCGAACAGGATAGCACAGGAGGCATTCTTGTATCTAATCCTGAGGTGGGAACCTGAGGTGCCAAGCAGATTAGAGATATACCCAAGGCCACAGAAGGAGCCTGAGCTTAACCCCAAGTCTTGTGCTTACCTCTGTGTTTGGAGATGTTCCCTCGCTCCTGTAAATCCAGAGGGTCAGTGTCCCCACTGTCATTGCACACAATGACTCAGAAGAAGTATTTCCTCCTGGGGAGCAGGCCTGTGACAGTGTATTTATTGCTGTAGACCTTCTCTGTGCCTGTTGAACCACATGTCAGTACTGACATCACATTGCAGCACACCATAGTAAGTCTCCTAGTTGTCTTCTGCATCCGAGCTGTGGTTTAGGGTCACGGTGTCTGGGACTTCTACACCAGCTGCAGATTACTGGGTGGTCAGGGAAAGCTAAGAATTAATTAACCCATTTAAGTACTAGTTTATTCTGTTTGGCTCCCTCCCTCTGTCCTTTTCTGAGGCAAAATTGTTTCACTTCCAAAATCATCTAGGAAAGTACTTTTTTCCTTGATTTCTTTTACCCTGAGCAACCCAAGGGCCAATTTGTGCTGTGTAATTACCTTCTGATGAAAAAATAAGGCTGTTAGTTTTGAAAGGCATTCTCTGAAAGGATGACAAGTACATAGGTCTGTAACCCCAGCAGATCATTACAGTAATAGGAGTTTCTCTAAGGAGCCAGGCCAGCCTGCCTCCACTTGGCTGGCACAGACCCACTGGCAATGGAAATGCTGTCACCAGACTGCTGAGGGGACAGACACTGTTGTGTCAGTGCAGTTACAGGGGATTTTCCCATTCAAATAATGGCATGAAAACCAAGGTAGCATCAGGAGTGTCTGGAGCAAAAACTGCTTCACCCTCTCCCTCCACACTGGACAGAGTAAACAAAGCCCCAGCACTACCATCCTTATTCCTTGGCTCTGAGCCATGCTGCTTCCAGGCTTGGCTCAGCTAAAATGAAGGAGGGAGTTGGGAAACACAATGAAGTAGGAAAGTCCTTTTTGACCAGGGTGTCTTTCTCCCCTAGAGTGGAAACATTTTTGATTGCTCCTGTGGCCTTTTTTTGATAGAGGGTTGTATCAATGGAAGCATTTGGGGTTTTTTTAAGAAAAGAACCCCAACATTCCTAACCCTACAGAAATTGTGTCTAATTTCCATCAGCAGAAGATGGAAAGGTGAGCGAGAGGTGCTTGAGTTTTCTCTATACTCGTACCTGCAGCTTGCAGGTGGATGTTGTAAAGGATGTTTCTGCAACCCTTCTTGAGGATAATGTGGTACAGGTCAGAAACAAATCATCTGGCGGATCAGGACTGGGAATGGTTCTTGTCCTCCCTCTTTTCGCCACACCACTGGTGGTGGTGGTGAGCACTGGCCAAGATTGCAACTATAAAGTTCTGCTTCCTGGCTTGGGCAGCAGCAGAAGCAAACCCCATCTTTGAGCACAACAGGGATGTCTGTGGCTACAGGAACTACACGTGCAGAATCAGCCCAATAGAAAAATGTTTCAAGGACACCAGTCCTGGAGATTTCTTCAATCTGCAAAGGCAACGGCAGGTGTTCTCCTCAGCAAAGTGCACACAGCTGGCGTGGCCTGGGAGATTCCACATAAACTCATGCTACAGTTCATTAGTTTGACCATCTTGAAAGCTGAGAAGAAACAGCTGGTGTGATACAGAGCAACTTGTACAATTGAAACTGAGAGGTTCCTTCTTACAGTGGGGCTCATTCTGCAAGGTCCTGTGGAGCCTAAGCTCATGTAGTCGTCCAGGCTAAAAAAAAAAAAAGGAAAGGACATAAATTGCTGTTAGCACGTGCAGAAATGAGCTCAACATCCACGTCAATATAAATTGTGCTTCACACAGAACAGTGGTGGGACCTCAAGCCCTGTCTTTACAACCCTAGGTCACTCAAGGTTTAATCAAGAATGATTTATCTTCACCTAACGTGAACTGTAGTTGCATGCTTGAAAAATTCTGCTTCTCATGGTGAATCACAGAGCTTCCCCGATTTTTTATGCTTTGCTGAGCACTGATGCTCCATGTGAAGGGTTGTGCAGCTGGCAAACTTGTGTGCACAGAAGTCCCTCTACTACCACAGGGAGGCCTATAAAAAGTTTTGCCATAAAAACAGTGAGCAGTTATGCAGGACTTCATGAACCTGAAACGCTGCATGAGTTTTCTCCAATAGTCAACTTTTAAACCGAAGTGACAGCTTGTGATAAAGGCCAAAGGATGACTCCAGGCTCCAAAGCCCTGCAGCTGTACTTCATCAGATGCCCAAGAAAACACTAATTGCAGGATTTCTGCTATGACAACACAACACAGAAGGTCACAGAAAAGATGTGCAAAGGCAAGGTGCTGTCCCAGCACAAACCACCATGTGGCTCTTCAGTCTCATAGTCAGAGAAAACCTGGGTGGGTGGGAATAAAAGAAAACAGACAGAGAAAAAATTAAAAAATAAGACAGTGAGAGATTGCACAGAAAAGTACAGCCATTCTTCAGCCTGTTGAGTCATGTCAGAGACTGGATGAAGAACCCTTCAGACTTCTACCATAAGGCAGTAAGTGCAAGGGTTAAAATGTTGCCAAGTCTTCTCTTAATAGCTGAGTAACCACAAGAGAAACATCAATGCAATCAACTGCCTACTGATGAACACCTACTCAGGACAATTTCAGGTGAGGTGGGTGGAACAGGAATATTTAAAGATCATGTAAAAAATGTGCCAAAAAGTGTAGTTTACATGTAATACATGAATGAGAACAAAGGAAAGGAAAAGGCAGCTTTAATGCCCCATTTGATGGATTTACTGTCCAAATTCTGACACAAGCAGTTTTTTATAATGTCTGTTTCTTCAGCACAGTGCTGTATGTTGCCGTGCCACACCAGAGAACTTTGTCTGGGATTTTTTTGGTGTTTCTTGATTTGAAGATACAGTAACAAAGCCATGCTGCATGGATGGATTATGTAGTTCCAAAGTGAGAAGAGAAATGACCAATATGAAAAATTGTCACCTGGATGTTGCCTCCTAAGACTTCCTCAGTCAAATAGGAATGTCCTTTTGCTCTACAGGAATAGGTGCTATATAACATGACTCATGAATCATCTATTCCTGCTGGCCTTACTGCTACTGAGGACAGCTAGCACCATGCTTTGTCACCTGGGAGTATCTTAGACAAAAAGCCTGAATTTACTAATTAATAATTAGGCAAACAAGTTCTCAACAATAAAGATTTAAATGCTTTGCTACCTCAACTAGTAAGCTAATTAGGGATTTCATGGCAGGTCATTCTCATTCATATCTTCATTCTCAAGACATAATTAGCGTACTTGAAGCATGACCTCTGCTAATAGTACTTCGACTTTAGGTGCTACAATGCTGAGTGCTCACTGAGTGCCTGAAAGGATTATAATCCTGCCTCAGTAACACCACATATTTACAGGAAATGGCTGTTTCAAACATGATGATCCATTTACTGTAGCATTAACTATCCTAACCCATACTCAGATTACTGAATCCATGTCAGGAATCGGAGAAGCTTCCAACAGTGACCTCTGTAACCTCATGTGAGGTGTGATGTGAGCAGTTGTATGGTGGAACAAACAACTATTACACCATTTTACCCAGCACCCTCATTCAGGCCACATCTTAGCAAGAAGGATGGCAGAATGATTTCAATTTGGCTCAAGGATTGCACAACTTTGTGCTGCTCTCCATCTCCTCTTAGAACCTCTGAAAACGGAACCAAAACCAGCAGAACTGTGATGATAAATGCTTTTTTTCGGTGCAAGGTGAATTTGATAAAACTTTACCAAATGTGGTATATGTTAGCAACAAAAGAAAGTAACAGTTGACAGGTAGGAGTTCCAGCTGGATGGATACTGCAGGTCTTACCTGAAGGTGGCATTGCTAGAATTCCTTCCTCTACCAACACTGCTTCTCCCATACCAGCTTCACTCATGGCTTGGGTTTGGAAGTAGTATTTGTCTCTCCTGCAAGCTTCTCACACTGTAAGTGGTACTAGAGATAGAGATCTTGGTGCATTTTGTCCACTTTTTGGTGTCCTCAACTCATGTCTCTAACGTATATCCTGACAGCACATCTCCCTGGTCTGGTTCCTGCCAGGCTAAGCCAAGGCTGGAGGTGAAAATTCCACCACCTTCAGCAGTCCTGAAGGCTCTGTGACAGCAGGAGAGTCCACAGCCTGCAGATGTGAATGCAGAGCTAGTCCCATTTCAAGATGCTGAACCTGCAGGGTTTTGGGGTATAAAAAGAGCCTTAATAAACACAGAGCAAATTCTGTCCAGCAAAGCAGTGCAGTTCCTAACATGGCCCATAATGGAGACGCTGTTTCAAGTTTGGCCATTTAAGAAAAAAACTCACTCCATCTGGCACAGAATCATCTGGGAATCTGCTATGAGCACTGCCCACCACTCATCTACCATATTTGTTTAGGAGAAGTGTTTGGCATTAAAGGTTTGCTTCTGTCTCTTCCTAGCTGGGTGGTGAGCTCTGCAGTACATTTCCTACTACCTGTTTTCTATGACTTTGAGTCCCTTGTGTCTCTTCTTGTTTAATAAATCCTTCCTACAGCCCTGTGGGAAGCAGTCAGGTGCTATCTGGACTGGGATTAGGGAATGTGCTTACTGACTTGCAAGATCCTATTAATGTTCTTCAAGTTTATTAGACAAAGATTAGAGTACCCCTAATTAAGAGTCATTTTAAAAAATACAGATCTTGCTTTTTGCTCTTTTGCCCACTTTGCAGCAGCCTCCATAATATATGAGAAGAGCAAAAGATGTACTGTTAAAAAAGCCATGTTTTTAATCAAAAGAAAAGGGAGTGTATTCAAATACAAGTCCTGCTTTGAAATTCTCATCTAAAATGCAACAACCTTCCCCCTGGCACCAAAAAAGTTGTCCAGTGCAGCATGCCATAACAAACTTGATGCTAATGGCTTTTATACAGGGCTCCCATTTGAGCACAGGTGTCTTAAGGAATATGGTGCATATGGACAGAGAGTATTATCTTCTCCTAAGCCTAATGTGAGATAATGCAAGACTTCAAAAAAGAGAAGAATCATAGCTCCAGACTTTAAATTGGTTTTGTGTTGTCTTCTGTTGTAAAGGAGCCTGAGTGCTTTCCCATCTGAGTAACTATTTAACCTCAAGGCTTTTGTCTACCACATAGAACATTTTTAGCTATACTGGCTTCCACACTTGGCCATTTTTTTTTTCTGAATTATGTGCAGCTACTAAGGCCCAATTCTGTATCTATTACAGGATTCCATCAATAGTGTAGGCTATTTATTGATGGCATCTGAGAGTCTTTTGTGTGTAAAATGCCTTAGCCATATAGAGAAAGAATTCTCTGAAACTGGCACAAAATAAAACCTGCCCATTTCAGCATTTCTGAGGCTACTATAATCCTTTGGAGTTTGTCTGTGGTATTGATCAATTCAGAACTAGGCACAGATTCTTTACTACTAAAACCCCAGTATTAAAATAAAAGAATGCAAGCAACTTTCATGAATCCCACAAGACTTTTTTCTTCTTTTAAAAGGGTTGATGGGGGACTGATGAGCATATATAATGTCAAATTATATTCTCTGTCATACATTAAGGGCCTTTGGCAACCTGTATGTGAACCTTAAGTACTAAAGCTACCTACACCTCAGAACACCTCCTCTGCTGTTTGCAGATACTTAATTCCCCCCAGCTGGGAATCTCTGTGTCCTTATTTTAATAGTTCCACTTCTAAGGTAAATAATACCACAATTTCAGGTGCTTATACTATAATTACATTTATAGCCAACAGTATTAAAACAGTATTAAGGCCTTCCCTAATCTTTAGCTGAGCTATTAATACAATGGAGTGGATTACATCGAGCTCACATTTCCTCAGACTTCATTCATAAATACATGGATCTGGACATAGCATACATATTTAGGAAGACTAGACATTAAACAGTGGAAGAAACATATTGATGGGAGCCTTTGCAACAAGAGGTCTAGGGAATTCTGGGGACTCCAGGATCTGCACAGTTCACAGCTATCACATGGAACTCATCCTGTATCCTCCAGAAAACCATCCACTTGGGATCTGCTGCCTAGAGACACACGTCTTGAAAGTACACAGCTCTGTCTAATCCTGCATAAAAGTATTCCCAAGGGATCGCTAATTTAATTTTCTTGTTGCTTTTGGACTCAACCAAGATGAAAAGGAGAGAGAAATAAAACACAAGAGATGGCTACAGCTGCTCATCACCCTCTGACTGAGGCCTAGCCTGTCCCTGAGCAATGGCTGGCAGCCCCCAGCCAGTTCTCCCCAGTTTATACACTGAGCATGGTAGTTATTGGTACAAGAATATCCCTCTGGCCATGTTGGGCCAGCTGTCCTGGCCATGCTCCCTCCCAGCTTCTTGTGCACCTGCTCACTGGCAGAGCATGGGGAATTGAATGGTCCTTTAGTAAGAGAAAACACTACTCAGTGACCACAAAATCATCAGTGTGCTGTCAACATTATTCTCCTACAAAATCCAAAACACAGCTTTGTGCTAGCCACTAAGAAGAAAATTAACTCTATCCCAGCTGAAAGCAGGACAACAGTGTGAGTGATTGCAATTTAATTAATATGAAATCCCAATATTTTGGATGAGGCAGACGAAAGAATCCAAGAAAGAACAAAAATACTAACAGAAAAAGAAGAGCAATAGTCTCGTTAGTCAGATGCTGCTGCTGATAGGAATGCTCCCATGTGTTGCACAAGCTGTGCTAAGCATGGATCATACGGTTGCTATCTGATGGATACAAGAAAATCCATCACTTGTTCGAGTCAGTTCTGGTCTAATTCAGGAAAAAGCAGTCAAAATTAGGCACCCAAATCCATTTCAGAGGTGCTGAATTTTCTGGCCTCTCATTGTTGCCACTCAAACAACTTTTATGAGACACCTCTCTCAGAGGATCTACACAGAAGAAAACCAAATTAGCACAGAACAATCACAAGTTATTGACTCCAAATTGTGTACATGTGTTATATTTGTGTGTATAAAGAAATATATGTATGTATAGCGGGAAGTCAAGGAGGGTAACTTTTATGTTTAGCTTCATTCATGGTCACAACACTTTCCTAAAGACTATTTCTTTGCCACTTACTTTCCTTGGTCACTTCAAATGTTAAACATTTCAATTCTTGCACTTATTCTGAAAATGAGCTCTTTCTGCAGTGCATTACAGAACAGCTCAGAAATGTCTTCCATAATCCATAGGAAGTTTGGACAAAAATGCAAAGCTTTAGGTGAAAAATTATAGATATTGCTTCAAGTTGGTGATTTTCTTTCTGAAATGTTTCAATAGGCCAGACTTGCTGTTTGCCTCGTATATTTTGTGATGCACTCTGGACTTGGGGAATGGGCACTATAAAGTTGCTTTCATTGGGGATCAAATATAGGAACAAGAGGTATCACAGAATAGTTTGGGTTGGGATTTTTAAACTCATCTAGTCCAATCCCCCTGCAATAAACAGGGACAGCTTCAACTAGATCAGGTACCCAAGCCATAACTCCCAGAAAGTAGTTCAGCAGTGTTTTCTACCCAAATTAGTTTTTCACAGAATGGTTTTGGTTGGAAGGAACATTAAAAATCATCTCCTTCCAATCCTCTGCCATGGGCAGGGACACCTTTCACTAGACCAGGTTGCTCAGGGCCCCATCCAACCTGGTCTGGAACACTGCCAGGGATGGGGCATCCACAGCTTCTCTGGGCAACCTATTCCAGTGCCTCAGCACCCTCACAGTATGGAATTTTTTCCTAATGTCAATCTAAACCTACCCTTGAAGCCATTGGCCTTTTTCCTATCGCCACATCCCTCTCCAGACACAGTGATTTTTCAGATTCAGCATAATGGCTCCACTGTCTTCTCTCACCAAGATTTTGGTTATAATACATCATTGGCTTTCTCCAACACCATGTTTTCTTCCTCTGTCTCTTCCACACTGTCCTTGATGTGACTTTGGGCCTTGGCTTTGCCTTGGAAGGGACCTCGATGCTTGCAGTGCACTTGGTCTTTGCAGCGATGCTGTGTGCAGCAAAAAGCTTGAGGAGAGATTCTTCAACAACTGGAGAATCTGGAAAGAACAGAAGACATTTGAAGGCTACAGCTGAAAATACACCTTGACATCTATCCTGTGTCCAAACTGTGGGAGTGGTCCACAACTGGGACCCTCATACACTCCTTCATGTTTTTACTATCAGAATTTGGTATTTTGTGAAAGCCTTTAGGAACACTCAGAATTCTGTCTCATGTTTTGATTGATCGTGTTTTGATTCAGCTGATTTAGTTCTGTTTCTTATACAATGAGTTGCCTGCCCTCCTTAAGTTGTTCACCTCAGCAGAAAAAGAGGGAGCTCTGGGAAATAGCAAGTCCCAAAGCTCCTCACTTCCCCAGGACCTGGAGATTTGATTCCAGGCAGTTTCTTGGTTTTGTAATGCAACAGAGGCAGCCCTTTTTGCTGTTCTTCCCTAATGTCCCATGGGGATATTTACCTAAGATCATGATAAAGATAGTAGAATCAAAGTTAGGTATTGCTAGTAAAGAAAATGCTCTCTTATTTGTTACAGAGGAATATGGGAGCATGATAAGGATGTCTGGCACATGATAAAAAACCCAAAACAAAACCAACGGTTCTTAGTACCTGAAGGAAGCCTCAAGAGAGATGAGAAGAGATTATTTACTAGAGCATGTAGCATCAGGACAAGGGAGAAAGGCTTCAAACTGAAAGAGAGTAGGTTTAGATTAAATATTAGGGGAAAATTCTTCACTGTGAGGGTGGCAAGGCACAGGAACAGGTTGCCCAGAGAAGCTGTGGATGCCCCATCCCTGACAGTGAGAAGAATGGGGCTCAGAGCAACCTGGTCTAGTGAAAGACTGGAATTAGGTGATTTTTAAGGTCCCTTCCAACCTGAGCCTTTCTATGATTCTAAACATATTTGTTGGGGTTTTTTTCTCTTTTATTTTTGTCGCACAACATGAAATTTTAGAAATCACAATTCGCTGCTGACATTGAGGAAAAATCAACTCTCCCTATACTAAACCTTTGCAGTAGATGTATTTTTACTGCGGCACGGCTCTGATAAATACTCAGAGTGGCAGACACAGCACTCGATCTCCCGTTTGCCCGCGCTGCCGCGATCCCGGCGGAGGAAGAGGCTTTTTGCCACGCCGAGCGCCCATCTGGCGCCATCTGCCTGCCGAGAGCCGAGCGAGACGCACACTTTTCTGCTTCTATTCATCATTTCAGAAAAGGTGTTCTGCTTGTTGCTCATGACAACAACGTCTGAAGCAAAGGCTCAGGCCAAAATTCTTGATCACTGACTTAGCGACTTAAAATCAACTGTTCGATTTTCTCCCCTCGGGGAACAAAGGAGTACAAGGAAGAGGTTTTCCTCATGCACAGAGATGAGCCTGTAAAATGCTACTGGGCCAGGTGAGGAGACCTGGTGAAGCACTGATTCTGCAGGTGTTTGTGTACAAAACAGGTAAAGAAGAGGAAGGACACGGGGTGGCCACACCCACTGGCAACTCTGTCCCCCCGCTCCTCTCCCAGTCTGTCAGTGATGAGTTTGTGGATTGTTCCCTGCTTCACTAGCCAAATCCTTTTCCAGCCTGTCACCTGATAGAGATTGAGGCAGGAAACAACATACATTGCAATGAACATAATTTCCAGCTGTGTCCCCGAATCCTCTGATCAGAGTTTTCTGCCCTAAGATGTCTAAGATTTCAGGATTTTCTGGCTCCTTCTCTGGTAAAATGATCCACGGACAAAATGAATTCAGTATTATGTGGATGTGTGCATCTGCCTAGATGAGCCACATGGTATGTACTGAAGGGTGTGCATTCGCATGCAGAGGATACATTTACTGATTACTCTGAAAATCAGAGGCCAGGAGAGGGTGAAGGGTGGGTGGTGAGAAGCCAACATTGTGGGAAAGAGTGCAAGCCTACAGGCTGAGAAAATGGGTTAGCAAATGTGAAAGCATCTCCACAGGAGACTGCAAAGGAAGATTTTGACAAAGCCAAGATCCAAAGCCAAAAGTTAGTAAGACTGAGACAGTAGTAGTCTGGGAAAGATAGGATCTGTTCTTGTCTGATCTGTCCATCTGTTTGTCCTGAGTAAGAAGCCCTTTATCAACACCAGGCCAACTCCCACCAGGGTTTTGCAGCCTTTCATTATACTCATCATCCTGCAGGCATTTTATCTATTTGCCTTCTTGAACCATATTCCTTCCACCTTTGCATCATTCAGGACAACACAGTTTGTCAGGATCCCCAATTAAGAGTATGAGCATCACACTCTTTATGGCTGCAGATGTCACAGAATCACAGAATAGCTCAAGTTGAAAGGAACCTATAAGAATCATCGATTTCAATTCTCTGCTCCTTGCAGAGCTACCCAAAATGAAACCATATGACTAAACATCAACCAGACACTCCTTAAACTCTGACAGGTTTGGTACTGTGTCTCTGGAAAAAATCCCAGTGGAAACATACGAACAAAAAACTGCTCAGAATTGTCAGCTGAGCACTTCAAACACCAAGGAGGTGTTTAACAGCAGGGAGATCTCCTAACAAAATGGACAAATCACAGGATGAAAGCAGTTTAGTAAATTGGAAGAAATCCTGGGAAGAGAGTGGGATGGAAAAAGGATGTTCCTAAGTAGTTTTTACCCTCCTTTATATGTGTTCACTGAAGGGAATGCAGCTATAGGAATCCAAAAGCTGAAGCAGAAAACTGCCCTTGGCACATCCCACAGCTGGTCCAGAGGAGCTGTCACACCAGCCAAACACTTCCTCTACTGCCTACGCAATATTTGTATCTGAACCTGGACTCTGATGGGCAAAGATGAATCAGTAACTAAGACACCAGACTACAATTGCACCATGCACAGGAATCAGAGGCAGCTCAGGCACAGCTTCCAGCCACAGAAGTGACTTCTGTCACAGAGGAGTGACCAGGGATGGCCCCTGCCCTACGCTGTCCCTTCAGACCACCCTGGCTGTGGCCCACAGAGGGCACTCAGACACCAGGCCTGGCACCCATCCTGCAGGAGCCTGACACAGAAATTGCAGGACCAGCCTCACAGAGACGCATGTCAGGTGTGGGCACACAAGGCAGACCCATCCTCTGTTGCCTGAAGGCCTTGTTGCCCCTGTAAAATCATGGCTCAGGCCTGTTTCTTTGGCTAAGTAGAAAATGACTGTGGGAAAGAGACACAGCTGAATTAAGGGTAGACAAACATGCTATGTGACCATCACGTGCTCACATCGTGGTGTGTGGTGGTTGCTTGAATTAGGTTTGTTGTGTTTTAAAACTGTGTAAACAGGTAACTGGCTAAGTGCTTAAAAAGGTCAGGTTTTTGCAGTAAAAGGCTCTCCTTTGCACCTGCCTTGGTGCAAAGGAGAAATTTCCTTGAGGAAAATTCCTTGGGGAATCTGCATTGCTCTTAATGCAATGATCCTCCATGTGAGAAAATCTGCTCTGTCCTCAGAGCTGAGCTTCTTTTGGCCCCTGAAGTTTCCTTCCTACCATAGCACCACCAGAATGTTCAGCTGTAACTGAACCTGTGAAGGGTACACTGCTATCATTTTATCCTCCTCCTCTGTAGTTCATTTTAAAATGGTCTTAAAATGCTTTCAATGGAAAGCACCTGGGCACATTTCAAAGCTGGTCCACATCTAACAGAAGTCATCTCAAAGACTAACAGCCACTAAAATCCACACCCAAACTTGGTAATTCTCCTCCAGCCTATGCTGAGAGCGTGAAGCTAAACTTTCCAACTTTTCTTCCTGGCTTTCTTAACAGGCACGTGTATTTCTGTAAAGATTATAAACTTAAGTTTACAACATCAATAATGCTACTGCAAAATTAATTCACAAAACAAATGTGATATTAAATATTTACCAGCCTCATGTTGTGCTGCTGGTCCTCAGCAGACTGCAGTCAAATGTCCCATGGGTCACTTTGGAGAATCAGGATAAGAATTCATTAGGGCAACTCCGACTAAAATAAAACACACAATATCTTTTACTAGCCTGGTTTAGGTGACAGGTGTAAGGACTTAAATTGAAGATTAACTGCTTTATGCTTCTACCACTTCATACAGCAAAGGGAAGTCCTTCATTATTACCTTCATACTACCAATAGGAGGTACAGACTAACAGCTTATTCCATGTTAAACAATAAAAAGACTGCAGATCAGTGTTATTTTACAAGTTTCCTACATGTTAACAGCAAAGCAGCACTGCTCCATTGGAGAGTTCACCGAAGAACAGTGTAAAGACTACATACTCCTCCTCCTCTTCCTCTCTTGACTCATGCACACTTACCTCCCACAGCTGCACTGGCAATGCTGTACTGCCCATTAGGGTCACTGTCTCGTGTATCTCATGATCTCTGTGCAACCTCCCCAGTCGCTCAGCTCAGCAGCATTTAGTGGTAAGCTCTGCTCTCTTCCCTCCTTGCCTCACGGTGTACCCAGGAGACCACTCTATCACTCATCCATCCTTCATTTCCTCCAGGATGACGCCTTCAGGAGTTAGCACAGACTCCAGGCAGGCTTTTCCCTTTCTCCTCATTTGGGTGTTCTTGAGATTGCTGACAGTCTGAATTGGAACCCCTGGGAAACGGGAAGGGATCAGCAAGAAAAAATGGCACATACCGGAAAGTACATTATAAATCAAAATAGGTGCCTTTGCTTCTGCAGGATATAACGAGGGCTCCTGTGCGAGAGAGATTCCAAGCTTGGAACTTTACTTCCAGTGTGAAAAGGAGGTCTTGATGCTCCTCTGCTTGCCTATCACACTAGCTTTATGAGACTGTGGATTCCAATTTTGTCAGCCAAGCTCTGGGGTTTTGTGTTTTTGCTTTATGGATTTTTCAGCTCAAACCTTGCTGTCTGACATTTGATCCACCCACTGTGCAGAGATGTTTACTTTCCATCACTTATGATCAATGAAGAGCAGAGTGTTCTGTACTAGATCTCCAGTCTGAACACCTGAGTCTTTAAAGTAACTGGGCTGAACACCCTTAATTTTCACAGTGTGGGCCAATCCATCATCAGTTGAATCATCATTCATATTTATCATCCCACTTTGCCTCTTTCCCATTGAACTTCTAAGTGAAGCTTTGCACTTTCTTTGCCAGGGGGACTTCAAGCACTGCTGTCTATTGTTCAGTCACTTTCAGTGGTTCCAGTTCTGTCAGGAGTTAGGGAGCACACCTATTAAAATACCAAAAAGTTATTTTTAGTTCTTGATATCCAAATTACTATACTAAATAGCAAAATGTCAGTGAAATACTTTTGATTTCTCAAGTGGTAGCAGAAAGATTAATTCTCCTTCAACTTCAGCAAAAATTAAGCTAACTATAGCTCATAATTCTCACTAAAAATTGGATGTAATCCTACAAAGCTGGTTACCAACAGACACACCGCTTTTCTGTTCAGTTCTTCTGTCTCAGCTCTGCTCCTTTTTCTCTTATTTACCATGTCATTGTAAAGTAAATGGTTTCAGGCAACTGCAGATGACATCTGCAAGCATTTGAACCATTTGAACATCTGCAAGCAAACCTGGAACCATTTGACAGGTTAAGGATGACTGCTGTGCTACTGCTTTACCTCCAAGAATGCTGCAGTGCCTGGCACAGGATCACTAGTTGTTTAAGCAAGGTAATCTACCCCACTACCAAATAGCCTATGCCTAAGCCCTGCCTAGGGCTTAATCAAAAAGATAAGTCTTACACTTAAAAGATGATGGTTATGGCAAAGCTCATCTTGAAGACTTGGTCCTGCTGCAGGCTGGAGTATCAGCACTGATTCAAAGCAAGTTTACTGCATAAAATGTGGTTGGTTTTCTTTCAAAAAGAAGACACATATTTGGCTGGTCATAGGAAGATTATGCAGATGAAAAAAAGATCATTCTCATTATGCCCAGGCACATCCCCTCAATCTGAAGTGCTGCAACAGTGTTTGACCAAATGGCACTTGCACTAAAATGACCAAGGTGCCAAGGTGCATTTTATCATTCCCATCTTCTCTGCTAAAACTGGTCCAAATTCAGTAGTGACTCACACCCCTTCCACACTGATGTTAGTGGAGAATTTGCCTTATTATGTGTAATAACCAGGCTTCAAACTGAAATCTGCTCTCTCCTGAAAGGTGTTTTCACATGGGCGCTGTGGTAATTGCAGGTTGGTTTATGACTTGTACAAGTTAGATTTCTGTTCGAGCCTAAAGAGACAGTGAATCATGAATGTTGCAGAGACATGTAAGAAAAGATAGTTACAGTTTGGGCCACCAATTCTGACCCTCAAATGTTTGTCTGCAGCTGATATTGACATTGTACAAAGAACCTCATGAGTCTGAGAACAAACATTACCTATCATTCGCTGTACAACAGAGTTTCCTGTCAGCCACAGAAGACTATGTGCCTAGGTCTGCCCCATTCCCACTGGAGATGCATGGCATATATTTCAAACCTACATGCTTTGTGTTATTTTTTTTCAGGGAATATAGGGAACACAAAGGCTCTCCTCCATAATAAGCATGATGCTTGCACCTTTGAAAACACATCCCACTTTTTGTGCAGTGGGGTCAGAGGGCAAGAGCCATAAAGCTCAAAGTCAGCAGGGAGTAGATTTGTACATCCTGCTTCACCTCTCTCTATTTGCAGCAAATCTGCCCTTTGTCTAACTTCAAAATTCTTACACACTTGGTTGTTAGTAACTGGCCTAGCAATAGTCAAGGTAGACCTCTAGAGCTTATCTTTAGTCATGATCAAGGACACTGTGCAGGTGGCATCAGTGTAGGTACAGGACGCTGCAGACTTGTAGTTACCTCTGTCATCTCAGGAGCAGAGTTCAGATTGGAAAGAGGAAAAAAAACCCATCGAGAAACAATAAGCAAAACCTCCCAGTAGGCTGAGGTGGTAGGGAGTGGGTATGATGCTGCTGTTGTGCATAGAATGAAAAGATTCTAAAGTTCAAGAAGATCAGAAGGCTTTCTTTATTTCGAGATTGATTCTTTTATAGGGTCTTTTGCTAACAGTTATTTGATTGGTTAAAATGACACCACATTTTTCTACGACCATTGGATGAGATAGAGCATATTTTGAGAACACACACAAGAAAGTAACAAATTAAAGTGAAAAACAGCACTTGTTATTTTGAGAACAAGAGATGCTTACAAAACTTTTATCCATCTTTTCTTGAGAATATGAAATGCTTACAGAACTGTTCTCTTTAGAGGTAAAATGTTTTTCCTTGGGAAAACTCAGGCCTGGTGCTGGATTTTTCTAAGAATCACTAAATGTCAGCCACGCAGGTATGACAACTGTATTAGTGAACTCCTCTTTTTATTTGTGTTTACATCTGTGGGTTTTTAATCACTAAAGAAACTGACATGTTGAAAATCAACAATCTCTGAGGGCAGAAATTTTGAAGCCAAATCCAATTCCCTCTCTTCCCTAAAGGTTCCTCACAGCCTTCCTAAAGCCCCAGAAACAGACAGAAGTCTTTCCACTGCTAGTGATGTATTTTGGATCAGGTGCATTTGTGGCCTAAGGCAGAAAAATGAAGCCACCTTTCTCCTCAGAGAAATCCTTTTATTCTGATGCTCTGTACTGGAAGTGAGTATTCCCCCTGCACTGCATGAGGAATACAGAGATGAGAGAAGGGTGAATGGAAACTGTTGGACTTAAGACTCTGAAGTACTGTAGGAAAAGAAGAGCTTGACCTGGCCTGACTGGCAGATTTGCAAACAAAGGACTGCCTGAGAGAAGAGGTGAATTAGGGTGAACTAAGAACTAAGGAAAGAGGAGAGAGAGAGGAATAGAGCATGGAAAGGAAAAGAACAGAGGAAGGGCAGTACTTTTGCAAACATGGGACATCACAAATTAAATAGGAATGAACTGGGATATGTGTCCTATATAATATTATGAATTACTAAGATTTAGCATTGGTTTTGCCTGAATGACACTTGAAGGAAGGATGTTGACCTTTTGGAGTGAGTCCAGAGGAGGCTACCAAGTTAATTAGACAGATGGAGCACTTCTCCTTTGAGAAAAAGCTGAGGGAATTGGGATTGTTCAGCCTGAAGAAGACTCTGGAGTGACCTAATTATGGCCTTCCACTACCTAAAGGGAGCCCACAAGAAAGATGAGGCAAGACTGTTTGCAAGGGCAGTAATATAGTGACAAGACGAGGGGAAATGGCTTCACAATGAAAGAGAGTAGGTTTAGATTAGATATTAGGAAATAAAGTCTTTACGGTGAGGGTGGTGAGGCACTGGCACAGGTTGCCCAGAGAAGCTGTGGATGCCCCATCCCTGGCAGTGTCCAAGGCCAGGTTGGATGAGGCTCTGAGCAGCCTGGTCTAATGGAAGGTGTCCCTGTCCATGACAGGGGGTTGGAATGAGATGATCTTTAAGGGCCCTTCCAACCCAGGCCATTCCATGATTCTATGACACACAAGAGGCATTAGGGCCTCACTATGCTAAACACAAAACTAACAACAAAAATAACCCACTGCCTCTTTTCCATGTTACATTAGGGCTTGGTTTGCTTTTAAGTCTAGCTAAGAATATTGCTTTGTCTCCCAAAATTCAAGAAGAAACACTGGAATTAATGAATGAATGAATGAGTGAAATGGAACAGAGGCCTGTTACTTACTTTCTCTGTTTGGGTTTATTTTAAATCATGGTTTCTGTTCCTGTCTGCTTTATGGAAGAGATTAGATTAACCTTGCTTTATTTTACTTACTCTACTTCTTACAACTTTACATCCATCACAGATACCACTCCAGAATGAAATTCTCTCATTAGCAGCTCTCTGCACACTGACAGGAATGATTTGTGGCTTTTTGTGATAATATATCTCAAAAAATAAAGACTCATACAATCTTTCTGTCACTTTAGACAGTCACAGAGCTGTCATATGGGAGAGATTATACATGATGGAAAGACTTATTTACTTATGCATTAAAGGTCACATTCTTCCAGCCCCAGCCAAATCACTCAGTCATGAGTTTTGCATAACAAGAACTGCTGCATTTAAATCAATAAGGACAAGTTTCCAGCAGTTTAAATGAACATCAGCTTTCCCCCTGATCTGACTGATCCATCAAAAATCTCTAGAAATAGTGAGGATGGATATAGGTAACTGCAGTTTGCACCTTTTTTTGCTTACCACTCTTCTGGTTATAGAGGATGGCAGGTTTTATTTCCTTACATGAGGTGTATGTACCTGAAAGCACCTGGAAATACACTCAGTTATTGGCATGTACTAGCTAAACATCTTCCAGAAAAATATTTTTTACTCACCCTTGGGTGTTTTCAGTGGACAAGGTTTTCCCACAAATTCAGGAAGGCTTTTTCCAGCAAGGATCTCAAAGAAGCACGTCAGCATGCTCCAAGACTCCAACAAGGCAGAAGACTTCCTGGAAAACAATTCTGTGGTTGGGGAAAAAGTATGTTAATGAAGTGAACAGCAAGGTACTCTTTGCAGGATTTATTAACCAGGAATGGGAAAGGGTGGATATAAGCAGAAACCCCAAAACATAAAGCTACACAGAGAACTGCTCATCACGCAAAACTCCTGAGAGAGAAAGTCTTGTGCAGCAGGAAGAGTGCTAGCTGTCTGTGGGGGGCTGCTGATCAACTCCTCGTTTCTTTCCTGAATTTCTGCAGGATTTTGGGTGAGTAATTTGCTCTCTCTGTATATGTCTTGTCATCTAGACAATGAGAAAATGGGGCTGCCTTGCTGCGCAGGAGTGCTGTAAGGTGCTTTGATGTCAGAGTCATCCAGGAAGGCATCATAATTAGATGCAAAAAGACCATTAGAACTTATCCTGTTCTGCACAAGCTGCATTAAATTCTTCAGTGCTACTCATGCCCTATGTCTACGTAAATGTCCATAGTTTAGGACAAATGTTTCTGCCTTTAACTCTTTAACTGCAAAAAGCTTCAAAGAGCTACATTTTCCTATCAGAAATAAGCCATTTAGTTTGTTTTAGTATTAATTAGTTGTTAAGTTCAAGTAAAATGGGCTTGGGATTTCTTTCCAAAAAACAGACCAGTAAGGAGTTGTCCCTGAATACTGATTTCTAAAGCTCCATGAGAACACCTCTCTGAAGCAGAGTGATTTTTCTGTGATTAATAGCAAAATGTCTCCATTTTACACCAGGAAAATCAAGAGAAACTTGACTTCCATTTTGAGTTACTCCAGCTTATTAATTTAGACTATTTCATTCTTTCTAATCAAGGATGTCCCCAGCTCTCTGAAGTATATCACATTCAGGGGGATTTGTGAATTCCACAAGGGCTTATGGATTCCACACCCTGCTCCCAGTGGAAATGGCTGGGAACTGTGTCATTGTTCTCACTGCAGTGCCAAGGCAGTAAGAACGCTGTTTTAAGCCAAGATAATCAAAACAAGACAAAAAGTTTCTAAAAAAAGGCTGATGCAGGGGCTGATGCAGTCTTGCAACAGCAGTGCTGGCCTGTGAGAAGAATAAAACTACACACTCTCCCCTCAGAAGAAGGCAACACTGCACTGATGCATCCCACCTTCTGTCAGCTTGGTGTGCACCACCTGGGGAGGCCATGTGACCCTGCTGTGGGACGAAGTTCTGTCACCAGATAACCTGTTTCCAGTGGCACCTCTGCTATTTTTCCAAGATTGGTCCATGTGTGGAAGGCAGTTTGGGGAAACTGGACTATTTGATTGTAGTCCTTGAGGGATGAGCATTACTCGTTTAGAAACTGCAGCACCTTAGTTTTAAAAAGTGTTCTGTGGCAAGACAGACTCGGTAAGGAATTGTAGGCTCTGAGACAGTTGTTTTGCTGCTGAAAGATCTTGGGGCAGAAGAAAGTCAACCCAGATGCCTTTCCAAGATCTGGGGGCACAAATGATAAAGCTAGGATTATGCATGTGGAAGATACAGCCCACAGGAAAGACAATGTTAAGACCATATGACCTCGAGACTTTGCTTTGTTGCCAGCAGGAATTATAGATATGCCAAAAGTGCTCTGTTTTGGGCATCCTCCAAAGAAGATAGATACTTTCCCTTATCAGAATATACAAACCCTGATCTCCATGCTGAGCTGGCTTTTGCCTCCAGGCTGCATGTACAATACACAAATGTTCTGTCTCCTTATGCTTGGTCTCCCCAAAGGTGTTCCCACCCCCTTTGCTAGCCTCTCTCACTATCCTGTTCTCACCCTTTCATTCCCATGCACCAGTGGTCATTGGTGTTGGTGACAGCACTGATTTGGGCTGGTTAGGGAGAGATGAGATGTTACCCTATAATCCCAGAGGCCCTTGAAGAGAGTGTGTCTTGCCCATAGCCATTATGGGGCAAATCCACAGCAGGAGCACCAAATGCTAAGATGAGAAGGGATATAGGATGCTGCCTGGCTCACCTGCTCCACTGCTCTATGTCTTCAGATTTGGATTTTCAAATCCTACAAAAGATCACAGTGACATGGCTTGAAAGTCAGCCAACCACCTTTACAGTTTCTCCTCTCACCTTAAAAATGGAATTCCCTTTACTTAGATTTCTTTTGTCTGATCAAAATTTTCATCTTTGGCCACAGGTTTTTTGAACACGAAAATTAGTTACACTTCAGAGTGGTACTTTACAAGGTTCCTTTCTTGGAAAGGGAAGGAAAGGAAAACCAAAGCAGATATGAGTCTAAATGTATTGGACTCACACAGCCTATTTCCACCCTGCCTGAGCACAGCCACAGAACAGAAAGTATTATGACATTCTTGAGAATATATGTTTATGTATATTTTACCTTTTTAGCCCAGCTGATAAAGTCCTGGTCATTCCTACCAAAGGACAGGAGCTTTCACGACCATTACTGACCCTTCTGTGTCCCTCAGCCCACAGGAAGTTGTGTAGCTTGTTGTATTCCTAGGAAGATGCCTGGGTCCCTTTACACTGGACAAATATGGCTTTGAGTAGTTCAAAATTTAAATGCATACTGGCCTCTTGTGGGCTGTGTTGTTACATCCTTTACACTGGCTTCAGCAGTTTCTCACTATTGGAATAACAGGATGATAAAACTTCAAGTATGATGCTAAAAGAAATAAGTCTTCTGTAGATCAAAAAGATACCTTTTTATTTAAAAACATTATCTCCCCAATCCCAGGTTTTCTTATTATTGATTTTGACACCATTTCAAAACTTTGATCAAAGGCAGACAATTTACCAATTTACCTAGTAAACAATTTACCAGGGCTTTTTTTTTCATGCTAAAACCAAAATATGTGGGTCCAGGTTTCAAACAGTTAAACATTCAAAAAATCCTGCTTTGATATTTAAGTTGTTCCCCAGTGCTGCTTTCCCAGCTCCAGGCTTTGGCTTTGCTTATTTTAAAATTGTACATGCAGCACTTTCTATCATTTCCAAGTCCAGCCAGTTCATTCAGTTACTTAAGCAGGGACTTTGTGCTTCAGAAAATCAGTTCACAACTTTAGATTAGAGGTCATTCTTTAATCAGCTCTCGTGTACTCCTTAGTGAGTCTGAGATTCTGCCACACTTCTTCATATGGAGGACTTCATTCCCAATGGGAAAGGTACTTCTCAAGAAGGGAATAAATTACAGATCTCAGCTCTTTTTTATGTTACTCATGTTAACTACAGCATTGCTGCCATAGTGCAGATTGTTTTAGGTAGATAAGGCCTATCCATTCTGCAGGAGACAAACTACCTGTCTTGCTTGCAACAGAGGCTTAACAAGATATAGTGGAAATAAACTGCTTAACTGACCACATTTGATTTCTGTTTGGAACAGGATGCTGTTACCTATTCCATATTTATGTTAAATTCTGTTGAAAAGGGAGTTTAGTGCAGGAGGCACTTGGGTTATGCTCTGCAAAACACAGGAACTGAGAAAAACAAAGAACATAAAAATCTAGCCAACTTCCATAGGCTGATGGGAATAAGTCTACAGGTAAACTCTGGAAAAAGCAATGGTCATCCCAGCCTCCCATCTCCCTCCAGGAATATACCACATTTTCCTGATGATTTTTAGGTGACTTCTGCTAGTCTAGGAAAAAAAGAGCAAGGTGAAAAGTTTAACAAAAAACCAAGAAAAAACAGTGCAGAGGTTGAAACACTCAACTTTTCCAGTGAGCAAAAAATACCACATACAGATAGCCAAAACAAACATATGCTGTTTCACAGGCTAAAGAAGGAATCCAGCAAGACAGACACTCTGTGCTCCCATGTCTGGAAGCTCATGTTCTATTAACACAGATCAAATCAGAAGTGTATGGAAATAGGACTGGTCCCATTGTGAAATGGATAAGGTGTTGCTTATGGCTTGTTTAATAAATGCATGAAGAAACCAACCTTCACTTTTCTCTTCAGTATTCTTCTTCAGGAACAAGAGCCCGACTTAGCTACAGAGAAACCCGGTTTCTGGACTGGAACTTGTGTTTTCCACAAGAAAAAACAAAGCACTGCCAGCACAATCCAATTCCTCCCACCTATCCAAACTGACACCCTGACCTTTGTGTTGCCTGAGTGTTTGCTTTCTGTATTCCTCAACACATCCTAAATACCAAGAAGACAACAGTGGATGTAGTAAAACCAATCACACATGGCTTTCCTTCTTTTGAGATAGGAGTCAAAACTTATTTACAAGAGGATGTTCCTATTGTGCATTACTAGTTTTGCATTATTATCACTTAACTCCTGACACTCTTCCTTGTGTCCACTTCAGAGGCAAACAAGCTAAATATGCAAAGGAGATCTATGCAGGATTTTTCCCCTCTGATCCCTGGAGAGAAATGTTGCCTTTGCCTTTTGAGAGGAAAGTTGCACCCACTGCTGGGGCTAGGGGAGTTAAGGTCAGACATAATATGTTTGCTCAGGCAAACCCAACTGTTACTCAGTGGAGAAATGCCATTAGTAAGATGGCCACATAACCACAGATTTCTACCCCCAAAATTGTGGGATGAAGACATGCGGAAGAGGTTGAGCCCTCTGAAGAGAATCTAGCAAGACAGGCTCTGTCCAAGTAAAGAGATGATTTCTGGAAAGCACTGGCTATTAATAATATTGGATTAAAAGAAGTGCAATACAGTGACTTATTTAATTCTATTTTAAGCATAAGCAGCAGCAGGCAGATAAGAGATAGGGAAAACGAGTGGAGTAGCATGGTCCAGCACAGAGAAAGGGCCATGAACTGCAATACCTGAGTCCTTTGCTAGACTCTTTAAGCTTTATGTTCTCAAATGTTCAGAGCCATATTGCCAGCTCTGGTGCCAACATGGCTTTTAATTCAAAGTAAATAATTCAGTATTTCTCTTCATTCAGCTTTGCTGTCATCTGAGTAAAGCTGACACTGCTGCCCTGCTGGGGATTACACGGCCCACAAGCTTGGGCATGTCTAATCATAACCCCTTCTGTGACTTTCACACCATGCCATGAGAATGTAGCAAATGTAGCATCTGTTATATTCAGGTGCTGGAGCCTGATCTCAATGGCTGCTCAACGGAGAGTGGATTCTTCTCTTTCCTTGCATGTAATCGAAGTTATTAACCTCTTTGTGAATATGTGAAATTCAGTCTGAGACACTAGAAATCAATGCTTGTGTTGCCTAGAGCATGCGGTTTTTTCACTGCCTGTACCTTATGCACAAAGCTGCAAAATGCTACTTTCATTCACCTATTTCTTCTGTGCTTTTGAATGGAGCAATTTTTTAACTTGCAGGAAAAAAAGCTTCCTTGAGCTGCCCTACTTTATCCTAAGGTGGCAGTCACTCTTGCAGACACCAGGAAATATGCATCTACAGACTTGGCAGAAGAAACAAGGTTATCTGCCAGGGACTTCAGGAAAAGTGTTCTCTTTTTTCTCCATAGCAAATTTATAAAGTATGACCATCTATGTGCAAGCTGCATGATTCCTCCACTGAAGAGACAGCAGGGAAGTGACAGGAATCAAGGTCCTGCTTTGTCCTGTCTTCATTCTCAAGTCCATTTTGCAACTGAAAATTACATGTTAAGATTTTTCCACTATTTATTCTGGAAAAGTCCAGAATAAATAGATACTTTTGAAAGTCTTGGAAGAAATGCAGTTCACTTCCTTACATGACTACTAGGTAGTTGACATTTAAGAATAATTTGACCAAGTCATCTTTATCTTGATCCTTCAGAGAGCGAGTTGTGCTTTATCTGGGGACAGCTCTTACACTCAAGTGCCATCTTAGATTTTGTTTTTACATAACTTTGGTATGTGCTGATCTCAGACTACCTACATAAGGACAGAATGTGCCATTAGTCTGTTACCATGACAGAAATAGAGACAGGACAGAACTGCTTAAGTGTGGTGACCATCGACCAAATGACCAGCAAATGACTGAGGCACTGAGCTAGGCTCTGCCCTGTTCAAAGTGTGAAAAAGCTTATGAAACAGAAGACATCACAGAAGGCTCTACATAAAATAATCTCATGTTTGTTATATGCCTACCCACCTGGGGAGAGGAATTCTGTCCTCTGGGAAACAGCTGTGTTGTAAGTACTAATGCTGTGGTCTCTGGTACAAAGAGTCCTGGGCAGTGAGCAGGAGAGAGTGGATGAAGTATGCCTGGAATTTTCATTTAATAGAGAAAGTAAAAAGACAAGTATAGCAAGAGACATAGCTTAGCTTAGTTCCTATTGTCAGCTCAGTTTCAAAGACACTGATTAGAGAAGCAGCAGCCCCACTCATCCCAAGTGCTTCTGCATGGCCAGAGCTCCTTCCTGCTAATCTTAAGAACTTCTTAAGACTACCTCTGAAGCCAGAAGAGATCAGAACAGCTGATATAAGGTCCTTCAGATTTCAAATTCTATTAAAAAAAAAAGTAAAGAAAAAAAGAGAGAGAAATATGTTAATTATGATAAGGCAAAAAACTAAATAGGAGGATTAGCTCCAAGTCTGTTAGACAAAATAACACTTCAAGAGGCACTTGAATATTTTGATCCTGACCAAGTGGCACTGCTCTTGCCTGGTATGAGGTGGCAGCAGTGCAGCCGTCACCACCAGGCCAGGCAACCAGGCTGTACTTTGTAGCAGTGAATTGATGCCAAGCAACCTGATTTCATCAACAACCACACTCTCAGGACATTCCACACGTGTAGAATGGGAGTGGACAGCAGGCCAGATATCCTTTGCTGGTGTGAATCATTCACTTCTACTCAAATCAGTGAAGCACTGCCCAGCTAACACCTGCTGAGGATCTCTGAAACAACCTCAAACTTTACCTTAGAGCCTTTTATACCCTGTTTGCCATAAAGCTATTCTCCTCTAGAAAATCTCCTTGTGCAGGAGGCAACTTATACATTGAACTTACCTCCTATATGTACACTGCTCTCAATCATCATCAAATATTCTTTAGCAGATGCATGGGAAGCTGATGACAGAAGAAATAATTTTATTCACTGAGTCAGTTTTGACACGGAAGAGCACTGAAAAATATTTATAGGGAGTTCCACTTTCAATGTTATTCAGAATATCAGTGGTTATTTTGTTATTTTTAAGGAGTGCTTAGATGGAATAGTGTTACCCCTTTGAAAAAGTTTGTAGCACAGAGGAGAAGACAGCTATCAACATTTACATAAAACTAACAGTCATGTTATGCTCAAAAGCTTAAGTTTATTGCTCTCTTTAATGACTATCACCAGTATTTTAAAAAAGAATGCCAGTTCTTTCTGCTAGCTTCTCACTGAAGGAAATATTTTAAATACAGCGATAAAATCAAGTGGTTTAAAGATAACACATTTTGCCACACATTCATGCAAACCCTGCAGACAGGATTTTTACAGGTTCATGGATACAGAATAAACACAAAGATGTGTACTGAAATATTGGGAAAATTTCCCCACAGTGATGAAGTTGTAGGTGTAACATTTGAGGCCTTACCCTGCACCTGCTGACGTCAATGGTAAAACATCAGTGGGAGCAGGATCAGCCCTTATTGTTCTGAGAGCTGCTTTACCTTCTTCTGATTAGGAAGTGCAGTAAATTTGCAGAACCTGCTGCACTAATAGAAGCAGTGGGTTTTGGTTATTGTTACGAATAAAGAAGCAAAAATACTTTTAGTAGGTCATCAGAGCTTCTATTCACAAAACACTCATCTTTCACGTTAAGAATTCTGTGTACCTCCATTTTTCTCTGCTCAGTGAAGCACTGAAATGTGTGCTCACTTCTAAGCATTAAACCCAAGCTACAGTCTTCCCAGTCTGATTGAAGTCTAAACCAAAAGAGCACAGGCAGAAGTCTGTATTACTGAAAAGGAAATGCTGCTGCCTGGACCAGTGGTTAGAATGGGCTAATGATTGTCTAAATTTGGTTTGAGGGCAAATTTATCACAAAGCAGCCAACAAGTTTAGACTGATTTTTTTTTTTAAGCTGCCTATAGGATATACATTAATTTTAATAGGCACTAGACTCATGGTTACCCTCAAAGTGTTGAAACAAGTAAAAATTCATAGAACACAAGTGATTTTATTATTAGATTTTTAATAAAGATGAACTAAAAAAAATTCTTCACCTGATTTTGAGTCTCAGATTTCAGGAGAAATTGCATTCAGATTGTGTTCTACGTAAAAATAGAAACTATTTGCAGAAATACAATCTGTTTGCCAGATGACTAAGATGCCCAAATATTGACAAAGAAAAGGTAAAGCGTGAAGCATTTATGTTCCCATTAACATCTACTCGGATTCACCCAGCTGCCATGATACTGGGGTACACTGCTGGTAAGAATTCGAGGCAAGAATTTGACTCATGTCATTGAAATATCTTTTCCCCCTTAGTTCTGATAACACTGGTAGTGGACTGCTTTAGAAAAAATGAACAAGCAAACATGATGTGTGAAACATCATCTCAATGTGAATCTACTTGAGTCTTTCAATGCAGAGGCTCAGAAGGTTTACGATACACACAGTATTCGGTAATTTTATATGTAAAAACAATCAGAAAGAGGCAAAAATTTACTTTCAAGCTTAGTCAACATACGGCACATTTCAGCATGACAATTCAAAAAGTTTCACACTGTATTTGGATATATTAGCAATGACCTTTTAAAAAATAGCAAACTGAAGACAGTGGATTTTTTCTGTTTTTTTTTTCTTGCTTTTGTAACAAATGAAGCTACTATTATTATTTACAGTATAAATAAGCCTTTTTTGGTGAAGATTATGTCCTGTTACATATGTTTAAGACAAGGCGTACCTCAGCTCTTAAATGTCAATGCAAACAAGAGCATAAAAGCAATATCAAAGTAAAATAATATCTTTCCAGCTAAGACAGCCAGGTTACCATGTGTCTCTTGTCAGATCTGAAATATATCCGAATGCAGTCAAAAGTTCTCTTGGCTTTAGCCTTTTGGAGTATCATGAACACTTATTCTTCTGCTGCTCTAGAAAGTTGTTTTCCATACAAGCTCATGACATGATGGACAAATTGATATTGTTCACAAGTCTGGATCATTCCTCCCCTGAAAGGCAAGAAGAAAAGGGGAGGAAAACAGCAGTCTTATTACTTGAAAACACAGGAGGAAATAGCACAGCTAACATGAAGCTTGTGCTCCACACCAAAGGTCTATTCCAAAGCTTTCTGAAATGAGTGAGAAGTGCCCCTTGATTGCAGCCAGTTTCAAGGCTGACCTCGAGCTCCATTTTGAAAGTCTCTGCTATGCAAGGAATAGAAAGTAGTGAGAACAGTAATGGGTTTTACGTTCATTTTCCTTGGCAGAGGCTTTCCTCCAGGAAGGCATCACCATCATCATTTACTCTCGTATTACCTGAGCACCTGCTTTCCAAGAACATTCTGTGAAAAGCAGTTCTCACCCCAAAGTCCTGGAGAGACAGATGGTAGCAGGGGAATAAAGAGGGGAAGTAGCTTATCCAGGATTTCACAGCTGCTGAATTTGGGACCCAAGAGGGCCAGGCCGAGCCAGACCAGCGCAGACAACTGATTCCCATTCTACAGTGAGGACTCTTTTCTCTGTGCCATCCCACATCATGCTTTTGACAAGTTAACCAGAGAACTACGGATGGCCAGCATGATCTTGGAATGCACAATGTTACTCTAGAAAGGACAACTCAGATTTGTAAGTGAGTTGACTGCTGCGCACACCTTGATAGCAAAAGACCCCCCAGCACAGTAACCTGCTTTGGTTCACCTTATTTTTCAGCTTTTTCGGTTCTCTTTAATACTGAAAACCTGAAAGGAAATGCAAAAAGGAGCAAAAGTAGTTTGATTTTCCATGTGTCATTAGCCTGTGAATTTCTGCAAGTAGCATATTAACAAACACAGGATCACTACAGGGGGAGACAGAAATGAACTAAAAGAATCAGGATGAAGTTGTTCATTTTAAGCAGATTCTACTAACATCTGATATTTTGCTAGGAGTGCCCCATCAAAAGTGGTATGATCTCTTAGGAATCCATTAGAAGACAATTAAATCTCGTGGCTGAAGCTCACAGAAAGGGTATGCAGAATTGTGCCAGCACTGGTGCTGATGCACAGATCCTGGCAGCACAGTGCCAAAAGTGGGCTGAAGTGACAAGTGGGCTTGAGGAACTTGGGAACCCATGGGTGACTGGAGCCAGCCATACTGTGTCAGTCTGAGGAAGAGCATATGTGGTGCATTCCCTTAGAAACCTCACCAGAGGAAATTAATGAGAAGCTGCTTCCTCTGAGCCAAATGGGTAACAGACTGCTAGCACCCTCCTTGGGGACTACCCTTTTCTATGGGGTCCAGCTTAAACATTATGGTAGAGCAGTAGCTATACCAGTGAGGGGGAGATGAGCAGGCAAGACAACCTTGTCCTTCAGCCCCTTGCACTTATTTTGTTAAGCAGCTGCTTGAAATAACACTTAACAATGAGCAGTGAAGGGCAGGGACCTATTCTCCAACCTCTCATCAACTAGCAAAGGTGAGAAACACACACTGTGTTTCTAAAAAAAAAATAATTTCCTAGCTGAGCATCTCCTCCCCATCTGCTCTACTTAATACAAGCTCACAGTGGATCTGAGTCCCTCTGTGCTTCACACAGCACTGAAATATATCTATGTCAGCCTGTGACACACAAGGAACATTAGTCATATCTGACAATTTCTCCCCAAGCAATTCCATTAACAGTGGGGTTGCACCCTGAAGTTGTAACAGAAGCACTAGGGTGGCCACTGAGTTTCAGACCACAGGAAATTATTTTCCTTTTTATCTCATTCTCTGCTACGTGGTGGCTTCCTCCCTCGCCACACATATGCACACCATGACATGTGCTTGCTGTCCGGGCTTTGGCACAGAATTATGTTTTCACCCCTATTTGCCACAGAAACCTTTGAAATCTGAGTTGCATTGTAGGCAATGACAGCAAATGTCTCTCAGCACTGTAGGAAGGATGCAGGAATGATTACTTCCTCTCCTTAGTCATACTAGGTTATTTTAGGACCATCTGTTGGCCACTGATGCAAAGCCCAATGCACAGAACTTCTCCAAGGGATTTGTGAGGGAATTAAGGGAAAGACACGTTTGTTCTCTCCATACCCATGGCAACCTCAAATGTGGTTCTCAGGGCTAATGTCAACCTCTCTACTTCTGTGTGAAGCAGGGAGGTGGATTCCTTCACACATCTGCTCCGGCCTGCATCAAGCCTGCTCTCCCTAATTCCCTGGTGACTCCTTCCCATCCCAGACAGTAATGACTGAGCAAGAGGAGGCAACACAGTTTTCCTTCCTATAGCTGCTTGGACACTGTCTCAACCCCTCATGATACTTTTGAAGTCTCCTGGAGATTTTGTGGGGGGTTAGTAAAAATGAGAGTGGGTGGCAGCATCACTTCCAAGAGACTACTAGCCCTGTTTTTCAGTCCTTGAAGAAATCATGCTGTTCTGTAGGAAGGATGGTGATCTGCTTTCCATCTTGAGTATTTTACCCCATGACATTTAAGTGGCTTTTATCTATCCCATCCCACTCTTGAGAGCTACATGGCAGCTACAGAGGTTCCTGCAGTCTTCCTTTCCCCCACGGTGTCCTTTAAGTGCGATTTTCCTTCTTCAGAGTCTTAAAGTGACTGCCAGTTCCCCTCTCCCTTCAAAGTTAGTATTTGCAATTGGCCTGCTGTATCACACACATTTGTAAGCAGGCGCCTTCAACCTTCATCTGTGCGGCGATTTTCCTGTGTAACATTAGTCACAGAGACAAGATATTTCACATCCAGACAGATATTTCACTGGACCGTGGATAATCAGCACTCACTATTCATATTTTGGTTTTCTTTTTCTCAAGAAGCCTTTCCTTGTCTAAAATCCACTGAAATAGTCAAATCTCTAAGCCCCTGCAGGTCCCTGTCTATCAGAGCCTCAGCAGGGCAGCAAGCATTTCATTTTTTGCCTCCCACTGAGCATAATTTCTTCTCTGAAATAAAGTTCAGCGTGGGGTTGAAGTTCTTTTTTTTCCCTCGGAAAAATCTTTGGTATGTTTTTCGTGACATCTCTTCCCCCGACTACATTTATCATTATCATTAGAGAGAGCACTGAGACATGTTTTGATGGCACTTGAAACCAGTGGGAGAGGAAAAATAACATCTCTGGTACAAAATTCAAGTCTGTTTACTTCATAATCAAACTCAAGGTGGTGTGTTAAGAAATGCTTAACTGGAAACCATTGAATTTGTGGAGATTTTCACAGCTCCTTTCCTATGTCTGCAAACACTCCAGGCTGTGCACTCTTCCTCCCCAAGCAACATCTCTCCCACCATGGCTCACAGCTCCAGTATACGAGACCAGTTTTCATTACTCCTCCTGGGAGGAAAGCGATGATCTGTGGCTCTGAACTTAAGTACAGCAGATCTTTGAGCCTTTGCTTCTGTATGGACATGAGGCCAACTCCTCAGCTGGTGAAAGGTCACCCCTTGCTGCATGCAGATGGGCAGCCATGCACACTTTGATGCCAGCTGTGAAACTAACTCAGTTCTAGGGCAGTTCATTAGGGTTTGCTGCTCAGGCAAAAATTACAAGTCACAGGAACATTCTGTCTTGGCCTCCACTTGGGTTTGTTCTTCCCCTCTTCCTATTTGTTTCTCCTTAAGTGAGGGGAAATAGTACCATTTTTCTTTTTATTTTCTCTGGAAAGGAAACAGGCTTTCTTACCTGTCTAACCGTAATTGGCAGGCTGTTCGCAAAATGTCAACTATGCCCTCATTCTTCAGCTGTTTACAGCAGATACTTGTGGCAATAAAGCAGCCAGTCCTCCCGATGCCTGCACTAAGGAAGGGAAAAGCAGAGACAGGCAGTGGAGACGTCAGAAGGATTTTGGAACTTTCTTGTCTAACGACTGCCACTCAACCAGCACAGACCCCATCATCCCTTTTGTCTCTCCGACCTTTGCCAGCTGGGTGCTTCCAGATGGAAAGCCACCAACTAGGAAAAGATACTAACTTCAGCAGAATGACATGATTAAGTGTGAGCCCCTCACAGCAAAAGAATGAGCATTTCAGATACAGTGCTAAAAATGGACTTCTGGAGACTGTTCAACCCAATTTGTTGTTGAACCTCTCCCAGAACCATTCAAAAAAAGCAGTTAAACTATTTCTTAGTAAGATCTGGTTTGACAGCAACCTTTTGCTTTGAAATTCTCAGTTCTAATAGCTTCTTTAAAAGTTATTTTCATTCACAGGTAGAGTAAAAACACCCCAACTCTTGGTTAAATAATTAGAGCTAACAGCAATATAGTAAGTGTGATGCCATTTGCTGATCAGATCTACAATCTAGTAATATGAATTAGAGCAGGATACAACAAATTCACTATCAAAGAAATTTCTTTCAATTTTCCTGAACTCCTTTGTATCTGATACAGTCCTTGGTTAATGACTAGAGCTGAGTTTGTTTTCAAAGGCACAGTACTATAGAAACTGTGAGTTCTTCTTATCACCTAACAAACTACCAGCAAATGCTGGAAGCCCTTCTTATGCATGAAATATTTAAGTGAGCATACTCAGGAATAATTACTTGACACAACTACAAGAAATCCTGCTTTCATTTACATTGCGAGAAAATTGTAATGCAAAACCACTTGAAACAAATGTTCAAGCAACACTGGAGTTCATGGCTCACAGCTGCCCACAAGTCTATCTTCCACTTGGCCATAACCAAACAGACCACAGCACACAGCTCCTGATCTTGTTTCCTGTCCAGAGACCTCAGAGTGTTTTGCAAAGGGAGGGAACAACACTCACTTTTAGATAAAGGAAACAGCATTTGTCCCAGGAGAAGCTGCAGGTCTCTCAGTGGCTGAGACAGCATCATAATCCCTCCAAGACTGTCCAAGGTGGCACATTATCCACACAGAAAACTTTATAATCCTATCACTGTGTGTCTTGGTATTTTTTTTTCAAATAAAAATGCCCCATTTCTCCCCAGATTAATACTGTGTCATGGGGATGACACCATATAAGAGAACAAAACAAATATACAAAGCAGGAGTGACATGGTAACCAGCAGCAGATACCATAGTGCTTCAAGGAGCTCCAAGAGAGTCACAAATTTCCATGGACAAAGAAGACCTTCTTACTTAGAAACCATTTCTTATTTTTATCTGAACCCTCCCCAATTTTTCAACATCAATTTTAAAACACAGGCAGAAAAAATGGACCTGTGGCATCACACAAGCATTTTATAATGATTACTCCATACTGGCTTATAGTTGGATCTCTGATGACACCAGGCTACCAGCCATTTGTGCCAAGAGGCTCTTTAAAAACATTCTTATTGTATAATACCCATTTACTATGGCTTTTGGAGAGCAACCATCTGCTGTTTCCTAGAAAACATTATGCAAAATTAAGCAAAATTCTGTACGAAAATCAATTTGGCAAAATGTATGTTATTGAAATTATCAAAGATTACCCTGGCAAGATAGCCTGATAAGAGATGCAGTTTTTCTTCTATTTACCTGGAACAACTGTTTTGAGGACAGTAAAACTGTAGTTTCCAAGTAATCACATTTAACCTTTCTAAACACTGGCAAAACAGGGCTTCCCTTTTAGACCTCTGGAACTTCTCCAATTTTCCAAGAACTGCAATTCATCTATACTAGACTTTAATGGTTTAGAGTGTGTGAACCAACTTTTTTAAAACACTCTTGGATGAAAATCAACCAGCATATCTGATTTAATAGTGGTTGCTGATGCTTAACATGCTCGCTAGTTAGCAGTGCAAAAGAACATACTTCATCATGTCTATAAATGGTAAGTACATCATCTCACTTCTTTCTGAGGACAGAAGAGAAGTATCTATCCTCATCTATTTTTTTTCTGCTCTGACTGATAATTACAATTTTCTCATCAGGCATCAAACCACTGTAAAGACTTTTCTCCTTCCACAGAAAAAGTTTTCATCTTTGCCAGGGATTTTTACTGATACTTCAGATTTACTATCAATTGCATGTGTTTCCTGACTATTGATTAGTACTTGTTGTAATCAGCTTTGCCACTCTTTCTTTTATGTGTTAGATTTCAATTATTGTCTTTGGCCTAATAATGATTAATTTTTTTTTAAAAAAAGCAAAAACGGAATCTACGAAACAGGGGGGTTTGATGCTTAAAGTTAAATGCTATTATTTATCTGCTTGCATGTGTCTTCCTACTCAATTTCACCTAGAGTATGTTAATCTTTGCTAACCTGGCCTTAAAAGATAATTAAAGGCATATATTACTGGTAAGGCAAATGAAATGGAATTGTTCTTGCAAGCAACTGAGCCACTGCCAGCTTCTGTGTTCAACTCAGTCTAAATCTGAACACAACACTTGGTAAGAGGAAATCATTGTCATCAAAGCTTTGAAGTTCCAAGCATATTTCAGAAGCAGTAGGGCAAGATTTCACATGTGTGACTGACAGCCTATATGGCAGTCTCTGCACTACATCACTGTACGTGAAGAAGCCCTTAGAATTCAGACACAACATTCATTTACCTGCAGTGAACAATCACTGGGGCATTCTTCTCCTCTGCACTCTGCATGGCCTCTTCCACTTCCAGTACTAGCTGTAACAGAGGAGGGGCCTGGTCTGGTGTCTTCTGGTCTGGCCAAGATGTGTACCAGTAATGTTTCAGGTTTCTGACTTCTTCCCCTTTCTGCAATCCAGTTAAGAAAAACACCACAAAAGTTTTACAAGAACTTCTCGTTGTAAATTGACACTGAAACATGGCCTTCCCTTCAAGACTGAGATGATTAAATCAATCTGCTAGAAAGACAACACAGCTGGGCACACAGAGTCCAGGAGATTGCTGCAGAGCACCAATGAGCTCTTTTCAACACAGGTGGTGGAGGAGCCAACGAGAAGAGGTGACCTTGTATTAAGTACATGGTTGGGAAGGTGAAGGTTGGGGGCAGCCTCGGCTGCAGTGACCAAGAGATGGTGGAGGATTTGATATGGAAGAAGCAAAGGCAGTAAGCAGGATTACATGCCTGAACTTTGGGAGAGATAACTTTGATTCCTTCAAGGACCTATTTACAGGAATCTCCTGAGTTAGGGCTCTAGAAGATGGGGGATCCAAGACAGCTCATTAATATTCAAGCATCATTTCCCCCAAGCTCAATTTCTGTGCATCCCTCTGGGTAAGAAATCATGCAAAGTGGGCAGGAGCCAGGCATGGATGAGCAAGAAGCTTCTGGCAAAATTCAAGCACAAGAAGGAAGTTTATGGAATATGGGAAAAGGGACAGGGCACTTGGGAGGAATATAGGAATGCTGTCAAAGTACACAGAGATGTGACAAGAAAAGTGAAGGCCCATTTGGAACTAAATCTTGCAAAAGATGTCAAGGACAACAAGAAGTGTTTCTTCAGTTGCATCAGTAGTTAAAGGAAGAGCAGGTAAAATGTAGGCCTGCTGCTGAATGAGATGGGAGCCCTGGTGGTGGAGGATACAGAGAAGGCAGAGTTACTGAATGCCTTCTTTGTTTCAGTCTTCACTGCTAATGCTGGACCTCAGGAATCCCAGACCTTGAAGGCAAGAAATGCTGGAGAAAAAGACAACTTTCCTTTGGTTGATGAACATAGAAAGCATTTAGGTAAACCTGACACCCACAAACCCACAGGCCCCAATGGGATCAACCCATGAGTGCTGAGGGAGCGGGCAGATGCTACTGCTAAGCCAGTCTCCATCACCTTGGAAACATCATGGACAGCAGGAGAGGTGCCTGAAGACTGAAGGAAAGCCAATGCCACTCCAGTCTTCAAAAAAGAAGGCAAGAAAGAGGACCCAAAGGGGCCACACACCAGTCAGCCTCAGTTCCATCCCTGGAAAGGCAATTAAACAGTTCACCCTGGATATCACCTCTAAACACATAGAGAAAAAGACGGGTTATCTGGAGTATTCAGCATGGATTTACCAAGGGGAAATGACGCTTGACCAATCTGAAAGGTTTCTATAAGGGCATGGATGGGCTGGGTGGATGAGGGGAGAGCAGGGACATTGTCTACCTTGACTTCAGCAGGGCTTTTGATCCTGTCTCCTGTAACCTCCTCATGAGGTAAGCTCAGGAAGCATAGGTTAGATGAGTGGACAGTGAGGTGGGTTGAGAACCAGCTGAATGGGTTCTGAGAGCTGTGATCAGCAGCAAAGAGTCCAGTTGAAGGCCTGTAGCCAGTGGCCTTCCCCTGGGTCCAGCACTGTTCCATTTACTCATCAATGACCTGGATGAAGGGGCAGAGAGTACCCTCAGCACATTTTTTGATGATAACACAAAAGTAGGAGTGGCTGACACACCCAAAAGCCGTGCTGCCATTCCATGAGACCCGGGAAGGCTGGAGAGTTGGACAGAGAGGAGCTGATCAAGTTCAACACAGGCAGGTGCAGGGTCCTGCACCTGGGGAAGAATAACCCCAGGCACTGGTACAGTCCGGGGGACTGACCAGTTAGAAAGCAGCCTTGTAGAGAAGGACCTGGTGGACAACAAGCTGTCCATGAGCCAGCAGCGCCCTTGCGGCCCAGGAGGCCTATGGTGTCCTGTGGTATGTTAAGAAAAGCAGTAGTCAGGTTGTGAGTGGTGATCCTGCCTCTCTACTTAGCCCTAAGAGGCCTCACCTGGAGTGCTCTGTCCAATTCTGGGCTCCCCAGCTTGAGAGAGACAAGACTGGAGAGGGTCCAGTGGAGGGCCACGAAGATGCTTAGGGCACTGGAACACCTCACTTAGAGGGAGCTGGGCCTGTTTAGGCTAGAGGAGAGACAGCTCAGAGGGGACCTTATTGAAGTCTGGAAGTATCTCAAGGGAGGGTGTCAAGAAGATGGGGCAATGCACTTTTCAGAAGTGCTCAGCTACAGGACAAGGGCACTGGGCACAAACTGAGATACAGAAAATTCCATCTGAAGATGAGGAAATAATTTTTGAGGGTGACACAGCACTGGAATAGGTTGGACCAGATGATCTCCAGTGGTCCCTTAGAACCCCAACCATTATGTGAATGCTAAATGGAACAGAAATCCAGATGGGAAGCCACACAACACAGAAATCTGGACTTCAAATACCATGACTGTATTTCAGTAAACTACCTTACAAAAAAAAAACCAAAGGCAAAAAAAATCCTCCCCCCGCAAAGTATTCTGCTCTTTTAGTGCCAAGAGCTGTGTGCAAAACACTCTAGGCAGTCTGTTCCCTCTTGACAGATTCATTCAGTAAAGCCAGAGCTGTGCTTGTGACATAATTGCTTTCATAATGTGTTTGACAGACAGAGAGCCAAGAGCCATATCTCTGTCTCTGATAGCTAGATAAATAGATGAGGGAGAGAGATGGGAGCTTATTTTTCTATCTCTTCTGACAGACAGACTTATATCGGTCTCCTGTCAATTCTACTCTTCTCTTAGACATGGTGAGAAACTCAGAGGCAGTTTGGAAGGTGGGAATTGTATCTAGCTGCAGTCCAGGTCTTTCTGAGAGACACAAATTCTGATTCTCTGTCTCAGCATGGTTATGAATATAGCATATGTGCTGTTTCCTTTTTGGAGTGCCAAGTAGCACTGTGAGCTTCTGATTTTGTGTGTTCAAAGTGATATCCTTCTGTCTGATTTCTAAAGGTGCAAAACAGTAACATGGTGCTCAGGGAACTGGCCTTACCCTTGCAGCCACTGCACAAACCAGCTGGCACAGGGCAAAGTAAATGTTTTCAAAAGGTCCAAGAACAGAAGTGTTAGCTTCCACAACCCTCCCTTCAACACACGGCTGGCTGAGTTGGAGAGAGAAAAGAAAAAAAGTATTTCACTACTTCCAAAGAACAAGGCACAAAAACCTGAAAATAGTTTGTCATCTATTCTCCCTCCCTATGTCAGTCACTGGATGCTAAGAGTGCGCTATGGTTGTGCCATTTTCCATCCTTCTCTTTGGATGACAGAGCTTTTGCACAGCTTCACAGTGAACTAGACTGGGAAATCAATCACTTTAAATCTTTTTCCTTTCTTGTGATGGATTAATTTTCAGATGGATCAATCAGTTTCTCCCTCTGGCTTGGCACACAGTGACAAACACTTTTGAGACATGGGAGACGGCACAAGGGTTGGAACAAGAGAGCTGGACAAAGGGAGGCTCGGCTTCATTGAGATGCTGCTTCATCTTACACTGGGTTTAAAGTGCTCACTGAAGTGTAGCCATAGGATCCTTAAGGCTCTGTCTAGCTCACATCAGTAAGAGAGTCTTACCATCATAGCACAGAGTCTGGTCTTAGTAAGAAAACACTTTAAAAGAGCTTAACTAGTTGTCATGAATAGCACTCGAGCTCACTACAGTAAATCCGATCAACACTGCTCTGAAATGCAGTTGCTTTTGAATGTGTGACTATGTGTGAGTCACAGAAGTTATGAACAACCGATTCTTAACTCAGTTGTGAAAAATCACGATGAAAAATGTTGTCAATAACAGAGAAAATATAAAGTCATCTGAACTACCTAAATCATTCTGTTGACAGCGACAGAAAACAGACAAAGTTCTACTGATGAACTCTGGATGCCTTTAGTTTTGTCTAGGGTGTTAAAAGTTTTGCACTTCTGCTTAGAGAACCCTGACTTCTGTGGTTCTGTACCCTTCTGCTTTGACTTGAACAAAATATTCTCTGTTGATGGTTCCTTGAGACTGAGAAGACTTGGGAACAGCTAGGTGGAAGCAAGATTTAATTGACGGTTTGAAGTCTACCATCACGTATGCTGTAGCTGAGATCATGACTCAGTGGCTAGACACTGGCAGCTTTCTCTGAGAAAGGAAAACAAGCCTTCCCCATAGCCTGAGCTTTTTCTAAATTCCCCAAACTTGCCAAATCTTGTCTCCTATACTGAGAGAAAAATGACAGTCTGCTCTGTAAAGCATGCAGCAATCACTTATTTCTGATCATTCCTGTTTAAGGGCAAACTGAAGTCAATTCATGGCTTCTCCAGTTTCCACTACCAAGTCATTTAATATATGCATGGTTTAGAGCTGCTGCTCCACTATTGCTATTAAATGACAAATGTACAGCTCTAGGGAATGGTAACTTAACAAATGGAATCTTTAGTCCATCTTTGCAACTCAGCAGTTCACATCCTGACATTGGGGGTGAGGGAAAGAGGCACTGCCCCCAACTGAAAACAAACTCATTGTCTAACTGAAAAGCGAAACCAGATGAGCTGCAAGTCTGCAACATGTAAATATTCTTCACTTCCCACTTGTCAGGGAGTGTGATATTCTCCTTACTGCCTTCGCCAAAAGCATGAGTGACAGACTTTCTACACTCTGAATCCAGACATGGGATGTCATATGCTGGCTTTCTGCCCATTAGCATATGGCTGAAGAGACTTGAAACTGGTTGGATAAAAGCAGAGTTTTTTCAGCCTGGAAAGAAATTGTCATGTTATACTGAGGTCGGGGTAGATCTGGCAGATGAAAGATGTATGAAGTTTATGTAAACAGACTGTAACTAAAACACATAGCTTGATATTCTAGAACACAGCAATGAAAAGAGTTGCAAAATAGGACTCTGGTACTTTGAATTAAATAGTATCCAAGTACTTAAAAAATTAAACCAGTGCTAAAACTTTCTATCCACAAGATGACAGAATGGTTACTGGTATATAAAACTACACTTGCAAAGAAAGGAGCTCTCTGTAAGCTGACATTTAATTCGAAATGATCAATGAACCCGGAGGACAAAGGCACAGGATGAGTCACTGGTTTCTTACCCAGTGAACCCCATACTACTACAACTAGCCTGGTGGCTTTCAGACTGTACACATGCAGCCTAAACCTTCTTTTCCTGTAGCCTTCATGCCGGTGAGCTGAGCAAAGCTATGATGACTTCAGTAACGGAAAGTGGTATTTGCACAGCAGCACACTGTGCAGAAACTTTGTACACAACTCCCCCTGAACATCTGCATTTATAGGTTTAGACAGCTAAGCTACTGTAAGTAGATTGAAATGATTTACCTTTAGGGTGATGAGCCTTAAACGGTAATCGTCTGCTTGTATGACTCTGTTAACTGTGATTTCTATTCCTTCATAGGTGACCTGTTCCTCTGGCCAATATTCTGTGCATTTCTGTATGCAATATAAAACAAATCCAGTTAAGCAGGTATCGAGGGAAGTTCCGTTTTTTTTCTCCTCTGAAACGGAATATAGCACATGCATATACAAATATGAATAAATTTTGTTTCTATAATAAGTACAAGCTATCACTTACTAAACAGGGACCTCATTTCAGCTGATTTTTGCTGCATACATAATAGCCTGATTGCTTGATTAAAAATGCACAAATCAAGTAATTACTAACCAATGCTTTTAAATACACACATCCTTATTTATCTTTATGCAACTGATGTGCATTTTGAAGGTTCATTAGAGAGGCCAGTGGCAAAGTGCTTGTGTTTTTAAATTAATTCTTTTCTTAAGATAATAGTGATTAGTGTAATATACACTAGTTACCAATATATCTCTGCTGCATACATACTGATGTAGAAACACAAAATATAGCTTTTCTATTTTTTCTAAAGGCTCAATTCTCTCTGAATAGAAAATTATCATTTGCATATGTTCTTGCACAAAATAACATGAATGGGGATGTTTGGAGAAATAGATTATGTACCAAAATCCACTTAAATTGACAGTGAGAATCTTTCAAAGCTAGGGAACTAAAACGCAGCAATTAGTGTGAGAGAGACTGGACTACTACATTTGATTTTGCCAAAAAGCAGTAAGAGATGCAGCCAGCACAACCTGACATTTAGAAATACAGAAACTATAGTCCATTTGCAGATCTACTTTGTGGTACTGATGCACTGGAGATGAGCCAGTGAAAAATTGTAAGCACTCCTATAAGCTGTTGATTATCATAAAGAAATCAGGTACTTCCTCAATGAAATGTGCATACAGACATCAAATCATAATAAATACAAGACAAAGCAGCAACAACTCTACTGATTAAAGATACTCAACCTTAGCAGTTAAGGGGTACTTAATTTTAATTCCTTTAGAGAGAACTTCGAAGGCTGCCAGCAAATAGAGCTTAGGGTTAGGAAAGGTGTCAGGTCAGCTGGGAGAGGAAAATGGCAAAACTCACAGCAGAAGTCAGACAGCAAAACACAACTTACAGTAAACTGAATTGAAA